>JAXQQM020084256.1:0-341408 GCA_034641835.2 Pinus albicaulis
AGGGTTTCAACCTGGAGGCAATAAATTTAGCAATAATCTTGTATAAGAAAGTACACAACGAAATGGGCCGAAATTCATTAAAAGAAACAAGATGGTCAGACTTAGGAATGAGAGTTAAAAAAGTGGCATTGAAAGGATGATAGATAGAGCCAGAAACCTTAGACTCTTCAATAACTGCAACTAGCTCATCTCCAAATGATTCAAAGAAATGTAGGAAAAATTCTACTGTCTTGAACGAGGGGGGGGGTATCTTATGGTGTCTTGAACGGGCCAAGGGGATGCAAGGGTAGCATGTATGTGTAGAATTCAGAGGTGCAAACATGGTTTACTAAGATCTATAATTCTAGCATTAGAGAATGAGAAGGGGGCTTAGGACCTAATTTCATAGGGCCTAGGGGACCTAGAGGGAAGGCAGCGAGAGAAATTGATAAGGGAACCCCAAATAGTGGTGATAAGGGGATTAGGAGTCCAATTATCACAAAACATAAGCCCTTAACCCATAACCACTAAATTTCCTATCCCCTTAACCCCCAATCCATATTTCCTTAACCCCTGCACTCATAAATCATAACCCATAAACCCCTTCATTCATTAAATCTTATGACATTAACCCCTAACCTATATTAATCCATGAACCTCCTAAGCCATAAATCCTTATCCTCTTAACCTGTGACCCTTAACCCCTAAACACCTTAACTACTAACCCCTTAACCACTAACAGCTAAATCTCCTAAATATTGAGTCCTTAACTGCTAAATCCTCTGACCCTAAATCCCTTTGGCCCTTGACGCTTGACCCTTGAAGCCCTTAACCACTAGGTATCCAAAGCCAAAAACAACAACCCAAACCAGCAAATTGACCTCCTAGGAGAATCCTTCATCTCTAATTGAGCATATTGGAAACATTACTTTATTCTTAGAGAACTAGGTACTAGTTACGAGGATATGTGTTTGTGGGTAATGCCATTATTATCATGTATACCAAATGTAGATAATTGGATAATTTGCAAAGCCTCGATTTGAATTACTCACAATATCTACACTTCATCACGTTGAGATGGAGCTTGTAGTGTTCTCTCACATAAGGAGTTGTAAATAAAAAGGAGAAAGCTCCCATTACAGGGAGGGTTTAAAGAGTTTAAAGAAGAATAGAGTTAAGGATATAAGAGCGAGAGCGTAGTCCCAGTTACTTAAAACCTTTTTTCCAAAATTTCCTACTATGTTTCTGGCATACTTTTTCCCTGTCCTATTGACCACAAATTTTGTATTCATTATTGCTTTCATCACAACACCTATAATAGATATTGATGGTGTTCATAAGCCTATTTCTAGTTGTGATAAGTGGATTAGGGGCTCCCTTATCACAACCCATAACCCCTAATACGTTTACTCCCTTAGCCAAGGGGGCCCAAGGGTGTACTTGTAGGGGCATTGAGACCAAATTTGGGGGGTCATAACATTAGGAAAAGTGGAATGACATAACAAAAAAGTTTATGGGGGGGGGTATCTTATGGTGTCTTGAACAGGCCAAGGGGACACAAGGGTAGCATGTATGTGTAGAAGTCAGAGGTGCAAGCATGGTTTACTAAGATCTATAATCCTAGCATTAGAGAATGAGAAGGGGTCTTAGGACCTAATTTCATAGGGCCTAGGGGACCTAGAGGGAAGGCAACGAGATAAATTCATAAGGGAACCCAAAATAATGGTGATAAGGGGATTATGAGTCCAATTATCACAAAACATAAGACCTTAACCCAAAACCACTAGATTCCCTACCTCCTTAACCCCCAATCCATATTCCCTTAACCCCTGCACTCATAAAGCATAACCCATATACCCCTTCATTCATTAAATCTTATGACATTAACCCCTAACCTATATTAATCCATGAACCTCCTAAGCCATAAATCCTTATCCTCTTAACCTGTGACCATTAACCCCTAACCCTTCACCCCTAAACAACTTAACTACTAACCCCTTAACCACTAAAAGTACAACACCCCAAACCAGCAAATTGACCTCCTAGGAGAATCCTTCATCTCTAACTGAGCATATTAGAAACATTAATTGTTTCTTAGAGAAATAGGTACTGGTTACGAGGATATGTGTTTGTGGTTAATGCCATTATTATCATGTATACCAAATGTAGACAATTGGATAATTTGCAAAGCCTCATTTTGAATTACTCACAATATCTACACTTCATCATGTTGAGATGGAGCTTGTAGTGTTCTCTCACATAAGGAGTTGTAAATGAAAAGGAGTAAGCTCCCATTAGAGGGCTTCTCTGTGTGGGAGTGTTGGAGGTAGAGTGGTTTCTAGTATTCCATCGAGTTTTTTCACAAATTTTTTCATAGTTGGGCGTGATCGTGGAGGTCCCATTGACGAAACCAAAGAGACAAAAGTGACTGTAGATTCGTCATGAGGAGGCTGCGCATCATTTTGAGGAGTAGCATGGGGTGGTTCCCTATCGAGATCGACTCTGGGGGCCATGGTGGCGAAGGGCCGAGTCAGAATTTCAAACACCAGCCTAGATCAAGCAACACGCACAAGCTCCCGTGTAAAAACTATACTCCCTAATATAGTTTTTATTGATGCTCTAATTAAAATAACATTAAAATAACATTATTACTTTATAGGTCTTCAACATCATTAAATATTAAATATAGCTTCTATTTAAATTGAACTTCTGTTCTTGAAATAAAAATAAAAATAAAGCTTAATGAAAACCAAAAATACTAGATGACCTCCTTTTACTCAAATAAAAGTAAAACTTAATGAAAACCAAAGCCAACATAGCAATTGCTTTATAATTTTTTCCTACTTATTAAAATCTAATTTGGCCGCTAGTCTAAACTCTAAATGGATCTATTAAAATTTATTCCTAGATGTGAAATGACCTCCTTTGCTCAAATAAAAATACTAGATGACCTCCTTTTTCTTAAATAAAATTAGAACTTTATGAAAATCAAAACGACCATTGCAATTGCTTTATAAGATTTTGGTACCTCTTAAAATTTAATTTCGGGTAGCTTCTTAAAATTTAATTTCGCGGCTTCTTAAAATTTAATTTCGGGCGGCTATTTTCCCTTGGCTAGGTTCGGAATAGAGGTCGGTGATATTTAACAATATTTATGATTTTGGTGCAGAATCCATACCCTTCTATTCTTCGCTGCACTCTGGATTCGACTATATTTTTAACGCAATTTTATTATATCAGATCTGGTTTAACTCTTTTTCCAGCTTTAATTGAGATATTATTCTCCTGATTTAGGGGTTTCTCTGCAATTCCGAGCAGAAAACATGTGGTCCGTTGCTAGGATATGGAGATAAAATTGCAAGCTTCGACAAATCAGAGAGGGAGAGTGTGTATTGATAAGTTCTAAAGGTATTTCCCTGATATCTATGATTTTTATTGTTAAAATTTCAATATATTTAAACTTGTATACATAATTATGTAGAAGGGGCAGCGGTAGGGTTGACAAGATTTTATAAAATCAATCATATTTTTTTTCGTGCTTAGCAAGACCAGGCACTTCTTAGAGCTACTCCCATACGCTGATTTTCCCTTACCTTTGTTGTAGGAATTAGTCCTTACAACCCCTCCAACAAGCCTCATATAGACATGCGTTATCCCTGTAATAACTACAGTGCCTAAGACTCTCTTAAACAATAAATATGCCACCCCTTTTGATACCAAAACAACCCTACTATCAACGTATTTATGAATCTACTCCTCGACCCTGTTATATCTTCTAATCTGACCTCAAAACAGTCATTTCAGGCTTCAGTCTTCTCTTCTTCAAGATGTGGCTTACATCAGAAGGTGTTTTACTCCTAAATATTTTTTCTTTGATGTTATCTTAGCCTCCCTCACCTTCTATTTATATGCAATATAAAGGATTCATTTGGGTGTCCAGATTGGCTTGACAAGTTGTCACATGGCTTATTAACATCAAGCCAGCCTAGACTCTTCTTTAGCTGAACTTTTTTCTCTTTGATCTAGACACCCACAACTCCCTCTGAGTTTCTTCACTGACCACACTCTGATTCACTATTCCTTAAAGTAGCTCAGATTCTCTTTGATACCATGTTGCTTTTCCACGATCTTGGGTCTAGGATAGTGTCTTAAAATCTTTCATGCTACCAAACCAATAATCACAATGATACTACTTTGCACAGCAAAATATAAATAGCAGTAAATCTACCAATGCACAAAATATAGAAAAATTCTTACAATTTTTAACCCAACTTTGTTATATTAATCAACATATGATACAACAGTCTAGGGCTCCTGTACCAAGGATAATGGCCTTCATACACCCATTGATACAAGATACAAAACTAGGTTTGGTGTCAGTCCATCGACAACCAATCTGCCTTCAACAAGATACTCTGACCATGTCGTTGTCACATTCTCTCTCAGATCTTCTTGGTCATGCCCTGTACCAGCTCGGTCCTTCGGCTCCCAATCAGTAGCTCTTGACTCTATCAATGCTCCAAGTCCATCTAGCCATAAAATCTTGGCTGCCAATCTGCTCACTAGTTGTGTCTTATTCCATCAAGGGCACAACACATCGAGACTCCTGTCGAATTGTTCACAACTCCGTTTGTGAAAAATTCTCAATCTTCTCATTACTGCTCCTCAGTTACTTAGGGACTTCAAACCACTATGGTATTCCTATGCTGCACCGATGAAGGCAAACATAGGGCATGAAGGGCTAGCACCTATTGCTGCGAGATGTCTATATCCCACAATGAACATAGGCTAGGAGGACTGCCCATCATCTGCTGTAGAAGTTCTCCAAACACAAGTCTAGGGGTACACAAAACTGCTCCTGGTTAATCAGACCCTTGACCTCTAGCAACCACCGAGGTCCATGAAGATGGTGCACATCGGGCCTCAACATGGGTACCATCACACTGTCCTCCAACATACCATAAATGCACAATCCACGTTCACACTTGGCCCACTCTCACATTGCCCTCCAACAAACCACGAGTGACCAATACTTGTTGTAGGATCTACCTCTAGCTAGGGCATCCTCACACTTAGGAAATCCTCCTCGTGGCTACCAAGAGACTTCTATAATAGTCCTATCCTAGGACACCCATTACTTCATTGCGAGATCTGGTCATAGTTGGGGTTTCTTAACACCCAAAAGAACCCCAACACATGGCTCCCAAAGGTTGCATATGAATTTGATCCTATCATCAATCATTACACTGGTTAGGGCTTCTAACCAACACGTTATCCCTCCCTTCTTCACTTCCGCAGGATGTACTAAAATGTTCCAACTGTCCAAACTAGGACCAACAATTTAACACAAAAACATACCTTCTCATGTGTTGGTACCCTATTGTATTCTGCAATCTAGTTAGGGCTTAGCCACAATCCATGTCAGCCCTCTCAACACTTGCTAACAATCATTTCTATAAATGTGGCTTGCCTTCACCCTAGATTTCCTCCCCTACACTGATTGTCCCTTAGTTATATTGTAGGAATTAGGGCATCATTAAATTATGAGTGCACAGAACTCCCATGCCATTAGGCCTTCTATGACATTCATATATGTTTCCTTGTTGACTAGACAAACTTGCTAGATAGTTCCTGAACAGTTGAATCTTGCATGACAATTTCTTTTTTCTAGTTTGAGCATTGCCAGACATACAATTTGTACAATCTACATATTTTTTTTGCATGCCCAGAATAATATCTTCTTTGAAACAGAAATGCGTGCAATCCATAGTAGGTATTTCATACATACCTTGTCAAAACATGGACTATCCTTTGCACCAACGACTCCATAATATAGTGGCATACGCTTCCATTCTATCAGCGTACCAATTTTATATATCTCCAGTCCTGCTGCCCTCATCAGAATACTTACTAATGATCTAATCATGAATTTCCAAGTGTGTCCACCTTTTGTTGTACAAGGTCCTTTATGACAACAAGTCCAAGTCACCTTGTCACCTTCGCACATCATAAATATGACAAGCACATGATCCCAAAACTGCCCCATAAATCATGGACCCAACACACCTTCAGAAGACACTACTGTAATACATTTTGCACTGTTAGATAGGGCACGTACTGCAGCCCCAGTTTCATCAAAAAGTCAACAAACAAACCCTTCTATGGTTGCGGTTTACCTAGGAGGGGTTCCTTCAATGCCATACTGCCTCCCTAGGTTGCTGTCCATTCTTTGACAACCCTCTAATTTGACCGAGTTGTGTGCTATGCCCTGTGGCCTAGCACCATAACTTCAAATCATGCCCAAGCCTGCTTAGAGAAGGCAACTTCCTCCTGCTATCCTTCAAGACCTTCAAACAATATTTAAACCCTTAAATATGCTCATACATTGCTTCAGATCTAGTGGCTTTCCTCCTGTGACAGCCACATGCTGCTAGATAACTGATGCAAATCTGAACCTAAACTAGGATCCAACATACATCAATATGCACCCAAAATGCATACTTCAGCTCCCTTTTTTAGGGTCTGCTCCACGCTGCAAATCTGGACTGGTTAGAGCACGAACCATAGTCCCTAACACCCTTTAATTTTGGCCCATAAATTCTCCTTAGAGCTGCGTCTATCTCTTCCTTGAAGGTCAGGACACTTAGCTGTAGGTCTGAGCTATTTCTAGCACTTAAGAAGTCCTCGAACCTCCTTAATCTCTGCGGCAGGCTTCAGTGAAACCTCACAGGCCTTCGACACTCTTTTTTATAGACAAACCACCCATCAAATAGTCCATAGAGACGTATTTCCTACCTCGACCCTCTGAAAAGTCCATCGGCCCTCCTAAATTGACCCTAAAACAATCATCTATGCCTCCCTGTTCTTGAACTTCATTTTTTGCGGCTAAGACAGAGACTTAGTCTCTCCTCCATGAGCTATTCACTTGTGATTATGTTGCACAATGGATCAATAGATCAGATATTTGCAATTCAACACAAATTGGGCATTGTCTTCCCCATAAAGCTCTGATACCATGTTAATTTCTGAACATGTTCTATGCCATTTTAGATTAGGGCACACAATACTGAAGGAGATAGAACATATTAATAGATCGATGGAAGACAAGCCAAAACAAAGATAATGAATGGTGGCGTTACAGTGATCAGCAGGATGCTTCTACCAGCAAAGTATCCAATAGGTCATTCAACCAAGCATGTCACACATAACCCCAAAACAACCCAAACAAAGAAAACTCCATAAATACGCAGCACCAAGAACGCAACTCCATCGCTATCAAGAGAGAAGAAAATCCTCCACACAATGTGTGTCTAATGAACTCCAAGTCCCTCCATTATATAGGCATCTTTGGGGGTGTGTGACATGCCCTTTAAGACATTTAAGTCTATATTATATTCCAGGCCGACCTAGAACATAAGTGGAATAAATTAAAAGTCCCTCTTAATTAGGGACCTCCAACAACAATGGTGAGACACCTAGTTTCTCATGAAGAATTCCTGTCCTCGATGTCATGGATTTTGATATTGAGGAATCTCCAACCTTTTAGCTTTATAGGGCACAGATCATCCATCACTTTCATCCTGAGTCATGTCAGCTATCAGAAAGTGATTCATCAGACTTCCTTATCTGGTCCACTGTTATGCCATGCTGCTTTCCTTGGAGTACTCCACCAAGGGTCGAGCCCTCCAATATGTATCCAAACTCATCAGAGACAACGTGGCTAGTCTGCATGAAAGTGCATCAGCTACCATGTTGTTCTTCTCCATGACATACTCAATGTCAAAGTCATAAGCCTGGATCTTGCTGATCCACTTTTGCTGCCTCTCCTGTAGCTGTTTCTACTCCAAAAAGAACCTGAGGCTGTTGTGATCAGTCCTCACCCTAAACCTGTTACCCACTAAGTACTGTCGGAATTTGGCCAATGCATGCATAATGGACAGCATCTCCTTGTTGTATATAGAATACAACCTCTCATGAGGAAGGAGCTTCCAGCTCTCATAGGCTATAGGGTGGTCTCCCTGCATCAAAATTGCGCTGATCCCCTCTCCCAATGCATCACAATCCAAAACAAAAGGTTGCGTAAAATCTGGCAACGCAAGCACTGGGAAGCTGCTCATAACCTCGTTGAGCCTATCAAAGGTATGCTGCATTGTATCTGTCCAATTGAATGCCCCCTTCTTCGTCAAATATGTAAGTGGCGCAGCAAGCTGAGAGAAACTCTTGACGAACTTCCTGTAATAAGTGCAGATACCAACAAATCCTCGAAGTTCTGTCACGTTTCTCGGCTCTGTCCAATCTCTGATGGCCCTAATTTTTTCCTCGTGGACCCTCACATCGTCCACTCTTATGATGTGACCCAAATACAACATCTCCTTCAACCCAAAATCACACTTTGAGAGCTTAGCATAGAACTGTTGCTCCTCAAAGATATGCAGCACTTCCTGTATATGATGGAGATGCTCCTCCCAAGTCCTGCTATATATCAGTATATCATCGAAAAATACCAACACAAACTTCCTCAGATGACTGCGGAAGATATGGTTTATGCATGACTGGAAAGTAGCTGGGGCATTGTTTAGCTCGAAAGGCATAACCAAAAACTCAAAGTGTCCATAATGGCACCTGAAAGCGGTCTTGGGAATGTCTTGTTCCCTCACGTGAATCTGGTGGTACCCGGATCTCAAGTTGATCTTTGAGAAAAACTCTGCTCCTCTCAACTCATCCATCAGCTCATATATTCGCGGTATGGGGTACATGTTCTTCATGGTCTTCTTATTCAGGGCCCTGTAATCAATGCACATTCTCAATGTGTTGTCCTTCTTCTACACCAACACCACTGAAGAAGAAAAAGGACTGGTGCTAGGCCGAATATGTCTAGGAGCCAGCAACTCTTGGATGGCCCACTCAATCTCATCCCAATAGGCTTTGGGGTGCCTATAGGGTGTGGTAATAATGGCCTATATTCCTGCTCTATCTCAATAGTGTGCTCAAACTCCTGATCTGGTGGTTGTCACGACGGTATCTCCCCAAACACCGCATCATATCTTTCAAGGATGGCCCGTATATCTGGATGAACTGCCTGCCCAATAGTCCCTACCTCTGATGCCCGCAAATCAACTCAACTGCCCACTCTATGTCTCCCTTTCAGAAGTCTGCCTCCATCTGGTGAGCTGAAACAGTATGGGGTGGGTAAGTGTGCATCCCACGTATCTTCTCATGCTTCCCGGTATTCTTATCATCCCACTCCATCTCTAGGGCCTCCCAATATGTGGTGACCTTCCCCAAAGTAATCAGCCACTGAACACTGAGAATCCATCGAAGCTTTCTGTCGGTATGCCTCTCCGCTCAACCATATCTGCATTGATGAATTTGTGGGTTGCCCCACTGTCTACCAAAACCAAAATTTGCTACCCCCAGAATGTCCCTTCGACAAATATCATCAAATACTTGGGTACTCCTCGCAATGCTGCAAGGGTTCCCTCTCTGGGTGCAAAAGTTGCACCTCTTGCTCCTGGAGGTGGAGGTGAAAAATGGTCTTGCGCTGTCTGACTGTCTCTTACCTCTTCATCCTCATACTCATCCTCTTCCCTGATGCTCTCGGAGAAGACCTCGATTAAATGTGCTTTTCCCGCAGCACATCTGTGTCCTGGTGCCCACGACTCCTGATAGGTAAAGCACAACCTCTTCTTCTTCAACTCCCTCCTGGCATCATCATCTAACTGTACCCTACCATGATTCCCCTTTGGAGGCGGAATCCTCACATCCTTTCCCTTTGGCTAGAAAGCCTGTCTCTGGGGTTAAGGTGTCCTAGTCCTGGGTAAGGCATCCTGCAAATCCCAGGTCCTTCCAATGGCGTCCTGGAGTGTGGCTGGTCTAGTGGATCTGACTAGACCCCGAAGTGGCTCTGCTGACCCCTCAAAAAACATGTAGATCATCTGTGCTGCGGATAGATCTGGCACCATCACTGAAACCCTCAGGAAATCTACAATATACGTCTCTGGGCTCCTGGTCTGTTTGAGCCTCGTCAGCTCAACAAAATGATCCTCCGGATCCCTCTGGTCAAATCTCTCTATCAGTCTCTGGGTGAACTCGGCATATGTGGTCACTGTCGAATGCCCGAGTGTCACCATCCCGTCAAACCACCAATCCTGGGCCTCACCATCCAAATGCATCGTAGCCACCTAGATGGCCTCTGACTCTGCCATCTGGTTAAGCTGGAAAAATATATCCAGCTTCTCCACCCAAGACTTTTTCAAATTGTTTGATGAGCCATCAAACGTTGGCAAATGGAATTGGCTCGTTGTACATTATGTGTCCCCATCATGATAATGTCGGTGCCCTCTATGATGATTATGGGGTCTGTTGTCCCGCTGGAGCTGAACAAAATATCTGAATGAAAGGGAATCCCTGAACTCCTGCCCATATGCCTGGTACTTAGCAAAATAGTCACCCATGTGACCAGGCTCTGGCTCATGCTGTACTCCTACCCCTGTTTCTGCATCCAGAAAGGTGGGCATAGTGGAACCTCTGGGTGCATGTGATGCCTAGTGCAGAGTGGCATCCCACTCCGGAAAATGATGGGATGTTCCCGACCCCTCGCCAACATGGAAACCCCTTGGGGTTTCACGCTATCTAGCCTCCACATCAGTGAATATATGACCCATCACCTCAATCTCTCTCGCCAGATCCTGCACTGATTTGCGGAGTGCCTCCCCAAACTATTTTTCCTCACTATCATCTTCCATTGGCTTTTTATGTTTTGTGTCCACCACCCTGGCACAGTCACCCTCTCCATAGGTGTTCTCCAGCCTACGCTCAATATCTCTGTACTTCCTACCTTTGTATTAGATGTAGGGTTTCTCCCCCGGTGTCATAGACAACTAGCTCCATAGGCTTAGCGAGATCTATGCTTTGATACCACTGTAATATCCCATTTCAGGGATATCTCTAAAACACAAGAAAACTCCAACCAGAGATGGACTGGGAGGGAATTTACCAGATATTTCACCTCTCAAAAGAGGGTGAGATCTGGAGGCTACCTGGCCCTTTCCAAACTCTATCTAAGAGTATGGGGAAAACACACCAAGTGGTATAGTACTGGAATTATCAAGGAGAAAAATAACTGTAGTGCAAGCATACAATAGCATATATATATATAGAACATGAACAGATACTCAAGAAATGCAAAGAGAATGCTGAGCCATTTTATTATGCTGAGAAATATAAGTGAGTATAATAGGTGATCAGAGTGATGGCACCTAGACTTGCTCAAGGCAAGCGAAGAAATACTCCCAGAATGCTGATGGAATGGTTGCTCTCTGATCTGTGTCCTAGCTGCTGGAAAACTGCCGTGTTTTTGCTACTGCTGGAAAAAGATGAGTATTTGGGGCTACTCCCCTACTCAGAATAAGTTGAAACTCTGGAATCAGACTCTACTCACCAAACCTAGAAAAACCCAAAGAGCATTTCTGGAATGACCAACCCCCGAAAATCACCCCCTTGAGGATCTATGCTATCCTCCAAGGCTCTACGCTGAGGCTGAATGGAAACCACCAAAACATGGCCAAAAACTCTGCCAAAATCCTCCCACAGGAAAGGGCTGGCCCCTTGCCCAATCTCCAAGCTCAAAACCTCCGAAAGAAACCCAATCCAGAGCTCCCCAAAAATGGACTGCGTCCTCCCTCTTAGGACTGCGTAGTCTATGGATGCACTGCTCCTCCGCAAAATCCAAACTCCAATCCTCCTACAAAATACTAATGGGAAAACCTCACCCGAGCAGCCACTCGAAATCCCTCGGGCTGAGGATGAGATCTTCGAACGGAGACACTCGGTGCACTAAACAGTGATGTAGACTAGCTAAACAACCAATTTTCTCAAGAAGTTGAAATGACCAGCTCAATATCATAAACATTGAATGACCAAAATGAGGAGGCTCTCCCTCTATATAGTGTTAGCCTCTCTCAAACCCTAAGGCTCACCTCCTCCAACGTAGCCTCCCTTTTCCACGTGCTGCATCTTGGCCTACACAGTCTCTCCATGTCGTCTACATGGGCCCCCTCTCTACATGGTCTCTTGACCACCTTGGCTCACTTAAGTTACAACGTTTGTCTACTATGGAGCGCACTTTTTATTTTTTGAGTGAGTTATGTCCCCCTCTACTCACTTTTATTTATAATCTAACCACATAAGGCAAAATTGACCAAAATCGAATATTCCAGTTAGCCATTACTAATTGGGAATATTACATTTATACTTCATTGTTCCTTCACCAAGTCCCTTCTTCTTTGATGATTGTAATAGAGATCGAGCCCATCACTTTTCTCTATCTGAAATATATTTGAGTTGTTGTTGACTGTGATCTAATCCTTAAGTGCCACTTAATATGCCCTTCTTTGACTGCCACCTTAGCTCTGATACCATGTTGAGAATCTTGTAGGGCTGTAGTCTAATAAAATTCTCTTCATGCTAATTTCTTGTGATCTTGTTTATGTATATTCTTCTTTAATCTTTCATCAAGTCAATTATCAAAATACTTAGTCAAATGTATAGAGACAGAATTATTTTTCACTTGTAACTGAATTTCTTGACAATTAGTTAACTAATCTATCTTTAGTTCTCTTTTTATCTATATTTAGTATCAACTAACTTATATAGCTCTTTGTAAATGCAATTTCAAAGGACCTTGGAACATATTATCAAATGGATAAAAGAAATTGGATGAAATTGAAAAATAGGTATAGTTTGTATATTTGATTATTCATCATGATATGTGAAAAATATATAAGTGGTAACTTTTTCTTCATTAAATTTATATGACTTGTAAATTGGTTATGTGTAGAACACTAAAATAATATAGAGATGGGGTTGAGAAATTCTTAAAGTTTTCTGAGGAGCAATCAAGGAATAAGATGTCCACAAAATGTCCATGTAATAAATGTGGCATAGTGAAAGTACATACATTTGATAAAGTACGAGAGCACTTGATTTGTGATGGTATAATCAAACAATATAGCATTTGGTATTTCCATGGAGAGAGCATTCCCATTCAGGTATCTTGAATTTTTTTTGAATTGATCTAGTTTCACTCTTATATGTTTTACAATAAAGATATCACTTATTTTTATATGTGAAAACTTCAATTTTTTTTCTTTGTCTCCTTTAGATTCCATCTATTATTGGCAAGGACAGGCAACATTCTGAAAATGAGCCACATGAAGTTCTCGAGAATATTTCATCTCAACTGGTAAGCCATTTCATATTAGTCAAGGGTCCTATTTGACTAGGTTGACCAAATGCTATTGATTCTAATTTTCATAAAAACCATAAAATTATTAGCATAAATTTTGATTTTCTTATTAATAGGGTTATGAACATGTTGTGGAACATGATTATGATAATCAAGGTGATGAGCATGAAACATTGTTTAGGAACGACAGTGAACCTCTAATTGATCATGATGATGATGCAACCATTGTCGGTGATCAAATTCTTGAAATAGTGAATGATGCCAATCGATGTCTTAATCAAAACATCAATGAGGGTTGTGATAATGAGGGGTTGGCATCAAAAAATGTACTAAATGAAGTTAATGAATATAATAAGCTTATCGAATATGCCAAGAGGCCATTGTATCGAGGTTGTGTTGACTTCACAAAACTATCAGCCACTGTAGAATTCTACAATCTGAAAGTGAAGAGTGGATGGTCTGATACAAGTTTTGACCAAATGTTGAAATTGAAAAAAAAGGTGCTTCCTAAAGATAACTCATTTCTAGATTCTGCATATGCTGCAAAAAATCTGATAAAATCATTGGGGTTATACTATGATATGATACATGCATGTCCAAATGATTGCGTTTTATATTGAGGAAGTTATGAAAGTAAATATCAATGCACAACATGTGGAAAATATCGATGGAAGGTGGATGCCCAATCTCAAAAGGTGCAGAAAGGTGTTCGAGCCAAGGTGTTAAGATATTTTCCCATAGCACCAAGGCTAAAAAGAATGTATAGGTATGATCTTGAACACTATAATTTTATTCAATTTTTCCCCTTCTTGTATTGTCTTTACCATTTTTCGTAGTGTTATTATATGATAATACTTTATATAAATGATTTTTTTTTCATTATAGTTCTACAGATATGTCACAAAAAATGAGGTGGTATCATGAGAATGCAAGCAATGATGGTCAAATGCGGCACCCTGTTGATAGCCCAGCATGGAAAACTATTGATGACAAATGGCCTAGTTTTTCTAGCAAACCTTGCAATGTACGACTTGCAATGGAAGTAGATGGATTTAATCCTTTTGGAGACTTGAGTAGCACATACAGTGTTTGGCCTCTAGTGTTAGTTACATACAACCTTCCACCATGGTTGTGCACAAAAAGGAATTTTTGTATGCTAACATTGTTAATACCTGGTCCCAAGCAACCAGTAAATGACATTGATGTGTATTTGGAACCCTTGGTGTATGAACTAAAGGAATTATGGGACCAAGGGGTATGGAAATATGATGCTTATAGTGAGACATCATTTAACATGAAGGCAATTATTATGTGGGTGATCCATGATTTTCCTGCTTATGGGAATATGGCTGGTTGCACAACAAAAGGCTATAATGCATGTCCCATATGTGGGAGGAACACATAATCAAAGTACCTCAATTGTAGCAAGAAATGTGTGTACATGGGACATAGGATATTTTTTCCTCAACATCATAAGTTTCGCTCACAGAAGGCACCGTTTAATGGGAAGGAGGAGAATCGTTATGCCCCTCCAATTGTAAAAGTGTTAGATATTTTTAAGGAAACAAAGGGAAAGGAAGCAATATGGGGGAATATTGAGTCAAATAAAAGGAAAAGAAACAGTAAAACAGGTGAAAAAATTGATGTTGTGGTGTGGAAGAAACAGTCAATTCTATTCAATCTACCATATTGGGAGGTATGTAGACCCATGATCAACCATGCCTAATTATTGGACACAACTTGCTTAGTTGACCTCATTGCGATTAGATATCTTGGTTGAATTTATTCTTTATTTTTTTGTCCATATTAAATATTGTTCTGATATTCTTGATGTGTTGGAATGCAGAAACTCCTAATACGCCACAATTTAGATGTAATGCATGTGAAGAAGAATGTGTGTGAAAGCATTTTTGGAACCCTTCTGGATATAAAAGGGAAGTCCAAAGATGGGAAAAAATCACGTGATGACTTGCAAAAAATGGGCTTGAGGAAATCACTATGGCCAGAAGTTAAAGGACAGAAAATATTCTTTCCACCTGCACCACATACTCTTTCAAAGAAAGAGAAACATACACTATGTCATGTTCTTTTCATGTTAAAGGTGCCAGATGGTTACAACTCTAATCGAAAAAATCAAATATCTATGTAAGAGCTTAAATTCCATGATATGAAAGCACATGATTGCCATGTTCTAATGCAAAAACTCCTCCCAGCGGCTTTGCATCATGTGTTACCAATTGTTGTCTGAAAGACGCTTTGCAAGATTTGTTACTTTTATAGGAAAATATGTGCAAAATCAGTTTCAGTAGAGAGTCTTGATAAGCTGGAAAATGATATTGTGGAGACATTGTGCTTTCTTGAAAAGTACTTCACTCCTTCATTATTTGATATAATGTTTCATTTGAATGTACATTTGGTACGTGAGCTTCGATATTGTGGCCTAGTTGCATATAGATGGATGTACCCCTTTGAGAGGTACATGAAACTTTACTTTTTATCAAGCACAACAAATATTTTTTTGAAAGATTTTGACATTACTTAATTTTTTTGTTTGTTAATTTTGTAGGAACATGAAAGTATATAAGAGTTATGTTAAGAACAGAAATAGGCCTAAAGGATGCATTGCTGAAAGCTATACTGTGGAGGAATCAATAAAGTTTTGTGGAGGATACTTGGAAGGTATGGAAGATATTGGATCCACACATGGTCGAAATGAAGTGTGGGATGAGGAATTTGAAGAAGTTATCCTTGATGGAAAGCCATTATCTGCTCCAATTCCTTCAGAATTGGATGGCATTAGTTTGGAACAAGCCCATAGGTGGGTTCTATTTCACATAAACAAAGTTGATCCATGGATAGAGTAAGTTACATATTTGGCCTGTAATTTTTTTGTTTGTTTGTTTAAGGTTGTTTAAGGTTTAAGATATTTGACCTTTAATTCTTTTTTATTCATATTTAATCAAAACACATTAACCACCATATCTATTGTCCATAATTTTTGAATTAGGATGCACAAAATGGAGATTGCCAACTCAATTACCCAAATGAAAAAAGATGAAGCTCTATTGCAGAAACTCCACACCCATAAATTTACTAGCTGGTTAAAACAACAGGTAAGTACATTATTTATACTATAAGTGTACTTAAAAATCATTACCTGGGAATATTATCATGCAGGAAATTAAATATTTTTTTTAGAGTTTGAATGTATGAATTATAACTACATTTAAAAATCTAAAACTATACAGGTGGAGGGAGATGGAAATGTGTCTGATACAATTAAATGGCTAGCGCATGGTCCCAGGAAATTCGTGAATAAGTACAAGGGATACCTAACCAATGGTTATAGATTCCATACAAAAAGCATGGAGAATTAGAGAACCACCCAAAATAGTGGCGTGTGTATGGAAGCTCAAACAATGATGAGGTCAAGTTCCAAAGATGCAAACCCTATACTTCAAACCACAACATTTTATGGAGTGGTAGAAGAAATAATTACATTGGACTATTTTTGTATGGAGTACACATTGTTCAAATGTAATTGGATTGATGTATACCATAAGAGAGGGTCAAAACTGATGATTTGGGTTTTACAATGGTAAATATGAAGAAATTTTTAAGCCAAAATCATTGGCAAGATGATCCATTTATTCTAGCATCGCAAGCTAAACAAGTATTCTATGTACAAGATCCAGTTGAGACTGACTGGTATGTAGTGTTAACATGTCCTCCAAAAGGATTGAGAAATAATGCATCATATGAACCTGAGTGTGCAAATTTGTCACATGTTGTGGACTTTCAAGAAACAAAATGTGTAAGTGAAGAAGATATAGCTGATTTCGATGTCAACATTGACGTGAACGTGGATTATGTCCGTTCAGATTTTGAAGGAATATGGTTGAACCTTAAGAAATAAAACATATTGATTTTTCTATTTTGTTTCGAGAACTCCAAATTTGATATTTGGTTATGAAGAGAGATTCGTTTGTTTCTTATCTATACAAAATTTTAGGCCCATTTAGTAGATATATTTTTAGTCCCTGCCAATGACAGTGACTATTGTTTTCGGATTGCACCATTAATCTTGTCCATACAAAAAATTGAACACATAAAAATTTGATATGTGCGAACTTTCTACAATTTTTATATTTTTTAAGATTGAAATGAGAATTTTCTATATTATTATTGGATCGTAGCCCTAGAAATTACTCATTTAAAAGAACCCAGAAAATACAAATTTCTTGGGCACATGCCATTTTTTAGCCTTCTTCTGTGACTGTTGGTTTCAAAATGAACTATTCAGTTGTGTGTTGCAAAAAAAACTACGGAGATATAGGAGTGAAATTATTGGGAGGGAAGAAAAGGAGAATAAAGAATCTGAGCATATTACTATATGGTCAATTGGAGGATTCCTTAGTTTAAGCACAGTTAAGCTAATCATTCTGCATTTTCCTCCATGCAGGTCAGCAAAAACCAGGATGAACATTTACAAAAACGTAACTGCCATTCTCACAGCTTGGTTTCTTTGCCAACAGTGTTGTAGGATAATATCTACCTTTAATATTAATATTTCTTGTTTTATTTCCTAAAGGTTCTAGCTTTAAGAGACTGTATAAGCTAATAATTCTACATTTTCCTCCTAGTCCTTGAGATAATACTAACTGGTATTCCATCTCCATTCTTGGTGTTTACTAGTGCTTTAAAATATTACATTGAAATTCTGATATACTTGGGATTTACAATTTTAATTTAGATCTTCTTATGCTTCTTTATGTATTGTCCATCCATGCAGTGATTTTTTTTCTCCAACTGATAAATTTATTCTTCCAACAGTTAAAAAAAAAATATGACTATAAACTTGCCATTCAAAATTAATTGTTTATTTCCTTGGAAACTATGTAGGTGCTTGATAAGGAATGCGAGTTTATTTAGAAAGGTAACCTAGAAAGTGGTGCAAGCTAGTCAGTGGAATTGGGTCGTCAAACTATGGGGTGCCCTATCAGAGTGGAGAACATGAGTCAGCCCCAAGAATCACTTATAGAGGTCAGTTAAATTGTTAGATTAACAAGGTTTTTATATGCACTCAGTAATTCAATTTTGTTATTTTGAGACATGGTTTAAAGTTGTCATGCTATCTTCTGTTGGTTTTCACCAATTTTGTAGATGCTTTGTGAGGAGCGGGGGCTCTTCCTTGAAATGGATGACATCATTTCAGGCTTGGGGTTTATGATTTTAAAGGGAGTCATGGAAGCTCACAGTGACAAGATCTGGGATAGCTTTGTTGTTGAGGTAATTCCATTCTTGCAAAGACCTTTCATGCCATGTAAAGCTTCCCCTTTTGTTTGTGTTTGGTTGCTTGAACAGACCATAGACTTCAAGAATTGGCATTGTGATTTATAATGAGAATAGGGTATGAAATTTATTTGAAGGCTGCGTGTGTTTCTAGAGACCAAAAAAATTGCATGGTTGATGCTTGATAACTATCACTTGGAGATTGTTCTTGGGAATTTGATTGTGTAGGGTTGTACACCATAATATATTCTAGCTATAAAAATCTATATTACACCATATGTGCTCTATGTTCTGGCATTTAAAATTCTGAAGGCACCATAGCCTGATTTTTCATGTGAAATTTGGCAGTTTCACAATATTTTTTCACAGTAGTGGCTTCCTGGATTGGAAGTGAAACTATAACGATGTAAAAATATCAATAATGTTCTAATAACTGCACAGAAATTTGAAAATCACAATTTTGATCTTTAGTTAGCCCTAGACATGCATGCTATTAAAGACTACTTGTTGGGAAAAATACTGAGAGGGGGGGGTGAATCAGTATTTAGAGCTGACTGACAAATTTTTAGTTTTCCTTTCTCTTAAAAACATATGTTACTTTACTGCATCCAACTTTTATGTCCAGAGATTTTATCATGTCTTTAGTTAGAACATTGCATCATTTATTCATCAGATAAGTAGCAAGCATGAATAAAAATAACTGTACAAACCATCAAACATAAGCAACACATATGAACACCAGGATTTAAGGTGGAAACCCAATTCGGGAGAAAACCACCGCTGGTGAAGTCTCTGTCTTCAATATTTTATTACAAAGAAAACATATTACAATTTCTGTGCTGGTGAAAACTTATACCAGCACGCAGGCACCCACCTGCAGAAGGCTACAACCTTCTCTCATTTACCAGCCTCTCCTGGAAGGGAGATACAACCCCCTAATCATAACATCAGCTTCTATATACGGAAGGCTTCAACCGTCTGATCCACTGCAGACCACTTTTCATCAATTTTCACACAGGTTCAAACAGTTTCAATGCAACCCTTTATTCAATTATCAACAAACATATTTGCCCTAATTCTTCATAGTGTGACCACTGTAACCTATACATCAAAACTAATCCAGACTTCAGAGAATATATGCATTCAACATCCCGTGTATCCTTCTGTGTATATTAATCTTTAGAAACCCCAACTGTCATATGCACTTTCAATGTAAATGACTCGCATATATATATATATATATACGTGTTGTTCTTGTATGGATCTGTAATAATAATATGTTTGCAAAGCAGGCCGGATCTACAAAAACTTACCCGAATTCATATGTGTTCTTGTAGCAAACAAGCGCCAGTTCTTCATGACTTCGTTCGTCGTTTAAGACCAGAGGTTCATTCAGATTTTACAGTTAAGAACTGAGTTCCCCCATCCAGATATTCCTTCGAGAGCTTCATTCATTCATCACCCTTAAGCATGCACATGTTCTTCATTCTTTTGTTAGTCGATCTGATCATTATATTTTTACATGCACCGTCGATTCAGATAAATCTGGGTTTATTTTTACAGATATCTCCAAAGTGGATTCATTTTCATTATCCATCAATTACGCCCTTCTTCATAATTCTCATCACTTTATATAGTTTTATCCCTTATTAAAACCATGGTTCAAAACAATTTAACTACTAATGGTATTCCTGGACGATATTTCCTTTAGCACCCTTACGTACCTCTTTGATTTCTTTTTAATTTATTTATCAATTTGAAGAAATTGATAAATAAATATATTTACAAAGTTTTAAACCCTTCTTCGGACTTTATAAACAATATCCAATGCGTTCAAATAGTTTTAATATTTTAATAAAACTTTGACCCCTGGCCCACATATGCACCCCTTCGTCCAAAATAAACTTCGCACAAGTCCATTGCCCGATCACCATTGGATCATGAGCTTTCAAAATTGACGGATATAGCTTGGGAAACTTGCATGGGAAATAACGTGTGATGGCATGTTATTCGTCGTACATCGTAATTTATCGTCGCGCTTCTTCATCGAACGATCCTTGCGTCCAGGTAAGCAACTTTTAGATCGATGGCACAATCCAATTTTAATGGCCGTCCTGGTATAAGTTTAACGAACAGTTAACGTTATCATGAGATTGGCGGTTTTGCGGGGATGCATGTCAACACCTCTATGCAATCGCGCGATTTGGGAATACCACCTATGAAGTCAAGGTGGTCTGGGGAAAAACACGGATACCACCTTCACTGTTACTCACGGTTTTAGCGATGATCATTCCACTCAGGTACTCCGAGGACTAACATTTGCGTATAAAAAGGAATCATTACGGTCGAAGATGAGACTCATGAATTAATCAATATACTACAACTTTATACCTTCCATCCGGCCATTCGAGGTTTAATTTATTTAAAACCTACGCCAAAGCATAATAAATCTAATTACAGCTATTACGGCGTTTCATAGTCAATTTGTGTTCCATTACGGGTTCAACGGCGAGGTTCATATCATATATTCAACGAATATATATATGTCCACTTTATTTACCAGGATTTATATATGTCCCATTTATGCAAAACTAGAGCACCATTAATCTCATCATCATTTTGAAGTTACCAAATGTCCACAAAGAACTTAAATATTCTGCCTAGGCGATACGCTATTTGTAAATGCACTTCGTGCTACAATGATATTGCTATCAAGACAATATTCCAACAATATCCTTATGTCCTCTATATATATAATATATATCAACTTCAAGTCTTTTGATCTGCTTCTAGCTGTGCACCTTCAAGTCCTTCATTAATTAGAGTTTCCATCAAGGCAACACTTTCATCATATTTCCAACAATCTCCCCCTTTGGACTTGATGGCAACCATGATAGTGTTTAGTATTCTGATGAATAGATACATTGATTTTTAACTATTATTCAAACTGCATGATACTCTCCTTTGACATCAATGGCAAAGGTTTAATAATGTATACACGGATCTCATCTTCATGACTTATGAAGACCAACGGTGCATCCTTTTCATAGGACCAATGCTCCCCATACTTTGTGCATTCGAAATTCCCAACAGCCCCTCGCTAAATTGGTCTCCTATAATTAAATGGGCCTGATCCCCTGCATGGCGAGAGATTACTCAAGTTTAATCGGAATGTTCGAACACTTCCTAGGTCGGGGTTTGTGCAATATAAACAACTTATTCTTTGGAGGAAACATATTCTAATTTCCACCTTTTGCTCAACACTTGTTCTCGTAAGAAGTGATATTTGGTAGAATGTGCTGGTCTTGGAATTTCTTAACGAGTTGCTGAGATCTTGAAGTGGCACTTGTGTTGTCACATAATGGAATGGGTGGTGAACATTTAATTTGAAAATATTGTGGGGTTTGCATCATCCAAAGAATTTGGGTACAGCATGATGTACCCAACCACATATTCTGCTGTTGTAGATAAAGCAAGCCAGAACTTTACTTTTTTTCTGAAGCCAAGATACTAACCGGACGCCTTATAATACACCACCACTGGTTCTTTTCGATCATCAATACTTCCGGCCAATCTGCATCGGTGTATGCATGAAGAGTAAGATCAACATTCTTTGGACTACCACTGATCCAAAATCTTGAGTTCCCTTGTAGATATTTGAATGTCCTTTCATAGCACGAAGGTAGAGACTCTTTTGGATTAGCTTGAAATCGTCCTTAATCTGGCCCACTTCATAATATTAAGTCTTGTCCCGATTGAGATAAAGTAGACTTCTTATCATGAATCTGTATTACGGTTGATTCATAGTGAGGAGACTCATCACTAGGGCGAGATTACCATCCAGATTATCTGTTAAAATTGTGCTGCAATTTTGCAATCTTCCATGCCATACTTCTTTAGGATTTTCTTAAGGTATTTTCTTGTGATGAAAATGCCATCGTTGCTTATTTGCAGATGCAAGCCAAGAAAGAATATTAGTTCCCCAAGTAAAGACATTTCAAATTCTTGTAGCATATCGGAAACAAATTCATTCATAGATTCTTCATTACTTCCAAAAATGATATCATCAGCATATACAACCACAATTAATAGTTTGTCATTTCCAGTTTTTGTGTATAAGTTGCTATACGGCCAGATCCTTTTGAAATCCTTGTTGATGGAGATATTTGTCAAGACGATAAAATACATATACATGGAGAAACATTTGGAATGCCTGAGGCACTGCCAAGTCTAAAACAAGTTTTTCATCATTTTCAAGATAAACCTTACGGTTGTTCTCTCTCATGGCTTCTTCTTCTAGATCACCATTGGCGGCAGTTGTATCCATTTGATAACTTTGATTTGTTGGAAGCTTGAAAAGAAAGAAACATTCTTATGCTTCAAGTCTGGCTACGGAGAAAAGTTTCTTCAAAGTCTATACCTTCTTGTTGAGCATGCCCCTTTTAAACAAGTCTAGCTTTATTCTCTCTTATCCCATTCTCCATTTAACTTGTTTTGAATATCCATTTAGTTCATTAACATTATTGTCTTTGAGGTCTTGGCTAATTCCCAAGTGTGATTCTTTCAATTTGATCCAAGCTCTTCATTCATGGCACAGATCAGCATTCATCTTCTTTGGCTTGAAGCACGACAACTGTGAGGTTCAATAGTGGATGAAAATTCCCATATTGCTAGAGGGATTTTAAGAGTCCTTCTTGTTTGTGCACACAGTCCCTTTTCTCCCAAAATTTCCAGGGTCCCAGATGGATTCTTGCCAGACATATACGGATGGAGTCTTTCCAGACAATTCATCTCGGGTTCTTCACGGGTTCCTTTGTTTGTGCTCATTATTATTTGATGTGAGAAGGATGTGTCATCATCATCTTCATGTTTATTTTCTTTTCTTCTTTTGGAAGTGTGAGGAGACTCATCAATAACAACATCAATACATTCAACGATACAACCCAAAGTATTTTTGTTGTAACATTTGTATGCCCTACTCCTGAAGGTAACGAAATGTTCTTCATCGCCTGCGAGTTCAAACTTGCCCGATTTTTACGTCATTATTCTTGATAAAACATTTATACGAACTACAAAATGTTTTATAGTGGGATTACCATGTGAGTCATATGGGTTTATCACTATTGCGAACATGTGCTTTGTTGAGAATGTTGTTCTTGTATGCACGCTCTCCCAAAATGTGTCGGGCGTTCCCCGGTCATCAAGCATAGCTCAGCCATTGTTAGTATTACACATTTCATTCTCTACACGCCATTTTGTTTGTGGATACACTGTTGTCTTTTATATACATGTTGTTCTGAAATTCAAGAACTCATTAGATGTATATTATCACTCTCTATCGGATACGGGAATTTATGATTTTCGATCTAACTCATTCTCAACTAATTGCTTTGAAGATCGAAATTTATAAATTCTTTATCTTTGTGTTTAAACGACCCAATCCCAACACATTCTAGAGAAATCATCAATGAACAGAATACAGTATTTCTTCACCACGTGGTGACTTTTTTCCTCATCGGTCACACATGTACTTTCAATATGAATGAGTTCAGAGAGCTTTCTTGATGATCCTTCCTTGACGATAGAATTGTACTGCTGGTTTTCTTGCCGAATTGGCAAGATTTTCATATATTCATTTTAGATGTGATATTGGAGAAGGTACGAACAACTTTGAGTCTACTTGATTTGTTGATTTGAGAGAAGCTCAAATACTGACTTCGATGCCATAGCATGCCAATTTTATGAATATTTATAAAATAACATTGTTCTTTGCGATTCTTCAATATATAGGTTGTTTGAGTTCTTTCCTTGATAATTGCTTTGCACCTTGTCAAGATCCTTGTACCTACATTGTTTGAACTAAGGGCAACTTCGATTCCTTGATCCACATTTGACTTACACTTAACAAGTTATGCTTTAATCCATCACATCATGACTTCATTACTTTGCTTTTCTTTTAGAAACACAGGACCCTTTTCCTTTAATGACCGCAGGAGTATCATTTCCAAATGTAACATTCTTTTCCTTCTCTAGAGCACTATAGTGAGAAGTTTGTGCTATCACATGTCATAACATGTGACATCCATATCAAATGTACCATTGGTTTTCTTCATCATCCATAAATAACGCTATTCTTACATTTTCCACACCTTAATTCCTTCTTTTTCCCTTAGCTGGGCTGAAGAACGTGCTTCTTTTAGCAGACTTTTTATCACACTAGGTTCTTCATGGCAAAGTTGTTGCAATAAGCACATTCAACTTCATTTTAATGAGAAAAAGTTGTTATAATTATTCTTCGTTGTTCCAATATCAAATCACTCTTTCTTGCTTCTCTTGTCATAATGGTTTTATATACCTTGCATTGAGCAACTTTATGACCAAAATTATGTTTATGAAAACTTTTGTCCATTGAAAAGAAATTTCTGCATTCTTTCAAAGCCTCTTCTATATGAATTTATTTGTTGGTCGTTGTTTCTTTGAAAGCCATTCTGTTAGTGTTCTTTTAGTTAAATGATCATCTGTTTACCATTGCTAAAAAGATTCTTTTATTTCCTTATTGAATGGAAGCTGTTGTAAACAGTATGGCACTTTTAGATAATTCGGTCTTTGAACAAATTCTCCCAGTGGTCAGAACTGTCTTTATAGAGAAAACGTTATTATGATAATCTCATCTAACATTTCGGATCCTTTGTAAAATCTAAGACTTCGAGTTTTTACTTTCACAAGTTCTTTTCTTGAGCTTACTCACCTTACCTCTATTAATTTCTCATTGTATTTTCACTTTTTCTTCAAGCTGATTTTCGGAGAGTTTCTATGGTTATTTTACTCTTTTAAGCAAATTTTGAGGTTTATTATTTCATGAGAAAATCCTTTGTCCTTCTGAAACGTCACAAAAGTATCCTTTTCTTCTCTGTACATCTTTTTCAAATACACGCCTGAGAAGTCTAAGATCTTGTGGCCTCAAACATGGAGCTTGCAATACCCGGAGTATCATGAGCCATTCTTGTTAAACATGCACCCAAAGCTTTTCCTCAATGTAAATCAATACATAGCAAATTCCCACTTAAATTTACGGAAGCTGTTCATGATTAACAAAAACCATGCTTGGAATTATTAAAAATCAATTTATAAACTCAAATAATTTCCCACTCTAAAATAATTCCAAGACAATAAGCTTTTCATAGTTCAAATTCATCCAATATCACTTGCATGCACAAATTTACATTCAACCGATTAAGCACCAAATATTTGTGCGCTCTTTCCTACTAAGTGACTACTAGTGATACCTGATGCCAGGCTTTTAATTCTCGAATCTTTATTGTCGCTTAACCTTGCTCTTAACCATACATTCCATTTCTTTGTCCAAAATATGTTAAAAACAATCGACAATTTCATACACTACGGTTGGGACACGATTTCACTGCCTGCAATTTATCATGCTGTGATAAGTCTAACATATCTTCAACTGTAACTATAACAAACTATACCGCTTCATCCATGCTAACAAACTATAGCCATGTATATGTCCATCAAGTCTCAATATGGCTGAATTTCCCAAACTATATTTGAGCTGAAAAATAGAATTTCATTGTAAACCACAATATAAGCACGCCGCAGATTTGTTCTTCATGAACTTGAGCCAAATGAATGAACACCTTGCTCACATAAAACCACTGCCGAGCGACCTTCGATTGGAAGACGTGGCGGACTTCTGAAATGAGGCTCTCCTCGGCCTTGTGCGAGACTGAAGAAACAGCAGCTTAGAATACGTGTATCACTTTTAAATATGATGTATCTCAAGGATTTTAACTTCGGTCTACAAGCAAGCGGAACTCGGCATACACATATCAATGCCGCAGTTAAAAAGTCGATCTATCAACATGAAACCTGTTTTCTTTTCACTTCAAGCTGATTCTTATGAGTATCATGTGGTAGCAGTCATTACACTTGTTCCTCAATACATAAGCAAGCAAAGAGCCATTCATTCAAACGAGAAGAACATAAATAAGTTTTGAAATTCCCACTGTGACTATTTTACTCCTCGAATAGCAATTTCTGCTATCGACCTCGAAATTACACAACTTGTCATTACGGTTTAAATGCATTACAGCAACATGGCTCCTCTTTTTACATATGCTGTCAATCGAATTCAGTTTCCAACAGCCATGCCCACTCCAGCATGTGAGCGTGGGTCAATTCAGTTTGATTTAATGTTTGTGGGAAGCGTATGACAAACGATTCATTCAGCTTTTGCATCACGATAAACACACTTTTATTTGGACTTTGGTGTTTAAACATTTTCCATGCTAATATAAATGAATTTGTTTGAATACACAGTGGGCTTAAATGGTTGCTTTGTTAGCGTAAATAATCAAAGCAGGTGCTAATTGAAGTACATTATTTTCTTCTGCATCGACTCTTCGTCAGCTTTAGCAAGCAATCGATCTCACCATTTCTTTTAGTGCGGGTTCCTTAGGTCCAACTTTCCAATTATCAATACCTCAACCATGTATATACATTTACATTTAACCATAAATAACTATGACTGCCACAGCGTCTTAAAATATATATATGTGTATGCTTTGAAACAAAACAAGATTACTTACCCTTTGTTTGACGTGTTCATCATTTTGCTTGCCCACAGAATTCAAACTTCTGATATGTGGTGTTCAAGCTTCCTTTCGACCTCCTTGCTCTCTCTTAATCTCCTATGGTTTCTCTCACAAAAAGCCCTCCTATTTATGCAATTTCTAGAAATCACATTACATTAAATGCTCAATCCATAAAATCCTTAACAAACCTAAATTTCTCAATATCCCTAAGGGATAGGTTTTATCTAAAATCCTTCAATTGTTAAATTTCTATCATATCCTTTTATTAATAAAAAGAGATATTTTTAAATCCTCACTTCTCATGCTGTGTTCAAATTAATTAATAAAATATTAAAATCATCACCCCATGTTTACAAGTTAATATTGCCACACCCCATATTTACAAATGAGAGAAAAGGTCTTGATGCTCTGCCAATTCTATGTAGAAAAATTCATGACCACGAGTCATAAGTGCGGATATCTCCTCCTGGATCCAGTTTTGTTGTAAATCTTAGTGCTTGTCGATTGCTTCAGCAGTGTTTGTCGTCTGCTGTTGTCTTCCGGTTTCCATACTTTGTGTTGTAGTCACTCCACTCTTCTCTTACTGGGTCTTTCCTTTATCCTTCTCTTGTTATCGTTCATTTTCTCTTTAATTTGTCTTTCTGCGGATGTCTTTATCATTAACCTCCTTATCAACTCAATTTCTCACCTTTCAGTATATAATGTAAAATTTGCTTCCCCTTCTCTTAATTTATACGCTTTCTATTATTACTATAAATGTCGCCTCATGTATGCTCTAGCTATCCCAGTATGAATGTTCAGCCTCCCAATCTTCCTCTTGCAACATTCCTTTGCTCACCATCTGCAATTCTTCTGATTATGTTGATGGCTGTTGCTTTATCATCTTCACTTGACAATCTATCTGGACATTCATCTTTGTTCTTCAATTTCTTCCTTTGAAAGTCTAATTCGATAACTGACGATTTTACTTGGGTGGACTTGGCAGAAGCTTTACCACGATCTTCCATTTCTCCACTTATGTGATGCTTTCTTCTGTTAAATCTTCCTTAACATCCTTCGATGGTGTTCTTCCTCTTCTTTCAAACTGCAATCTTTTACAAATCGTTGGTTTAAAAATCAGAGACCTTACCGGTCCATTTGATATGAGTCATCAAATCTTAAGTGCTTGAATCATTCATATGATTCAACTCCTCGACTCTTCATCGCCAAAAATATTAGTCCACTCTCTGATGGCTGTGTCAAAACTTCAACATCTTCTTCGGCATCTTCATTTTAACAGCAGCTCAAGTATTTGAGAGCTTCTCTCTTGCATCGCATCCATAACACCGATGAGATTCATGGACTGCCTTCACCAAGTACATATTCATCGATGATTCCACTTCCCTCAGCAGCCTGCCCCGCCATCTCCTTCTTTCTCATAACATAACCAACAGGTCTTCCTCATTCTTTGCAACATCTCCATTAACCTCAAGGCACCTTTATATAAATGTCCTCTGTATTCCTCTTTGTACTTGTCTCTGTATGCCAAGCACGCAGCAGCACCCTTCTCCCTTTAGATATTATAGCACATGGTTTATTTGAGAACCTCTATGACATTGTCATAGTCATCATCCTTTCATCTCTATGAGTTTCTTACTCACTTTACTATGAGTTGTATTAAAGCACTAATGAGTCTCGTCACAACGCCTCACCGAAGCCCTCCACACTCGGTCTTTTGGCAAGCAATTGGTTCTACCTGGAACCTCCTTTGAGCACTTCTCTTTGCTCTTCTTGGCTTCAACCTCATGCTGCACAATTTGTTGTCCTCCTTATCAATATTTTGGATTTCTTCAAGGTCTGCCACACCTGTGCTTTCACAGTTTTAGTAGCAATTTTAAACATGTATTCTATGGATTTTTCCTTTGAGAGTTGCAAAAATATGCCTTTAATGCAAAAAGACTACAATCTTACAATTAAATATTCTTCGTACGATTCCTCACCTTCCAAGATCTCGAGTCAGTCTTGTCCTTCATTCTCTGTACTTCAATTTCACTCTTATGCTTCTTAAAATTTATTGTCAATCGATTTTAAAATCGATTCTCTTCCAACCTTCGCTTGATAAAGCTCTTCATTCCTTGGTGTCTCTTGGTTGCTTGTCTTTAAATTAAATCTGATCTCCTTTACTGCGATACATTTTACTTGCAATTGTATATCTGCATTTTAAAAATCAGTCTCCATCTTCATTTCAGGTACATTCAATTCAACAAAACCTTAGGGTCACCATTCAAAAAATAAACATTTAACGAGGAGCATTCCGGCTCGGTACCAAAAATAGCGCCAAACATAGACTTTGTGCAAGAATCCTCCTTTGAGCCATTCTTGTTAAACATGCGCCCCAAACTTTTCTCAGTAGCAAGTCAATGCATGGAAAATTCCATAAATTTGCGGAAGCTTGTTTCATGATTAACAAAACCATGCTTGGGTTGAAACTCAAGATTTATAAACTCAGAAAATAATTCCTCCTAAAATAATTCCAAAACAAATAAACTTTTCATAAATTCCATTCAACTCCAATATCACTTGCATTTTTCGTTACCTTTTCATGGATCAAAGCACCAAATAATTTGTACGCTCTTTCTCTTCTGATACAGTACCTAGTGATACCTGATACAGGCACAACGAAATTACTCCGGAATCTTTATTGTACGTATGTAACCATACATTGCATTTGTTTCGTACGGTGTTAGCAAAACAATCAGCTGATTTCATACCTCGGATTCGGACACGATTTCACTGCGCAATTATCATCAACGTAGATGCGATCCCGCTCTTCAACTCTGCTTCATCAACAAACTATGCAACTTCATCAACAACAAACTGCGCCATATATATATATCACATCAAATTTCAATATACATTGAATTTCTGACTATATATATTTTGTTTGAAAAATCGAATTTCATTGTAAACCACAATATCGCTTATGTCGTTTATTTCTTCACGAGCTTCGGGCAAATGAATGAACACCTTGCTCCACTGACAAAAAAACACTGCGAGGGCGACGCCGATTCGAGAAGCGCGACATTACGAGAGCGAGGCTCTCCTCGGCCCTTCTTCGGACAAAGAACGCGCTTAAGAATACGTATTGTCACTTTTAAATATGATGTATCTCAAGGATTTTAACTTAGGTCTATAAACCAAACGAACTGGAAAACGCCATGTCGGTACGCCGGATTAAAAAGTCGATCTGTCAACGCAGGAAACTCATTTCATTTCTTTAAAGCGGATTCTCATAAGGTATCCTTGTGGGCGCAGGTCATTACCCTTGTTCCTCAATGTATATGAAGCAAACGAAATGCCCATTCATTCAAACGAGAAGAACATAAATCGTTTTGATTCTTGCTGTGGCTGGCTCTGCCTCCTCGAGAATAGCAATTACTTGCTATCGACCTCGAATACGCTTGTCATTGCGATTTAAAATGCATTAAAACGGCCTTAGCTTTTCTCTTTTCATATGTATCAATCGAATTCAGATTTCAACGCGACCATGCCCATCGTAGCCAACGGCGTGTAGATCAATTCAAGTTTGATTTAATGTTTGTCAAATGATACCAATGAAAAGCAGGTCATTAAAACACACTTAAATGCTACGTACGCTTATAACTTCATAGGTTTTATAAAGTGTTTATGACACTCCACATGCTAATATAAAATAGATTTGTTTGAATATACAAAGCAAATGATAGTTTAACTTTTGATGACGTAAATGACAATCAAAGCAGTGCTAATTGAAGTCACACATTTATTTTCTTTACATCGACTCTTACAATCCAAACTTTAACAAACAATCGATCTCTGCATTTCTTTTAGTGTGGATTTCCTTCGGTCAACCTTTCAATTATCAATACCTCAACCATGTATACATTTACATTTAACCATAAATATGTGACTTTCACCACTAATCACAAAATGTATATATGTATATTTTAAAATCAAAACAAGATTACTTTTTCCCTTTGTTTGGCACGATATTCGACATTGTACACTTAAAATGAAGGCTTTAACCTTCTTGTTCAGCTTTACTTCCCATTATCTTGCTCTCTCTGACTCTCCATGGTTTCTCTCACAAAAAGCCTCTACCTTTACAATTTCTAAAATCATTACATTAAATGTAATCCTTAAATCCTTAACAAACCCACTAATTTCTCCAATATCCCTAAGGATAGGTTTATCCCTAAAATCCTTCAATTTATTAAATTTCCTCTATATCCTTTTATTAATAAAAGGATATTTACATAAATCCTCACCTTCTATTTTTAATTCAAATTAATTAATAAAAATATTAAAATCATCACCCATATTTTCAGAAGTTATTATCACCCCATATTTACCAAATGGAGAAAAAGGTCTTGATGTCTGCATCATCTTGTTCACATTCTTCCTCACTATCGAGATAACCCATCACTATCTTCATGACTATAGTAAATCCTTTTAGTGCTAAAACAATTCTTATTCTTCTTGCTTCCTTCCCCTTTTTGTCGTTTGTTACAAGGACATGGGCGCATAATGTCAACTCTTCCACGATCGAAGCATTTGAAAGGAAGCTTACCTACGAGCAATCTTTGTCCCGGTTAGGTTTTCTTTACAAAGGATTTATCTCTTCTTCTTGAAGACCATATCTTGACGTCCTTCTATTTTTTTCACCCTTTTCCTTTTTGCTTAAGAAGTTCTAAAGGCGCTATGGTCGGATGGTCCTCCTCTTCTCATTTCATGTCAGTTAGTATACTCGCAGAAGTTGCACCATGATGAATTTTGAAGATCCTGTTTCTTCAAGAGCATAAACTTTTGACTCAAATTTTGTTGTTAGTGATCTTAGAACTTTCTCAATAGGTAGATTGGACCTTGGCTGCAATTCTCATACAAATTTACAATATAATAAGACGTAAAAAGAAATTGTAGTCTCTCCTCATTATCCATTTAGATTTTCATATTGAATTACGAGTTTAGTTTAACGCTTTTTACCTTTGCATCACCTTCACTTAACATATTATCTTGTCTCATGCCCTTTTACGTATTCATCTGCATGACTTTGTGCGTCCCAATTCGATTAGACTTCCCAATGAGCATTGGCCACCTTTGCATTTTGTTTCCATAGTTCTTTCTTTACGACATTGAATCATGATGCACAACGATTTGGATATTGATATCCTCCTTCAACAATTGCCCATACCTGCGCTCCTGAGAGTGACATTATCTCATCCTTTTTTCCGGAAAGATTAAATTGTTTAGTTGAAAAGTGAGCACACGATGGGTATTGTTCCCATCTTGATTGCTCATCTGCTTGATCTTCCTTCTAGCGGTTAAAGCCTTTTGAGAAGGACACTCTCTGATGCCAATTGTTGGGGAAAAATGCGAGAGGGGGGTGAATGAGTATTTAGAGATGACTCACAAATTTTTAGTTTTCCTTTCTCTTAAAAACATATGTTACTGCGCATCAACATGTCCCGGGAATTTTTATCATGTCTTTTACTTAGATCATTGCATCATTTATTCATCAGATAAGTAAAAGCATGAATAGAAATGGCTATTACAAACCATCAAAAATAAACAACACATATGAACACGAGACTGGTGCCTTCAATTAGGAGAAAACCCGCGCGCTGCTTTGAGGTCTGCGTATTCGTATTTTGTGCAAAAGCTCTTACATTTACGTGAGTGGGACATATACTGACACACATGAACCCTGGGGAGAAGGCTACAACCTTCTCTCATTTACCAACCTCTCCACCGGAAGAGAGCTACGACCCACGGTCATAACATCGCTTCTATACATAGAAAACTTCAGCGTACGATCCCCGCTGCCAGACCCACTTTTCATCAATTTTCACACGAGTTAAACGAGTTTCAATGCAACCTTTTTTCCAATTATCAAGAAACATATTTTCCCCTAATTCTTCATAATTAAACCATACAACAGCCTACATTAGAATTAATCTGAACTTCGAAGAATATATGCATTCAACATCTCGTGTATATTACATGTATTAATCTTGAGAAACCCAGCCTCATATGCACTTTAAATGTAAATGACTACTTGTATATATATACGTGTTGTTCTTGTATGGATACGTAATAATAATATGTTTGAAAGTGGATCTCGCTTTTGATTCATATGTGTTCTTGTAGCAGACAACGCAGTTCTTCATGTACTTCATTTTGTCGTTTAAGACGAGTTTCATTCGAATTTTACGATTTAGGGCTTGAGTTCCCCCATCCGGATATTCCTTTGAGAGCTTCATTCATTCATCACCCTTAAACATGCACATGTTCTTCATTCTTTTGTTAGTCGATACGATCATTGTATTTTACTTCCATCGTTGATTCGGATAAATAGGGTTTATTTCTATAGATATCTAAAGTAGATTCATTTTCATTATTATCCATCAGCTACTTCTTCATAATTCTCATCACTTTATGTATTTTTTGCCCTTGTTAAAACCATGGGTCAAAACCATTTATTAGTAATAGTATTCTGAGATGTTGTTCCTTCCAACACCATACATTACTCTTTGATTTCTTTTTTAATTTATTTATCAATTTGAATAAATTGATAAATAAATATATTCTAAGGTTTTAAACCTTCTTCGAACTTTATAAAACAATATCAATGCATTCAATAGTTTTAATATTTCAATAAAACTTTGACCTGACACATATAAGCCCCCTTCGTCCAAAATAACACGCACAAGTCCATTTCACGATCAAAATTTGGATCCACGAGCTTTCAAAATTGACGGATATCGCTTCAGGCAACTTGCACGGTCAATAACGTGCGATGGCATGTTGACCAAGTCACGCGCTTCTTCATCGAATGATCATCGTCCGATAACTTCTTTTCGGATACGACGGTGAAAAAACAATTTCGTTGGCGAATCACAGTACATCCTTTGTGCGATGGACTAACGTTATCGTACGTTGGCGGTTTTGCGGGGCATGCTGTCAACACCTCTATGGAATACTTTACCAATTCGGGAATACTAGCTATCATCCAAAGGTGGTGCGGAAAAACCAGACCACCTTCACTATTCACTCATGATTTTCATGAGTAATCAATTTTCATCGTGCTCTGGGTTGGTTACGTATAAAAAGGGTCTATTGCATAGTCAGCAAGACCGTAGATTAATCAATAACACTACAACTTTAGACCTTCCATCGAGCATTCGAGTTAATTTATTCCAAACCTATGCCAAAGCATAATAAATATAATTACACGGCTCATACATTTTCATAGTCAATTTGTGTTCCATTGCGGGTTCAACGGTTCATATCATATAACTGTAGATATATATAACTCCACTATTTACTAGTTTTTATATGCTATCGACCGTACGGAACGAGAGCACCATTAATCTCAATACAGCAAATATGATTTTCCAAATGTCTAGAACCCAAATATTGCGCCTGTTTATTCTGTAGCTTCTGCTATGTGGCCATACATTTCTTTCTACTACGATATTGCTATCAAGACAATAAACTACTTGATCTCCTTATGTCACTACGCATCTACTATATAATATATATCAAAATTCCAAGTACTCTATCTTCTATAATATATCAACCTTCCAAGTCACAATGCGCTAAACATGCCTTCAAGTCCTTCATTAATTAGGTTGCCATCCCAAGGACAGCACTTACATCATATTGCTACTTGCACTTAGCAAAGACGAATCGTCGATGGAAACTATTTTCCAGTGAACCTACTCACTTTAAATTGTACACATTAAATTAATAGACGTAGGAAAGATAGACGAGAATACGTATGTATATTTTATTACTTTTCATAGGTACACCGATACATCTATAAGTGTGTGAAATCGGTGGGGTTGTAAGTTGTAACACGATTTGAACTTTGAAAGCTAATTTTCCCTTGGCATGCAATTTTGACGCCTTGGGGTGCATTTCAAGTATGGAATATAACGTTCCATGGCATGTCGAGATGGCCCCCTTTCTTATCATCCATCGAGGTTTTACATTGTATATACATAGCGTGCGAGTTTTAATGTAAGTGGACATTTTGGCACTATGAAAATAATAGTTGGTTCTTACTGTATCCTTCATAGGAAAGAATTGATTATTTCAAACTCAATGTAAAAAGCTATTAAGAGATCCCCAAATATACTATTTCTTTGTGTATACATATTATTGTTTTGAACTTATTTTGTGCTTTGATTGTAAATACTTCCCCTTTTGTACATGTCTCTAACTTATTGATCATTTGCGAGGCAATACATGTGATACCATCAGCGAAATGGCATACTTTAAAATGCGCTTTGATGTCACAAGACATTGAGACCTTTCTCACGCATGGTATCAAATAGTGAAGCTGGAATTTTTCTTGTGGTAGTTCCCAGGTACAGTGTCATACTTGTCATGATTGATTATACGGGACTATTGTTGAACTATGACTATAACACTAAATATCTTCACTCTAATACGGATTATCTTAAGTATCTTTTTGTCACAGAGCCTTAATGTAAATACACCTTTATAACTCATTCTCGTCAGCATTGCTATTATTGAAATAATATTATAAGAGTAGTAATGAATTGAAATGAGTAATTTCAACCTTGTGATGTCGTGGGGAGGCTGAGATGTTGCAGAATCCTTCTTTCCTTAGTGACGGAGATTGACCTTTCTTGTGAACTTGCACCTAGCTTAATTGTAGGTTGTCTTACATGATTTGAGCCTTTGACATAGGTATTTTGGGCTATTTTGAGTCCTTTCAAACTTCCTTTGATCATAACCATATCCCTACCGAAACCATGTTGAAATTTGTAGAGCTTGTGTTTAATACAAAATTCTCTTCTTAATAACTTGCCATGTTACTTATGTGTTCTTCTTTAACTTGAGATTACTCCATCATCATGTTAGTTATCAAAGTACTTAAATAAATGTTGAAAGCAGAATTATTTACACTCATATTTAGATATCTTATAATGTAGTTAAGTAAATCTTTGATTACCTTCCTCATAACTCCTTTAAGATCGACGATGTTATTACCAATATTGTCTTGACGTTAGCAAATTCCTTCGGATATATACATGGCACATGTCTTTTGCATCTATCCATGGTCCGGCTCTGGAAAGCACAGGATTATGTTCCTGTACCTTTCAATTTACCTCGAACCATTTTGAATCATCATTTGGTTACCATGCTACTTCTGTTTTCTTCGGACTTTACCTTGATATATCTATGTGACTCGGACCCAAAATACATAATCTTTATTTGTTGTTCTCTTTTAATCTTTGTATACTTTACTATAATACTTGCTCCTTTTTCCATGTTGTATAACCTGGGTGTAATCCGGAAAATGTGTTCCTTTTTCACGTTATATAACCTCGGTATCGTCACATGAATGTGTTCTCTTAACACAACATATGTGAGGTATATATAGTAGTTCTGGCAAGTAATTAAGTCGCCTTATAGCCATTAAGTAGGCCAACTTTAACACTTGTTTGTGGTGACTTCATAAGCATATCTTCAATGTTTGCAAGCCATTCTTTGAAACATCCTGGAGGTATTCTTCACCTTCTACATGACTCTGAGTACACTAATGTACTACCATGAGATATCAAGGGTCTGTAGACCTATACTAAGGAGTCTTGCTCATGGAACCACTTAGATCAAGTAAGAAAACCAAAAATTCATTTTATTATTATTGACTTCACCATACATAAGTACATAAATAGAAATTGTCACTTAAAAGGAGGAAAAGGACACAGGAAGAATTAAGCCATTGCTTAATACTTCGACAAATATCACAAATAAAGAACGAATTGGTGATACCGGCCTCGTAAGCATTGGTTCTTCCGGGTCTAATCGGTTTTAAGATATTCTAAAGAGTCTCGTCGGGCAAACCGAAAATAAAATTTTCATTGCATGATGGCATTACGGAAATTTAAGAATGAATCCACTTGCTCTTGAAAAATTTAAGTGTTATGGGGATAAAGGGAAAACAATGGAGATAATAAAGAGAAAATTGACAACGTACATAATTCTCACATCAAGCTCTCCACGATTTTGACTAGGACAATGAAATGGAATCACTTTTGAAAGGCACGGAATGCTAAAAATGCAGCTAATTGGGTCCTTTCCATGGTCAAACTGCCCCACAAAAAATGCTCTCTTTAAATATTTTACCAAACAATCGCTCATTTGTTTTAGAGCGAGAACTCTCCCGTTGTTACCATGGATTAAAGTGAAATTAAATTGGTTAGCACTGCGTACTATTACTTGTAATTAAAATTAAGGACAAAAAAGAACGAGAACATCGTCATTATTTTCAACGATTAAAGTTAAAATCCTTTTGTTTAATAATATCTTTAAGTTTCTAAGGATAGGTAAACACGGTGCAAGTTGCCTTTGATTTCTCAATATTTTCGAGTTCCTCTACTGATGGATAAGTCTTGTCAATATTTCCATTCTGTTGTTATGCCGTTTGGATATCTTCATAATGTGTTTACAATCGTAATTCACTTTCCCACACATTCAATATTAAATCATTATGTTGTTGTTTAGATACGAGCTTCTATTCGTGATAATCGCAGAAGTACCCAATAAAATAAGAATGAGAAATACTTTCCCTCAGCTTTACATTCAGAACTTGATTATGAAACTAAAGACATTACGAACTAATTTCATTTCCCAGCAATTTCTACGATACCGTGGCTATTTACCGATAAATTATGAAGACTTGTAATAGCTCACCTTTTGAAAAGGAAAGTCCCTGTTAAAGTAGACATATTTTTTTAGTCTACCGGGTTTCTGCATCACTTTCACTCAAATTAGCAATGATTGTGAAACTAAAGACATTTGTAGGCTAAAATTCATGTTCCAACGAGTTCTACTATGTAGGTGTTAGATATTTAGTGATAAAATAATTAAGACTTTTAATAGCTCTTGTGGAAAATAAGGTTCACAGGTAGACACCTTTTAGTCTACGATTTTTTGGTACATCACTTTCACTTAAATTAACGTAAAATTTTTTTTCAAAATTCTTAGAATACGTCAATAATGAAACATTAGGATCCACAGACATTTCAAGAGTAAAAATACTCTCGGTGCCAAGTGATTTCCTAATTTGTGATCCACTATTATGATAGTGAGTGGCTTGTTCACATGCCTTTTAACTTGTAAGTTGTGAAGAAAAACATGCGATGTCTGTGTTGCCCACTTCACGATAGCACCGCAGGTAATTACGTACATATTTAATACACGGAGATACTTCAACGGTTCAATTTTTTAAAGTGATGTTTTTTAATTTGTGTGGAAACAAACGCTACCTTCTTTTTAATTTACGTGCTTGTGTGCAGGATAACACTTTTTTTGTGCACAATTGGGTTAATTAGCTCGGTAATGTCTTTATTGTATAATACGGTACTCTGTAAGTGTCTTGAGAAAAATGTATCCTTGAGAAATATCCTTCCAGTTCTTGAACTTCGGAGGCCCATAAATACGAGTTGTTACTGCCTTACATGTGATGTCTCATCTTTCTCCATATAAGAGAATCTGGTTATGGTTACATGTATATTCCATATTTTTCACTAGTCGGTAGTAACATAGAGAACTCCTCTTCTCTGCGGCGGGGAGATTGTTGATGAAAACTTTGTAACATACATTATACTTAGGGTTTTTGCCAAACACATTCATTATCGGTTCTGTTCCACATCTCTGTTTTAAACTCCTCTTCCATGACATTCTTATATTGAGATCCTGAATCTTTCTTTCTTCAATTATTTTCATTGTGCTTGTTAACTAGAATTTGGTGGGGGAATTTTCATTTGGTAAGCACGTGAGTAGTCTAAATTGGTAAACTTAATTTTCATAGATGCGGAATTTTTTGCTTCGACTTTATACATTTAAGAGTCTCAAATTGCTTCCAGTTTATGTGTATTTGCACCCATTTAAGAGTCTCAAATTTCTTTGATTTAAAAAAGTCTCCTCCCTCATATGATATTATATTTGAATATTCTATTCTTTTACATATCAAACATTATAAATATTCTTACTGTTGTTCTCATCTCTTTTATTTGAACATAATTATGATAAGCATTGCATTCTTGAAGAAAGGATATTCATGTGAAACCTTGTCCAGTACTTTTCTTAGCTAAATACCATCACCTACATCCCATAGAAATCCGACTATTGAATGTCGACTTGACCAAAGAACGTGCCACTTCTACTTGAGATTGAACAAGAAATCAAATCTCTCCTTCTAGGGTCATTACTACGTAGCACAGAACTGAAGTTTGCCTATTTTCCCTTCTCTTCTGTCCAGGAACTCCAAAAACTTGTTGTGACCCATCCTTTCTGTCTCTTCTTGTTGAAATTTCACTTAAACACTTCATCATCACCCTTATATGCTCCTTTGAATTTGAAATCCAAAATCATCATTTCCACTATTCTTGTTTTCCGTATTTATACATTGAATCTTTATTTTGTTGGGTTATGAGTATATTGTTTCATTATTCATGAAGCAGAACCAATCCTAATAATATTCTTATTTTTTGCGAGCCCGCAATCATAGGGCCAAAGGAGAAATTGACAGCAAACATACCATTTCTTAGAGGCATTCCAAAATTGTGAGATCTTTGATGTTTATTCTAAATTCACCCACACATTTGTTGTTGGTGATTCTTCTTACTGTATTTTAAACCATCTCCCAAAATATATAGCCATCTAGAAGGTAATGACTCTTTGAGCGCTTTGAAAACCACCACACCAATAATCTACATACCTAATTGTTTGGGGGGCTGCTTGTCAACTCACCAGTGTACGGTCCAAACAAGTTTCCTTCAAGGATAAATTAATTTCCTCTTCTCAAATAGTGTTTGACATTTTCACGATTCTTGGAGTTGTTGCTTCGACCATACATTTAAAGGTCTCAGAATTTCTTGATTCAAGGTCTCTCCTCATATGATGTACAACTTTGAATATTTATTCTTTTCATATCAAACATTATAAAGCCTCTTGCACATTGTTCTCATATATTTTATTTGAACATAATTTCGATAATCGTGCATTCTTGAAGAAGGATATATCCATACGACCATCCGGTTGCTTCTCTTGGCTATTTTCACCTACATCACAGAATCGAAAATTGAATGTCGAATTGACCAAAGGCATTATACTTCATGCGAGATTGAACAAGAGAATCAAAATATCTCCTTCCAGGGTCATTACTGCGTGCTTTGAACTTGAATTTTGCTCTTTTCCTTCTCTTCTGTCCAGAGACTCCAAAAAATTACTGCATTACATCCTTTACATCTCTCTGCCAGCAGGGAATTTCAAAATCACTTCATCACTTGCCCTTATATGTCACTTCGGTTTGAAATCCAAAATCATCATTTCCAATATTCTTGTTTTAAAGTATTTACTTAGTTGAATCTGTATTTTGTATTGCTAGGTTATGGTATATTGTTTTTAAAATTGTTCTAACTTTAGAGCAGAGAGAGACCAATCATAAGAATATTATTATTTTGTCTTGGACACCGCAATCCATGAATGAGAAGAATTGTGATAGCTTGATAAACCACATTTCTCGGAAGCATTCAACAAAATTGGCGGATATTTGGTGTTTTTCTCAAATTCACCCATTGTTAGGATGGTACAGTTCTTCTTCTGTATTTTCATGCATATCCCAAAAAATATATATCCATCTAGATGGTAGCAACTCTTACAAACCCTTTGAAAAATACAACACATAGTAATCTCTACCCAATTGTTTGTGCTGCTTCTCAACTCACCAATGTCTGGTCCAAACAAGTTTCCTTCAAGGATCAAATTAATTTCCTCTTTTCAAATAGAGTTTAGAAGAATTTTCACAGATTTTGGAGTTTTTTCTTCTGACCATACATTTAAAGGTCTAAAATTGCTTGATTTATATGTATTTTCACCCATTTGAACTGAGAGCTATATTGTGCAAAGTTGTTTCAAGATTAAAAGTATTATTCTACAGTGGCCACTTTCACCAAGTATAATATGTGCTTCATCAACATCATCAAACCTAAAACCTCAATTTCCCTTCCAAGTTTTTCTCTATAACAATTTTTGTGAGTCCTGCTTGCCGGACACTAGTTACAAACTTTCTTTCACTTGAAAATTCACAACAATTGAATTTAAATTAGCCTCACATGGGTTGTATTTCATTTTTAGTATATTTCGCTTCATTATTTCTTTATACAATCTCCCCACTTCTCTTATCCATGTTCCAGCGTTCCTTTGCACCTCTTGGTGCAATTTCTAGTTATAAGAATATTTAAGATTTTGGATCTATCAATCTGATATGGATATTACAATATAAATCTGAAGGATTTATGAGATTACTTCATGTTTGATCATATTTTTTTAATGATAAATGTTATCTTGCAGGAAATTTTCAAAATTTGAAGTCATATTAATTCAGTACATTGATGCAAATTCATACGCTGATGCAATGTATATGATGGAAATTTCATTTTTTTACAGTTACTTTAAGTTTAATTATATCATTTAGCTCGATGCTTTCCATATATTGAACTAAACCTTTGTTGCTTAACAAGAATTTGTCATTTCCATGTTTTAGTGAAATTATTTATGGTTTGGTACTCTCATACAACCTTTATCAAGTTACATGCACCCTCATTAGAAAAATCAAGAGAATTTTGCTTGCCATGACTATGTTTCTTTGTCATTATTGACTTAAGAAAGTCTTTTAGCTAAGAAACTAGTTTCAAGGTTATGGCATAACTTGTCATATAAATTGAACATAATTTATATCCAAAATGTTAACTTGTAAACTACGTAGCTGGTACTAGGCTTTCTATTTAAAATCTACTTTAGTTTGAAATTTTAACGAGTTGTTCCATAGACTTGAATATTAAGATATTTTTGTGTATGGATTAAAAATTAGCTCGTAAGGCTTCTCAGTTATTCATTTATTTTATCAAATATAAAATTTACTATTAAATTAGAACCACTCGGCACAAATACGTCATAGGTCAAGATCATACTTTGTAGAGTATCGTAGAATAAAAATAGGAGCAAGGACACTCAGTTCTTTCGGTTTTCCTGGTTCTTATTCCTTTAGTGTATCTTTTCACCTTTAGGGGCAATTGCTAGTTTAAAGTCTAATTCTTTAAAGGGTGCTAGCTCAATGGAAGAGCACCTACTTTACAATCAGGAGGTTGGTGGTTCGATTCCATCATGCCCTGATACTCATATATAGGGAATGACGAAGATCAGTTTTTGGTGACGGATGCTATTTTGACCATCACCAATGAGCTTATGGTGACATTTTTCAACCCTCACCAAACTATGAAATGGTGACGATCGATGAACACCACCATATATACGCATCAATAGTGATGACCATTAAAGTTCCATCACCATAAATCATTGTTGTTTATATGAAATGGTGAGGGTCATTGTTTGTCATTATAGTCATTATTCATGACGGACCTTGATGTCACCAATGCGTTTATGGTGACGGTCAATGAACGTCGCCATATATATGCACCAATAGTGACAACCATGAGAGGTCCATCACAAAAAATCGTTGTTGTTCATATGAAATGGTGACAGTCACTATCCGTCATTATAATTAATGTTCGTGACGCACCTTGACTGCCACCACAACACATACTTTCGACGACACCACCTTTGGTGACGTTCAGTTTTTTGGTGACGGAGGCTATTGTTGATCACCATTGCGCATATGAAATGGTGATGGTCACTATCCATCACTATAAATCATTATTGGTGATGGACCTTGAATGTCACAACAACACCTATACTTTCAGCGACAACACCTTTGGTGACGTTCAATTTTTTGGTGACGGAGGCTATTTTCCGTAACCATTGCTCATATGAAATGGTGACAGTCACTATCCATCACTATAAATCATTATTGGTGACAGACCTTGAATTTCACCACAACACCTATACTTTTGGCGATGCCACCATTGGTGACGTTCAATTTTTGGTGATGAAGGCTCTTTTGACCCTCACCAATGAGCTCATGGTGACCATTTTCGCCCCTCACCAATGTGAATTTTTTTTGTAGTGGTTAGGAACACTTTCTAATCTTATTATAAGGAAGCATATGCCTATTAAATATGAAGTTCCTATAAATCCAGTAGTTACTATCCAAATCCAAGGACATAACTTCCCAAACAACCTTATGTACTTAGGAGCTATAATAAATATCTTGACTATAGAAAAATGTGGGATCCTTAGGATTATAACATTTAAACCGACCACCATTATGTTTGAATTAGCCAACATATCGATAGTCAGACCAGAAGGAAATCTGAAAGACATTATTTCCTCTCTAAATTCCCGAGAGTACCCAATGGAATTTATGGTCATCAATCCCAGAAATACGTTGGATGGACACCCTCTGATGCTGGGAATACCTTGGCTAGAAATTGGAGATGTGTATGTTAGATTCTGAACAAGAAATATGACAATTGAAAAAGGGAACACTGTCAAAAACCTCATATTTTATCCACCTTCCAAACCTAACCTACTAATTCAGAACTATAAATCATTTCCTCCAAAATATCAGGATAAAAATCTACATCCCCGTATGACTTTAGATGGCGCTCTCACTTTTAAAAGAAATACCGAGGACGACGTAATTAGTGCCTTGATTAACCAATAATCTACTATTTAAAATTATACATGCCAAATGTTGAAAATAATATTTGACAATGAGGCCCATGAATATATGTTGAATGTTTCGAATAATGATCATCTACCCAAAGCTACAGTTCAGAATAGTATTCCCATAGAAATTAACCCTGGAAAGACATTGAATATCAATGCTTATCTGGATGAACTACAACATTAAAAATTAATTCAACTCCTCTAGAATATAAAAATTCCGTCACTTGGGAATATTTCGATATGATCGAAATTGATCCTCAATTATGTAAACATCACATCTATATAGACAAATATTCTTGTGCCATTCACCAACCACAAAGAATATTAAATCGACACCTTAGGGATCTAGTAAAACAAGAACCATAGAAGCTTCTTGATGTTAATTTTATATATCCTATTTTTGACAGCTAGTGGGGTTTACCTCTAGTTGTGGTCCCCAAGAAAAATCGCAAATGGAGAATTTGTGTGGATTACAGGGAATTGATTAAATGTACACAAAAGGATCATATCACTCTTCCTTTTGTATATAAGCTCCTTGGTACTCTAGGTGGGAAGAAAATTTTCTCTTTCTTGGATGGTTTTAGTGGATACAATCAAATCCAGAATTATCCTGAAGATCGAGAAAAAACCACATTCAACTATCCATAGGGAACCTTTGAATACAAGGTTTTACCATTCAGGATGTTCAATTCATGGACCACATTCCAAAGAGTATTATTGAGTATTTTTAATGATTAATTAGTGAAGGACTTGAACTATGCATTGATGATTTTACTCCCTACGGTAATGAATTTGAGCTAGCCTTAGAGAACCTGGAAAAAGTTCTTGAATGATGCATAGCTACCAAATTATGCCTCAATAATGAAAAGTTCCATACGATGATGACAAAACGTGTAGTTTTCAAACATTATTTTTTTCTTGCAGGTATTCATGTAGATCCAACAAATATTGAGGTAATTCTTATGCTCCCTAGTCCTCGTACACCAATTGTGGTGCATATTTTCCTCTGTTATGCTGGTTATTATTGTCACTTTATAGATAAAATTTCAAAGATAGCAACACGTTTGTATGTATTAACATGAAATCTGGAATTCGAATGGACTAACAAGTGTGATGTTGCTTTTGCAAGTCTTAAGAATTTGGTCTCAACAACCCTAGTGTTACGCGGGCCAAATTGGAACTTACCATTCCACATTTCAACTAATGCATATGATACAATAATAGGAGTTGTACTTGGACAGGAAGAAGACACAAAATTTGTATGATATTTAGTATGTTAGAAATAATCTGAAATCGATGGATCTAAATTACACACTAATGGAAAATGAAATTTTGGTTGTTGTTTACTCTATTAATAAATTTTGTCTCTATATAACAAGATATCCCATTTTTTTATATACTGATCATTCTTCCATTAGGTATATAGCTAAAAAACCTGTTACTAATGGTGAGATAACACTTTGGTTGATGTTATTACAAGAATGTGATATCACCATAAAAGATCGGACGATAAAGGAGAATCTGGCTGCAAATTTTCTATCGAAAATTCCTATAGTGGCTAAGTCTTTACCTGTCGAATATCAGTTCCCATATGAGAATTTTTTTCCTAATGATTAAACACCCTGGTACGTGGATGTGGCCAACTATATGGCAGTAGGAAAGCTACCATCACACTTACCTTCTCCAGAAATGAAGATCATTGTTCAGCGCAGTGCACGGTTCTCCTGGATTGACAAATATCTTTTTCACACTGGATATGGTCTTCAAATTTGAATATGTATCATAGAATATGAGGTTAAATATGAAATTCTTAAGGCTTTCCATGAAGAACCATGTGGTGGGAATATTGTTGACCGAAGGAATAGGAATAAAGTGTTGCAAATGGGCTATTATTGGTCCACGATATTCAAAGATGAAAATAAATATGTCGAAAGTTGTGGTAAATGTCACAGGATGGGTCACCCCATTCAATATGATCAAATTACCATGCAAACTCAATTTGTACTTGAACCCTTTGAAAGGTGGAAATTATATTTTGTGGGCCCGTTTAATCCATTATTGAACCAAAAGACATACATTTTAGTTTGAACATACTACATAACCTAATGGTTGGAAGCAATAACTATCTCAAAGGATACAAAAGAAGAAATTATTAACTTTTTTTTGAACTATTTGTATGATATGGATTTCCTAGAGAGATTATAACAGATGGGGATTCACAGTTCATTACCCACAAAATTTCTTCTATAATGCAATAGTATCACATCAAACGCATGGTTACTACCCCTTATCATACCCAAGAGATGGAAAAATGGAAATTACCAATAAATTTATGGAGGTGATTTTAACCAAAAATATATCGACAATTCCCTAAAACTTGGCCGTCAGATTCCCTTAGGACCTATGGGCCTACCGAACAAGTTAGTGCAACACTACTAGTTATTCACCATACTAGCTTATTTTTGGGAAGGAGCCCATTTTTCCAATAAAATTTGAAATCAAGGCTCTCAAAACTACAATGGAAGTCAGACTAGATTTGACATAAGAGTAGAAAGAATACCAGCAACAACTCAATGAATTGGATGAAGTGCACATGGCTACCGTACAACGCAAAAATATTATTCAATATCAAAGGGCCAAATCGCATGATCGCCTTATAAAAAATAAAACTTTTTGAAAGGGAGATTGGGCGCTATTATATGATTCTAGGTTTCAGGATTTCCTAGGGGAAGCTTCCAGCTAGAGGGCTAGGACCATATGAAGTTACTGAAGTTCACAACAATGGTATGGTGATACTCACTACTATTTATGGATATGACATCTCTCAACTCGCCAATGGACACCGATTACATCTATATCGCCAGCCACTTGCATGAGAGTCTTTTCCTCATGAGGTAAACAATGATTATACTGTGTTCATTTTAGCTGATCATGGAGGTAACACCACAACTACAACCAACTAAAGAATTCTTTTTTGAAATTCCTTTCATTATGTAGATACTGTATATACTTGTTGTAAAACTTTTTTATTAATATATATATATAATAAAACATATATGGGAAAGTTGCTGCTTCCTTAAGTCACAACCGTTGTTCCCTTGGTTGCAATTGTTGTTCCTTTAGTCACAGTTGTTGTTCCCTTGGTCGCAATTTTTGTTCCCTTAGTTACAAATGTTGTTCCCTTAGTCACAACTATTGTTACGTTGGTCGAAGTTGCTATTCCCTTAGTGGTAGACTATTTCCCCTTAGTCACAGTCATTTTTCCCTTAATCGCAGTTGGTGTTCCCTTGGTTGTAGTTGTTGTTCCCTTGGTCACAAATTTTCTTCCTTTAGTCACAACCGATGTTTCCTTGGTCACAGTTTCCGTTCCCTTAGTCACATTTGTTGTTCCTTTGGTTGTTGTCATTGTTCCCTTTGTCACAATTATTGTTCCTTTGGTTGCGGTCGTTGTTCCCCTAGTTACAGTTGATGTTTCCTTGGTCATGATTACTGTGTCCCTATTTTAACTATTTTCCCTTTACTCTTGGTTATTGTTTTCGAGCCATAGTTTTTTTCTATAAATAGTTATTTTTTATTTTTAATCCCTTCTTCGAATCATGGTAAAATTAATAAGTTCTTTAAACGATTTCCATTACGGAATGTTTTACAAGAAATTTTTGAGGTAGACCTTGAAAAACTCCTAAAATTATAAAAAACGCTCATCTTGTAAATTTATAAAATAATTTATACTACAATTCTTCAAATACCACTAGAAGAGATTTATTTCTTTTCAATGTTTCCAATAATTCTTTGATCTCCTTAAAAAATAAATTATTGGCAACAAATTAACAAACTAAAAAGGTAATGAGTGTGATAATTTTTACACAATACCTAACTCTTAAGGAGTTGATAATCTACCCCATTCACTAACCCTTTATCATAACAAAAAAATAATAACAATAAATAAAGTATATGAAAAAATGGAAAGAGGATAGGAGGTCTTACCATGAGCCGACCTACCATGATCATAAGATCTAATGCGACGAAATTACCACTCTGGTCACCAAGCTAGGGTAATGGCCCTCAATCATTAGGTCGAAGGACAAGAGGTATCATCACGATATGTCTTTTTTGCCTCATTATTTCTCGTGAATGGCATTGTTATCAACTTGTCACCATGCCATAACAATGACCTTTTGTCAATAATTAACAAATGATAAGAACTTATGAATAAATTTTTTAAAGTGGATTGGGATAGTGGCATATGAATGGGTTAAAAGGGAACCCTATCGAGGCTATAAATGGCTACCGTAAGTAGATGCCATGCTTGTGTTATTGAACTGGATCTAAAAATTATCATCTCAAAATAGCCACTTTTTCTCTCCATTAGTAATAACAAAGGAAAATCATTGAACTACTATAGGAACTCATTTTTTCTCCCTTGGAAGGTGGTAACGATGAATGTGTATAAATATTTTTTTTATTCTACGTATCATGGATCTAACCTTCGAAGAATTATTAAATTTATTTTAAATTTATTTTAGTTTTTCCCTAAAGGAAATATTTCAATGCAATCTATCTCTCGTTTTTAATGCTTTGGGCATCGTGATTTTTCTTTATTTTAATGCTTTGGTCATTGTACTTTTTCCTGATTTAAATTCTTTGAGTGTCACAAATATCTAATTCTCATCAGCACATTCCATGATAAATTCCTCTAATAAGTATATCGCACGCTTCAATTTTATTTCCATTTCTCTAGTATTTTCTCCATTATAATGAATTAATATATTCTTATCTAATATTCATATAAATTGTCTTGACAAATCAAATGCATAATGAGTGGTCGAGGATGACGATCAATTTTATTGGGAAGGGTGAAAATTTAAAACATAACCAGATGCATACAAACTTTGCAACAATCATTGTATGCTATGCATAGAAACTCTGTAACAATCATTGTATGCTATGTTCTTTGAATTATTTACTCTATACATTATTTCTGACCCTGTATTTGATAAGCTTATTATTTCTAGTTTATATCCTAGTTGCTCCCTATAGGAAAATATGAAATGGGTGGTCACTCGATATGAAGTGAACCTTCACAACTGTGAGTTTATGAATAGACATAAATAATTCTAGACCAGGTGGGATGGTCAAATTATTTCCTATGGTTTCAAGGTATTGATAGTGAAGTGGCTTTAGACTTCATGAAGAATATAAAAAATGGAATGACAACAATAAAAGGCAGATAAATTCAAGTTAATGCAGAAGTACTGGTGGAAGTGATAGGCCTACCCTCGGAAGGTGAGAAATGGTTTGAGATACACACTTAGTTATAGAGTGCAACATCCTTGTTTGTAAATCTTGGGGAAGAGTCAGTAAGAAAAAGGAAGTGGTACAACCATACTTCATTTCCAGAACCATGGAAAGAACTAGAAGGTGTGGTCCAAAGATATATTACATGCGATGGTTTCTATGATGTAGTAAGGGGGCAACACCTAAAGATTCCAATGGAACTAAGACAAAAGGTAACCCTAAACCTACCTCATTTTCTGAGTTCATTACTGCATGAGAGCATTTTGAAAATTAAGAGGTCCAAGGATCAACCTTCAATGGCGAGAAACCATGGGATTATAAAATTAATAATTATCAGAAACCTGAACCAATCACAGTCACTATGGGAAGAATTCTTTGGAATTCGTCAAGCTCCACCAAGAAACGAAGTGCCCAGTGAAGAACCCAAGCACATTCTATGTGATGATAATCAGGGAGAAGAAAATGAAGAATCCAATAAAAAATAGAATTTTTCGATGGAAGAGACTTTTCAAACCTTGCCCCTCAACAATTCCCAAGGATAGAAAACATGATGGCCTCTCTCCTGGCCTCCTTACGCAGTAAGATAGGAAGATAAACCACATTGGCTATGTCTCCATATTCCATAAATTTTATATAATGGTTGTTGGAAGGTAGTGAACCCCAAAATTATTTGAGAATACCGGAAAATAATGAGGAGGATCCTCCTCAAGAACATGAAATGGAGGAAGCTCAAGTCTTAGAGGGATTGATTTTTTTTTAAATTATATGGACCTTTAAGGAGTTGTAGGTTGTTCAAAGGATTCTCCTTATCAAATGAAATCACCTATATCTTTAGCCTATCCTACCAATTCCATCAATACTATTATTTTAGAACCTTCTAGAGATCCTGAGAATATTTTTCTTTGAGAACACTCTGTTGATTTTGTCACCACCATCTATGAACCCTCCTCTTCTGAAGAGGAAGCCTTATGATCTCCTCGAGAAAGTATGGAATGAGAAGTCAATGTCGACTATCCAAATGGACCCTAGGAAAAAATAAAACTTGTTGAATCTATAACTATTGCTACAATTGAGCCTGCTAAGGAACTGGTGATTGAAAACTTAGCGACTATTATTGTTGTTCCCTCTCCTCCAGTAACCCTAGCCAAAATTTTTATGAATAATGTTAATAGAGGATTGAGAAACAAATGAGAAAGTAAGACTTGTAAAGATATGTAGATGTTAATAAGGAAAACAAAAAATTACAAATAATGGTCTGACAACATAACATGTGGTTGTGAAATAGTAAACCCCAAAAGAAGTATGAGAAAATAAATGAGAAAAAGATGGAAGTTTGAGAAAACGAGACCTAAAATGGAATTGAAAATTCTGTTGTTTCCTTCATTGGGACTCATATTGAGTTAGACATGGCCAATATTGGTGTTTTAGCTATTGAAGATAGAACTCAGATAGAAGTACCAATTTCTATTACAAGAGAAACATAGACTGAGATCCTGCCTCCATGCACTCCTCTGATAGTGGAAGCTACTATTCAAGTCTTGAAAAATAATATGGAAGAAGAACAAGAAAATTTCATATGATATCAAAAGGAGGTGGTTCCTCAAAAATAATATCACAAGTTATTGCAAAATTTCAAGGCATTGTTAGTCATAGAAGATGAAACTTATGCTAAATTGCATGCAACGAAGAAAAAAAATAAATCTTTGGAGAAATAGCTTGAAAAAACTACGAACCAAATGAAAGAAGTACGCTCTACATACTCGGATGCCTTGTCATGCAGGTCCCCAACTAGGAATTATGCCTTATTTTTGCTGGAAAGATATTTATTTCTCAAGGTTAAGGATGTCCAGTCTGTGAAACCTTATGAACTTAATAAAGCTTCAAAATTCATTGAATAATTCCATAAACAAGATGATAATACAAGGTATTTATTATGTGAACTTTACATGCATAATTTATTTATGGAAGAACAAGGAGATGAGAATACTACCCCTTTTATACATGATGTACAGTTCCAAGCTGTCATATCTTTTTCTAAAAACTAGATAGGATGGGAAAAATATTATAATGTGTTCCAAAGAAGATAAATCGGTCTCGAAATTTGGGTTAGAGGAGAACCACAAAGCCCTTTATGTACACTCATCCACCACAAGAGATTCATGGAGCAGTCTATTGTTGTCAATGCTTTAGAACATATTCATAATGATGTATTACAGGAATGGTTAGAATATCTTCCATATATCCAGTTGAAGGCTCTACAAGGGGCCAAACAAAGGTGGGCACTGCTACACAGTAATTTGTCACCGTCCCTACCATTCCCCGTCCCGCACAATGGAGGACCCATAACGTGACCTGTGAACACTGTCATGCACCGAAAACATCATCATTGCATCCCTCTGAGTATGAGCTTCATTTCCCCTTGAGACATCTCCTTGCAAAATCCATGAAAAACAGCTCTTTTTGCATTGGCGCGGGTAGACAGTTCAGTACTCGCGCCACTCAGGGAAATCCTGTGAAGAGGTCGCGCCACTTGGCGCTCTGTCATAGAGCAGCAATCGCGCCACCCATTTTAGGGACTGTTTTTTATATATGGATGGCGGAAGTTGAGTTCAAACAAACTCACAACCACTGCCTATCTTGAGTTGGGAGGTTTGGCTACTGGAGTTCTATGGAAGGGAAGTAGTTTTGCCACCTTCTATGGAACCTTCCTTGTTGATAGGGCCCATCCCATAATAATAGGGATCCCAACTCCCTCCTTCCCCATATATAAAAGCTTGCTCAGATCCATGGCAAGCTAGTCTTGAAGTACTGAAGCTTTGCATCTCCTATTCCCAAGTGCCTTTGTGCTGAAAAGAATCCTTCCTTTCCCTTAAGGCCCATTCGAGCAAGGAGACCATTGTCACGAGACTCGGGAGAGGTTTCCCTTTCCCCCGGCGAGCTTTGCGAGACGTGGACGACCGGAGACCCGCGCGAAGGAGGCTGCAGCGTCAGAACTTGGTTGTAACTTCTATTCGTTTACCACTTTAATAGATGACTATGATTATGGTTCCACTCCTTTTCCATTATGTTAATGCGAGTAATGTCTTTTCTGACCGATGTTTAGTTACGTATGCTGGTTCCTATGCTTGTATCTGTTTGTTCTTTCTGTGTGCAGGTGTTCATCCACAGAGATCGTGGAAGGATTGTGATCTGCCAGGACTGAAGGACGGGGACATCTCTTTTTCAGATCGAGCGCTGGAATCCAGGTAGGTTCTTATCCCAAATCTTTCATTCGTAACCAGGAGCCTGCGTCATAGCATTGTTTGTTTGTTGCTAGACCCCTGCTGGGCTAGTAGGGATCGCCTCTGTCCGCAGAGGGGATTTACCTTCCCAACAATAATTTCATCCAAAGAAATAAAAAATAGAGAGCCCTTCCATTATTAAAATTTCTAGGCTACGATGGGCATAGCAAAGAATTATGCTCACATGGAATTAGAATATGGCCTAAATGGATAGGGTGTAGGTCTAGGTGTCTAATAATTGGGTCCCCTCAAAATGATAACAATTCTTAGTATGATCTAATTGAATGAGGTAAGTATGTCACTTTCCAAGAAGTCTAAAGGAAAATGGTTTTCGGCATAATGGAGAAGACTCTTACCCAACTTATTATTTAATTGTCCTCCATGTCAATCATTTGTTTTCATGAGGTCATTCAACCAGGTAAGCTGAGGGGTGATGTTGGGCTCCATAGTTGGTACATATTGTTACCTTATTTCCTTATATTTCTATTAGTTTTCTAAATATTTTTATGTATATAATATGGTAAATTGTGTGATGTGAATTTTAGAAGTGGTGAATAAATGTTTCATCATTTTATTATTTAGAAGTTTTGTTTTAACAATGAAAATGTGATTTACTCTTACGATTTGAAGTTGTAAATGACAGATAATTTCGATAGCGGATGATGTTCCCTTGGATAAATGGACATGAACAAGTCCCACAAAGTTGCTTGGGTTAATTATAACCTGAATGGGCGAGACCAATGATCATCATGGAAATATAAGCTATGATTGAGATCTTGGCTACCTATTGTGAGGAAATATGGGAGATTTTGTAATTCGAACTAAGCATGCTGAGAATCTTCAGATTCTCAGGATCACTTATTTATTCTTTAAATATAATTGATTGTAATATAAAAATGAGGAACTAACACTCAGTAGTTTAGATGGGAAATTACTGTCATTTTTATCTACACTTTAAGTTTTACTAACATATTATTTAATATTTTTCTTGATTAGTTTAACAGAGACTTTTACAGTCCAGATTTACCTCCTTGCACTGAATTCAGTCTAAGGTAGTTGAATTCTAGTGATCGTGGGCCCAATCCTCGAATGAATACTGCCCTTATTTGTGTTATAAAATTTACATTTTAGATTTCATTTCTTTTTTTTAAATTATTCAGTTATTACTTTCAATCATTGATTTGAAACTACTCAACCACTTTCTAGATCTAAGAATTTGTTACTAAATTTTTCAATCATAGTGATAGATGATACAATAGCTTGAGTGATGATTATGAGATCGGATTCTTGCTAATTTATTTTCTGAAGCATTATTTATCTAGTCATTTCCTGTGATTGATTAAGAATTTTTGAATGTGAGATTCGATATTTCCTTCAGTAGAATAAGTTATATAGCTACAATTTCCTAGGAATCAACTTGCATTTAGTACAATTATTTCAATGTTTGTAGTAGAATATTTAATGCTTTGGTCATATTAAAGTAGATTTGATTTTTTATGTTGTTCCTTTAGGAAATCCTAGTCGTTCCCTTTTTTTACATGCATTTAAATTTCAATAGAGCTAGACAGATTAGATCACCTTAGCACTATTCTTTGCACATATTGTGCAGAAAGGCTTGAAATAACTAAATGAGTTACGAGTTGTCAATTCAATGTATAATAGGCCAGTTGGTATTTTTAAGAGAAACTAGGTAACCAAACACCAGTCACTACTATGTATTGTGCAATATTAAGGTTCAAGCCTCAACCATCGAGCCCCAGAACTACAGAATTCCATAGTTACCTGATCTGATCTAAGTCCTAGAACTACATAGGTTGCTGAATCAGTGAAAAACCCCTCATCCTGGCTCACTAACTCCCAAAAATGTGCAATTTTCTTGCCCTGTCTAGCATGAATTGCACATTGTGTAGTATGAAGGCTCAAAATTCACCATTGACTACCTGAGTTGTGCAACTGCATAGTTATTGAGTCTGTACCTCAGTATGCCACATGGTTCTAGCTCATTCAGTGGATCAACATGAAATATCTTAGACTAGGGGTTTATCACATTGATGTCATATTTTCATGGGTGAATTGAAGATGCACACACTCTATCATACCATGATAGGATGATGATGAAGGACATAGAAAAGGAGACCATGCTAGAATATACCCTTGTGGCCACAAATGGAAGTTGATCCATCAAGAGAAGACAAAGGGACATTAGCTTGCAACAACAGCTAAGGACCAAGACCACATTGGAGACTCCTTATATTCAAGTCATGAGGAGGAAGAAGAAGAGAATGTTCCATATTTCAAGAAGACAAAAGTAAAGTAACATAAAAATGTGACTTGACATTTCCATTTCATCATGCAATCCATGTCATCAGTGTCATGTCATGTTATGATCCATCATGTTCCACACCATTCGTGGATTCTATAATTCTATATTGGAAAATGTAATGTAAAGTGGAATTCCAAGAGTCATCTATGTAATGTGAAGAGTCATGTAGGAAGTCAAAAAGTCATGAGAAGTCAAAAAATAATGAGGGTAGTCCAAGAGTCATAAGGGAGGTGAAGGATCACCCCATTTGTTATATATACAACCTCATTATTCATGCAAAGTAGTTTTAACCTTGGCTCCTCCAACCAGGCATTGGAGATGAAGAGAGTTGTTTTGGCGGAGCATGTGACAGCTCTAATTCTCCACTATTGGGGCTAGTGGTGTTTGTTGTCTTTATGTATCTTGAAATTTTTACTTAATTCAGAAGCTCAGTGAGCCGACACGCTTTCATGCATATGTCATGAATATTATTAGACTGTTCTTTGAATGTTTGTGACATGCTTTTTTTTCATCAGTCTTTTACTATTTCGATGGATTTGGTACTTATCTTGTTGAAGGTGTGTTGTATTTTCTTTAACAATCGTTGTTTCCTTATGAACTATTTAATTGTTTGATCGATTTTTCATTCTTATGTATGTACTCATGTGCCTTTTATACATTAGAACTATTACTTTTCTTTAAAGGGCCAAATTTTATCTCCCCTTTCAATAGAATGACCTTGATACTTTCCGCGGCTGAACATTTTAGAAGGAATACTCACATGTTGATCCAAAGATACCTCTGTATTACTCTCTTGTGTTGAACTTTGTAGCTAAGGAAAATCTACAAAAATACATGGTAGTCGTATTGATACTCTAGATGGGTCTCCTATTCCAAATGATGTGAGGTATAATTGGGACTTCACATTGGGGAGACCCCTTGATTAAAGGATTTCCACATCGTCAACAATGGCACTAGAAGGAGGGCCATATGAGAAGCTCTACCCATTGAGTCTTTCTTGAATCTCTTATCTAAAATGGCTCATCCTAAAATCATACTCTTGGGGTGTTTTTCTAACTTATCCCTCGATAAAATTTTAATCGTCGATGAGCCTCTTTATCACTTGTCTCAATTAAATTTTGATGGTGAGGATGGAGCATCCATAATAGAATACATCTATGACTTTTTTGAATTTTTTGAATATTAAAAAATTCATTAGTGGAATTTTGAGGCCTAAAATGGGCCTCCTAAGGAAAATGTACAATCAAAATTCACTTTATGAGAACCAATCACATTTTAGTGGATGACATCATCCCTAATTATTAAGGTGGCATTGCTTGAGTTAAAGGTACTTACTTTTCACATTATCAATGGTGGATAAAAACTCATGGTTAAATATGGTAGTGCTCTAAGTAATTTTAAATTCAACGTAAAGTACTCATAATAAATGTCATTTCACACTTTTTGTATAAAAATATATTGTTTCCATTACATATTTCTTGAAAGAAGCAATGCATATCCCTATACATTTATTATATTATATTATATTATTTTTATATAGTATATTAATTGCACGTTATTATAAAATTTAAATAATATAAATTTTAATTAATAGCATAAAATATAATTAACAATTTATACATTTATATTTATATTTTATTTTAAGTTATTTAAGTACAAAGGACAAATGCATTGCTTTTTCAATGATAATGATTTTTTCTTGAAAAGCTTTGTTATCACAAATCTGACCCTGATAGGCTGCTGATCAAGTAGACTCTGAGTAACTCTTTCAAACCAATCTTTTGGCTGAGGCTTAGCCTCCTCAACCTAAGAGGGCTCTCTCAATAGGTTTAAGATTTTTAATTAATGATTAGATGGCTAACTCTCGAAATAAAAATGGAAAAAATTGTATAAATAGTTGAATTATAGATTAGAAAACATATATTGGGCCATGGAGTCAAATTATTCTTCAAGAAAACATCATAATCGGCTAAACATGGAAGTCAAGGCACTTAGATTTTAGGTTCATAAGTGAAACAGTAACAGAGTGAATAAACAAAGTCTACAAGCATGTGAAGGAAATTAGAACATTATCCAATGAATTCTAAGTAACACATGCTCATACCACTGCAAATAGATAATTCAAAAAAATCCATAGAAATATCAAACACGTAAACCCCTCGTGAATCTTGAGTAGTAAAACCAATCTTTGTATTAAGTTGAAAACACACAGTTTGCTACAATAACACAACTTCTTTTGTTAATAAAAATGCCAACCTTGAGAAATTCGACCTTATGCTTCATATAGAGTCTTACATTCTTGGATTCCATGATCCATGATTAGGATAATTCAAATTTATAAAACTGACACCTATCTACTCGTAAAAAAAACTCTTAATTACAAACTGACAACTAACTGTCTTTTAAGAGTTCTAATACAAATAGGAGTGAAACTCCTAAACATGTTTCAAACAACCTTATCTAAAACATACATAATTTATTTGATAGCTGATAATCCATGTCTTTGACCTTTATGATTCTTCCAGCCTTGTTGTAAACTCTGCTGATTCATGACCTAACTGTCTTAAAAACCAAGAGACAGAGTTCCTGATTTTTAGCCCTTAACCTCCATGCTTATCTTCAAACAACTTTGCTAGAATTGATGATTGTTTTGTATATGTGACATGTGGTAAAATTCAATTAACACTTCAACCTTCCACCTGTGCAAAAATAAATCCTCGAAAAAATGGAAAGGAGATGAGACATGACTGCACTATGAAAATAGCTTGTTTTCGTAGCACAGTTTTTATGTCACTGTAAAACACTTATTTTGACCATTCTTTCTTCTGCTTTTCAATATGAGTCTTCATCTGTGATCTTGATCTTTGCACCAAAAACACAAAAAATTGAAAAACAGGAGTCCTTACCTCCCAAATACATGCATAAAATGCCAAAAATTCACCTTCAGCAGTTTCGTAGCGCGCTACGAAACTACTGTGTATGCTCCTTTTAACGCAATTTTTTTAAAAATTTACAGTTTTGAGGATATTTAAAAATTTTCAAGGATTGATATCAACATCAAATAGCTTTAAAATATTTTCTCCTTCAAAAATGATATTTTTCTTCATGAAACAACTGTTTCAAGGATTTATAGTTTATTGCCCTGTTCCCATTAGGGGAATTTTGAGGTCTAAAATGGGCCTCCTAAGGAAATAAAAAATATTAGCTAAAACAATAAAATAATATTTATGAATTTTCAATTCACTTTTTGCACCACAATCCATGTAACCATAGTTAAATTAAATTCAAAAGTTGTACGAAAATAAAATTAATAAATTTTTTTATTAATGTGACTATAAATAAGAATGAGATTTTCAAGAAAAAGTTGTTATCATTGAACAACTAATGCATTTGTCCTTTGTACTTAAATAAGCTAAAATAAAATATAAATATAAATTTATAAATTATTAATTATATTATATTAATTGAAATTTATATTATTTAAATTCTATAATAACATGTAATTAATATACTATATAAAAATAATATAATATAATATAATATAATAAATATATAGGGATATGCATTGTTTCTTTCAAGAAATATGAAATGACAATAATATTATTTTATTCAAAAAGTGTGAAATGACATTTATTATGAGTACTTTACTTTGACTTTAAATGTACTTAGGGCACTACAATGGTTAACTATGAATTTTTATCCACCATTGAAAATGTGACAAGTAAGCAGCTTTAACTCAAGCAATTCCACCTCAACCATTAGGGATGATGTCATCTCCTAAAATGTGATTGGTTCTCATAAAGTGAATTTTGATTGTACATTTTCCTTAGGAGGCCTATTTTAGACCTCAAAATTCCCCTAATGATTTTTGTTGTAGCTTCTCTTCAGATTATTTCAACTGTGTTTCTAGGTCTTCAATCTTCCTCCTCAGTTTCCTATTGGTAGCCCTTAACTGAACATTTATCATTCTCACAAATCTAGCGTCTTAAATTGTAGGAACAGTCCAATTAAAGTACTCAGCTTCACTGCTTATTGTTTCTGGTTTGGAAACCTTTTCATGTTCCCATAGAGCCTTTATCCTCTTGAAATTGGACTTTCCAGCAGCATGCCTTCTTGCTGTCTTCCTTAGTCTAGCAATTTCATAATTAGCTGATTTGAAACTTTCTTCCATTTCTTCATAATTGGTTTTTTCTGTCTAAGTGGAAAATACCCTATTTTTCTCACCATCAGGTATTGGTGATGAAAGGTCTATAAACTCTTCCTGAACAGTGGAAGCTTCCTCTGTTTTCCCTAACTCAATATTGAACTTTTGCATCTTTTTAGATTTCCTGGTTAAAGGATTTCTGGGCTTGAACACAAATGCTACAACCTCATCCTCGAATTCCATTTTCTTAGAAGATTTCGTCATCTTAGGTTTTCCTTCATCAAATTTTATGAAATCTGCCTATACCAAAGGGGATTCTTCAATATCAATGGCTTCTAAAATATCATTTAAGTTACCTTTTAAGCCTGGAATTTATCCTAATATCACTGATTTACCCTTCTCCTTTGCAATTTGACTTCTATTCAATCTCCTTTGAACTCGTTTGTTAGCTAACTGTTCTTGTGTCATTTCTTTAATTTCAGCTATATTTTCTTTTGTAGGTTGAGGAGTCTCAAGAATAACCACTGATGCTTTACTCACTTGCTCTTTCACTTTCTTTCTAGGTTTTATTTTAACAAATCTTTCTGACCTGCTCATTATAGGCTTGTTGGTTTTTGTTGGTGCAGTTTATTTCGCCTTAGGGTTAATGCCTATATCTTTATTTTCCACTGAAAAACCACATAAAAACAAAAATGAAGTCCATTCCTTGTTGATCTTTTGAAGTTCATGTAAAACTATCAGTTTAATTAGACCATCATGAAAACGGGAAGTTTCACGTCCTTGAGTTCTCATTTGCACTTTATCTGCTATCTTACCTATACTTCGATACAGGAAGAAAGGAAAATCTAAAGAAATCATGCCAGTAAAATGCAACATGAGTTTAAAATGATATGAATATAATTTATGATATCTTCCCTCACAGGTAAAATACCTTTGAATGTTGAAGATAAAGTTGGCATAGATGTCTTTGATGTAGCTCCTTGGAGTTGCCTTGGTTATGTCTATTTCTGCAAACTCTGGCTTCAGAAACACTTTACATGGTTCCATATCAAATTTGAAGTTTTTAAACCATCTATCTTGCCCCCTAGGAATCTTTGTCACCAAAGCTATGATATCAGGGGTTACTGACAAGTTTAAGATTCCAATTTTTGTGTTTGAGCCAGTGAAATGTAGAGAAATCTCCTTTGACACTTGACTGTGTCCTCCCTACAATTTTTTACAAAATCTCCAAACCCTATTTTCTTGAAAGCCTCCATCACTGATTTGTATTTACTACGGCCTCTATTCTTTCAGGCGCTATTATTAAACAATGACTAGACCTGTGGTTTTTATTTTCTTCTATCATCTTTGGCTTTGAATTCTTTTAACAAATCAGCCTCGCTTAAATTTCTATTTATCAGCCTCGCTTGAAAAATAGATGAGAGAAGCTTTGGTAAGAGATTACCATAAGCTTAGCATTCGTTAATGATCTGTTTGAGTGTTTGCATGCAAACTGCAATAAGAAAGCAACTATTCCTTATGAATTTGAAACTACCTATCATGATGACCCCTACATTCAATATGATGGATTTGAATGGTTGCATGCCTTAGAAATGACTCCTATTTGACACCTAATAATGAAAAATTAACGAAATTTGAATGAATTGATGATTTGACAAGGCTGCCTACAAATCCTCACTTTCGTAGCGTGCTCAGTTAATTTTTAGGGGTTTTCACTATAAAAATAGCAGTGTTTTCATTGCATAAAACAAGATTTTTACACTTTCTGCACTACAAAAACATGGTTTCATGGCTAATTCCAAAAAGTTTTCAAATGGTTAAAGATATGACTTCCAAAGAGGATGTCAGAGCTTTAGGACATGGAATAAGGTTGTTAAACTTTATTTGGATATGAAAATGATACTTTTGAGACTCTTACCCTATCACATACCCTTTAAAGCATTAAATGACCTAATAACTATCTAATACCACGACTATGAATGATGTAAACAGTCCAAGTTTAGGAAAAAAAAAATTATGGTGATAATAGTGGCGCCACTTGGGATAGTGTGCCCCTATGGTACACTAAGAACCCGCAGCTCCAGTGCTGTCCATTTTTTATAAAACATAATTTTTTTTTTTGATTTGACAACCATATTCTTCAAACTATTTGGGCCTTCACGTCAGGCTCAAGCTCTCTGTTTCAGCTTGTCATCATTAGCAATAAAACTGACAAAAATGGAATATGCACAATGTCATGAGTGATTGATAAAACTTCAGCAAATATAATGCTTTAGGAACCTGCCATTAACATTCCCTCCAGTATATGATCCTCCATCAATTTCCTGTAATATATAAGTGTTGTTCCCATGAAAACCAGAAATATGAAAAGGACCCTTCCATAAATTATCAAACTTACCATGCTTGCCCTTTTCCTCAATTTTGGCCTCCCATTTTAGCACATTGTCTTGTATTTGGAAATTGTTTTCTTTAATCTTCTTGTCAAATGTATTATTAATTCTATTTTGAGCATGCTAATGGTTTTCATAGACTTCATTTCTCTTTTCTTACAAAGCTATCAGCTAGTTGATCCTCCTCTGAATGGCATTTGGTTCCTCTTCAAGTCCTTGAATTAATTTCATGACCGATACTCCAAGTGATGTTGGAAAAACAACTTCAACACCATAAACTAATTCATATGGCGAAGTCCCAATTGCTGCCTTTGTACATATCCTATCAGCCCACAAGGCCTACTTCAGCTTTAAATGCCAAGCTTTCTTGTTCTCCTACAATACCTTTTTGATGATTCTTACAATATTCTTATTTGATGATTCAGCAAGACCATTTCCTTGCAGATAGTATGTTGTAGAGTGTCCAAGAGTGATATGGCATTGATGACAGAAATTGATAATTTCATTAGACTTAAATGCTTGAGAATTATTTGTTATAATCTTCATGCGGCAGCCAAATCTAGACAATTTATTATTCTCTAGAAAGGAAATAATTACAGAGTCATTAGCTTGCCTTGTTGTGATCACCTCTATCCATTTGGTGAGGTATTCCATTGCTGTGAGAATCCAGCGATGTTGTCATGATGATGATGGATGTATCTCTCCAATAAAGCCTAATCCCCATTGCTGAAAAGGTGCTTCCACATAGATAAGAGCCAAAGGTAGAGGTACAAGCTTTCTTCTTCCTTCAAAAATTTGGAATTCATGACATGCAACAATTCTTTTGTAAATGCCTTTAAACATTTTTGGCCAAAAATATTCCGCTCTTAGAACCTTATTTGATGTAGCCTTCCAATAATGGTGTCCTCTGAAATAACCTTTATGGAATTCTTAAATGACTTTATTAACCTCTTCTTCAAGTAAACAATTCATCAAAATTCCACCTATATCTTTCCAAAATAGATTTAAGTCAAATACAAAATATCTGAAAGATTTCAGCTTAAGAAACCTTGCTTTGGACTTTGTTAGATCAGTGGGAGCTTGTGATGTTGTAGAATAAAAACCACATCCCTATACCACTCTAAAGTAATGTATTTATCATCAATTTGGACCAAATATTCCTCATCATCAGAAATTTCTTATATTTCTGCATTCATATTTATATCAAGACAGTCCAAGCTTGATTGAGTCATTAACTTCGCTAAACCCTGTCCCTTCACCAACTTTGTTGGTTTGATATCTATATCATATTCCAGCAATTTTGTGATCCATTTTCCCCTCTTACCATTGGGATCAGCTTGAGTCAGAATGTCTTCTACCACAATGTGAGAATGAAGAATGTAAATTCTGAAATCTTTAATTTATTTCACCAAAGCATAGGCCTGTTTTTCTAGAAAATTATACTTCAGCTCCGCATTTGCTAATTTTCTACTAAAGAAATAAATAGCCTGTTCAGTACCTTGCTTTCATTTTTGTAGAAAAACTCTAGCAATTGTGTTTTCAGAAGAAAATGTAAAAATCATAAATTCTTTTGAAAAATATGGACTCATGAGTACCGGTGCTTGTGTCAGGGCCTTCTTGATTTCTTCAAAAGATTTTTTTTCTTCAAATATCCATTTAATATCAGCTCCTTTCCTTAAAATCCTTGTTATATCTTTGGCAATATCAACAAAGTTAGGAATGAAGCACCTAACAAAATTGAATTTCCCAAGAAATGATTGAATCTCTTTCCTACTTCTTGGAAAATCTACTTTTTGAATTGCATTAACTATGTTAGGATCATTCCTAATTCCATCTTCAAAAATAATATGACCAAGTAATTTTCCTGTAGTTAAATAAAATATTCATTTGGTAGGATTAAGAGAGATACCAAACCTTATACATTTCAGCAGAATTTTTTCTAGGTGTTTCAAATGATCTTCTTATTTCTTTGAAAAGATTGTTATATCATCAAGATAAACAACCACCGTATTGTCCTTTTATTCAAAAAAAGCAATGTCCATTTCTCTTTGAAAAGTAGCTCCTGCATTCAAGAGACCAAAAGGCATCTTGGTGTACATGAATGTGCCCCATGGTGTTGTGAAACCTGTTTTCTCCTGATCATCTGGATGCAAAAGAATCTGATTGTAACCTAAAAAACCATCAGGCATAGACATTCTTTGAGAACCAACAATATTTTGCAGAATTGAATCCATCTTGGGAAGAGGATAGTTGTCCTTTAGTGAAGACTTGTTCAAATTTCTGAAGTCAATACAAATTCTGATTTCTCCACTCTTCTTTCTAATCGGTACCAAATTTGCAAGCCAATTGGAGAATCTGATTGGGACAATGATTTTAGCATAAAAAATTTTCTTAATCTCCTTTTCAATCAATGGCATGAGAAGGGGATTAATTCTCCTCAATTTCTTCTTGAAAGGTCTTTCATTTTCTTTGATAGGAATAGTATGCTTAATAATGGAAGTATCATACTCCTTTAAATCAGAATAACCCCAAGAAAAAAAATCAATAAACCTCTTCATCATCTCAATATATTTGAATTTCATATCAGCTGAAATAAACTTTGAAATTTTGATCATTTTAGGCAAAGCTAATGTACCAAGATTACAACTCTCTACTCCTCTTCATCAACTTGTATCTTTGGTGATTTGGAAACATCATTTTGATCAAAAATCTTCTCAAGGGGAATAAGAACTTTTGGTATTGAATTATTCTTTAATTGCAAAACTTTAGAATTTCCCTTTGATTCAACAAGCATGTTTTGTTGATCTACTTGTGTACTTTCAAATTCTTCTTTCAGCTTAATAAAATTCTTTACCTATTGATCATATTCAAAAAATTTCCAATTGGTGATATTATCTGGTATAGCTAGTCTATGGAGAACTTAAATCTCATATTTCTCAGTAGAATGTATAGGAATGATGAAAATATTTGCAGAGACAGCAAGAGAATCAACAATGGAATTTTGATCTCTTGTTTTGACTATGAAAGAATAGGCTTGAAAATTCTCCAACATTTCTAAAACTAGATTTTTGTATGCTCTCATTCTTACATCCTTTGTTTGATAAACACCTTCAACTTGTCTAATAACCGATTCAGAATCTCCAAAAACAGAAATATTTTGATCCTTCATTCTTTTCAAAACATCTAGACCCAAAATCAAAGATTCTTATTCAACCAAATCAAAATTCAGTTTGTAAGAGGAAAACTTACTCTCATCATTTGGACTTGTAATCCAAATCCCTGCTCTTGCCCCTTCTTTCCTGTTGATCCATCAAAGTACAATTACCACCATCCCTCCATCTCTTTATCATTTACTTGCTAATTTTTTGAATGTTGATTTTCTGCTCTCATTTCTTCCTCAATACTATCATCTGACTCATTGAAAAGAATGGCAGATCCAATTTCAATATCAATGGCATAAATAGGAAATTTTAGAGGTTTATCTTTGCTACTTACGATGTAAGCCTTTCTAGTCTCCCGATACAATCTCCTTTACTCACCAAAAGCAAGAATAGTGACATAGGTAAGGTCCATATACATTGTACCTTTGATTTTTTATTTCCATGATCTTGACAATAACATACCAAACTTTCACAGAACATCAGCCACAACAATGTCCATAACAATCATCTTTGCTGGGTTTTGTGTTAGACCAACAAAAAAATCATTGATTAAACCAATACATTGAACTCTTTTTGAATCAAAAGAAAATAAATCCTTATATGGTCTTGTTATTTGTAATCCCATCCTTTCCATGATTACTTTGGGCATAAGGTTATGAGAAGCCCCTGAATCCAACATAGCATTATGTAAATTCATATCATGAATAGTAAAGCTTACATAAAAAGGAGGAAACTCTTCATTTTGTTCATCTTCTAGCCTTGGACCCAAATATATAGTAGGATTATCTTCTTAAACATTCAAAATATAAGCAACTCCTAGTTTTGAGTTTAACAACTTAACAATATTGTTTCTATATTCATTTACGTTGAGAATCTCACTAAATGGGACTATTTTAATCTTTGAAATTTCATTCTCAAGGTTGAAAACAGAAACATATTTTTCAGCTTCTTTGATAGGAGGAGGAAGTTGAGTATCTTTCTTAGCAAGTGGAGTGTCTTTCTTACCTTCAGCAATATTTGGGGTATCATTTTTGGCTTCAACAACCTTTGGAACATATTTCTTAGGCTGCACTTTGTTTGCAATGGCAAGCACATTTATGTTTCTGAGATTATATTGTTTTTCCATCTCAAAAATAGCATGCTAATACCCCTTAAAATAATCTGATGGTTCTTCTACTTGATTCGCCAAATCTGACTCCTCATGTTCTTCTTTAGTCAAGAAAATTTCTGACATCTCTTCATCAAGACAATGGATAGATTCTTCAAGAATTCCAGGCTCATCTTCTTCATCTACCAAATTTTGCTGGAAAGGAGGTCCCACTGGGGGATCAGGCTACTGATTTCTATTTTCTCTTGGCCTTTTGTTGGTTTTGAGGTGTAATGAATTGGGGATTTCTAAATTGAGTTTCATGTTGGACAAGAGGAGTAGAAGCATTTCCAAGAGCTAACCTATCCATCAAATTCTCCATAGTTTTCATCATTGAGTCAAATTTATCTTCAGAAGTTTAAGTGGAAGGTTTCTCTTTTTCTTTCAATTTAGTTTTTCCCATTTTTAAATTTTTAGCAGGAATCATGTTTACCTCTACCTTTAATGCATCACTTTGCATTTCAGCAAGTGAAGGAGATTCTCTTTTTATCAACAAGATAGAAAATTCATAATGAAATGCTTCAGCATATCTCATTTGTGTAAAGGCTTCTTGAGGTTTCAAATGAGTTGGAATTGAGTACAAAATGTTATTAAACCTTTTCGAAAATTTTCGGACAGATTCATCAACTGCCCTTCTAAGAGTGTTATATTTAGTAAGTTATTGAATTGGATTGGTTCTGTTTCCCCATTTTCTCAAAAAATTGTCTTCAAACTCATCCCAAGTGCGAATACTTCTCGGTGTGAGAGCTTTAAACCATTTTCTAACCTCACCTGTAAAATTTTGTGCAAATAGTCTTAAATTCACATATTCATCATCAACTTCTTCTCTGTCTGTAAAATAATTAAATCTATCTGCATGTTCTTCTGTTGTGATTTCTTCATCACTACCCCAAGTAGGGATCCTAGTAGCATGTTTACTAGGAAGGTCATGGAAAACAACAGGGAGTACAAGTGGTGCATACCTAGCTGGAGCAACCATGCTTAAAGGATGAACATTAGTTTTAGGAATGGCAGAAATAGAAGATGAAGAACTGATATGAGGAGGAATACTTAGTTTTTGTAAGCCACTAACAATTGAGTTCCAATTTGGAAGGGGTAAACCAGCTTTAGATTTCAGCAAGACATCGAAAGGGTCAAGTTCTTTCAACTTATCTAGAGACTCTTTTTCTAAAAAAAACTCAGAGGTAACATCTTCCGAAAATTCTTCTTTGTCTTCTTGTGTTGCTAGGGCTGAAGTGTCAATTACTCTCTTTTGAAAGTCTAAGATAATATCAATGAGTTCCTTTTCAGTTTCTGATCTAAGCAACTCTTTATGAATTTTATCCTCAACTCTTTTGTCTTCAAGACTTCTTAATATTTCAGAGGAGAAAGATTTCTAATGACATGGAGTGCCTGATATTTCTAAAATTCTTTGACTGCCCCTTGAAATAGTGTTTGGATTGTCCATAATGGTAGGTGGATTGGGATCATGATTTCTCTGTGTGTATCTCTTTATTGAAGCCACCTTTAAAATTTTGAAAATGTATGGAGTCACCAAGGTAGATGCAGCCTCGAAAAAATTTTCTGAGTTCTTTCTACCTTCATAAGTTCAACTTCTTGATATTGGGGATGAGTAATCTTCAGGTTCCCCGCAGACGCACCAAAATGTTATCACAAAATCTGACCCTGATAGGCCATTGATCAAGTAGACTCTAGTTAAATCTTTCAAACCAATCTTTTGGCTGAGGCTTAGCCTCCTCAACCTGAGAGGGCTCTCTCAATAGGTTTAAGATTTTTAATTAATCATTAGATGGCTAACTCTAGAAATAAAAATGGACAAAACTGTATAACTGGTTGAATTACATATTAGCAAACATCTATTGGGCCATGGAGTCAAATTAGTCTTCAAAAAAACATCATAATCAACTAAACATGGAATTCAAGGCACTTGGAGTTTAGGTTCATAAGTGAAACACTAACACAGTGAATAAACACAATCTACAAGCATGTGAAGGAAGTTAGAGCATTATCCAATGAATTATAAGTAACACATGCTCATACCAATGAAAATATATAATTGAAAAAAGGCCATATAAATATCAAACACATAAACCCCTTGTGAATCTTAAGTAGTAAAACCAATCTCTGTATTAAGTTGAAAACACATAGTTTGCTACAATAACACATCTTCTTTTTCTAATAAAAATGCCAACCTTGAGGAATTCAAACTTATGCTTCATATAGAGTCTTTACATTCTTGGATTCCATGATCCATGGTTAGGATAATTCAAATTTCTAAAATTGACACCTATCTACTCATAAAACAAACTCCTAATTACAAACTGATAGCTAATTGTCTTTTAGGAGTTCTAATACAAATATGAGTGAAAATCCTGAACATGTTTCAAAACACCTTATCTAAGACTTAAATACTTTCTTTGAAAACTGCTAATCCATGTCTTCAACCTTTATGATGCTTCCAGCCTTATTGTAAACCCTACTGATTCATGACCTAATTGTCCTAAAAACCAGGAGACAGAGTTCCTGATTTTTAGCCCTTAACCTCCATGCTTATCTTCGAATAACTTTTCTAGCATTGATGACTGTTTTGTATATGTGACATGTGCTAACATTCCACTAACACTTCAACCTTCCACTTGTGCAAAAATAAATCCTCAAAAAAATGGAAAGGAGATGAGACATGACTGCGCTACGAAAATAGCCTCTTTTCGTAGTGTAGTTTTTATATAAATGTAAAACACTTCTTTTGACCATTATTTCTTCTACTTTTCAATATGAGTCTTCATCTGTGATCTTGATATTTCCACCAGAAACACCAAAATTTGAAAACAAACAATCCTTACCTCCCAAATACGTGCATAAAATGCCAAAAATTCACCTTCAACAGTTTCGTAGCGCGCTACGAAACTGCTGTGTATGCTCCTTTTAACACAGTTTTTCCAAAAATTTACAGTTTTGAGTATATTTAAAAATTTTCAAGGATTGATATCAACATCAAATAGATTTAAAAGATGTTCTCCTTCAAAAATGATCTTTTTCTTCATGAAAAAACTATTTCATTCTTGTTGTAGCTTCTCTTCAGAATTTTTCAACTGTATTTCTAGGTCTTAAATATTCCTCCTCAGTTTCCTATTGGTAGCCCTTAACTAAACATTTACCATTCTCACAAATCTAGCCTCTTTGATTTCAGGAACAGTCCAAGTAAAGTACTGAGCTTTACTTCTTATTGTTTCTGGTTTGGAAACCTTTTCAAGTTCCCATAGAGCCTTTATCCTCTTGAAATTTGTCTTTTTAGCAGCATTCCTTCTTGCTCTCTTCCATAGTCTATCAATTTCATAATTAGCTAATTTAAACCTTTCTTCCAATTCTTCATAACTGCTTTTTTCTGTGTGAGTGGAAAATACCCTATTTTTGTCACCTTCAAGTATTGGTGATGAAAGGTCTATAAACTCTTCCTAAATAGTGGAAGCTTCCTCTGTTTTCCCTAACTCAATATTGAACTTTTGCATCATTTGACATTGTCTGGTTAAAGGTTTTCTAGGCTTGAACACAAATGCTGCAACCTCATCCTCGAATTCCAGTTTCTTAGAAGATTTCAACTTCTTAGGTTTTCCTTCATTAAATTTTGTGAAATATGCTTGTACCAAAGGGGATTCTTCAATATCAACAGCTTCTAAAATATCATTTAAGTTACCTTTTAAGCCTGGAATTTCTCATGAGATCACTAATTTACCCTTCTCCTTTTGAATTTGACTTCTATTCAATCTCCTTTGAACTGGCTGTTAGCTGATTGTTCTTGTGTCATTTCTTTAATTTCAGATATCTTTTCTTTTGTAGGTTGAGGAGTCTCGAGAATAAGCACTGATGCTTTACCCACTTGCTCTTTCACTTTCTTTATAGATTTTAGTTTAACAAATATTTTTGACCTGGTCATTACAGGCTTGTTGGTTTCTGCTGGTGGGGTTTCTTTAGCCTTAGGGTTAATGCCTGTATCTTGGTTTTCCACTCCAAAACCACATAAAAACAAAAATGAAGACCATTCTCTACTGATCCTTTGAAGTTCATGCAAAACTATCAATTTAATTAGACCATGATGAAAAAGGGAAGTTTCACATCCTTGAGTTTTCATTTACACTTTATCTGCCATCTTAGCTATACTTCGATATAGGAAGAAAGGAAAATCTAAAGAACTCATGCCAGTAAAATGCAAAAGGAGTTTAAAATGATATGAATATACTTTATGATATCTTCTCTCACAAGTAAAATACCTTTGAATGTTGAAGAGCAAGTTGGAAGAGATGTCTTTGATGTAGCTCCTTGGAGTTGCCTTGGTTAAGTCTATTTCTACAAACTCAGGCTTCAGAAACACTTTACATGGTTCCATATCAAATTTGAAGTTTTTAAACATCTATCTTGCCCCCCTAGGAATCTCTGTCACCAAAGCTATGATCTTAGGGGTTACTGACAAGTTTAAGATTCCAATTTTTGTGTTTGAGCCAGTGAAACATAGAGAAAACTCCTTTGACACTTGACTGTGTCCTCCCTGCAATTGTTTACAAAATCTCGAACACCCTGTTTTCTTGAAAGTCTCCATCACTGATTTATCTTTGGCTAGGGCCTCTATGCTTTAAGGCTCTATTCTTAAAAAATGACTGGACCTATAGTTTTTATTTTCTTCTCTCATCTTTGCCTTTAAATTCCTGTAACAAGTTAGCCTCGCTTGAATTTCTGTTTATCAACCTCGCTTGCTTATGGTAGTGAGCCTCACTTGTTAATGGTGATCAACCTCGCTTGAAAAATAGATGAGAGAAGCTTTGGTAAGAGATTACCATAAGCTTATCATTCGAAAATGATCTGTTTAAGTGTTTGCATGCAAACTGCAATAAGAAACCAGCTAGTACTTACAAATTTGAAATTACCTATCATGATGACCCCTACATTCGATATGATGAATTTGAATGGTTGCATGCCTTAGAAATGACTCCTAGTTGACACCTAATAATGAAAAATTAACGGAATTTAAATGAATTGATGATTTGACAAGATTGCCTATGAATCTGTGCTTTCGTAGCACGTTTAGTTCATTTTCAGGGGTTTGCGCTACGAGAAGAACAATGTTTTCGTAGCGCAAAACAGGATTTTTACACTGTCTGCGCTACGAAAACATGGTTTTGTGGCTAATTCCACAAAATTTTCAAATGGTTTAAGATATGAATTCCAAAGAGGATGTGAGACCTTTAAGACATGGAATAAGGTTTTTAAAATTTATTTTGATATGAAAATGAGAATTTTGAGACTCTTACCCTATCACCTATCCTTTAATGCATGAAATGACCCAACAACTATCTAAGACCATGACTATGAACGATGTAAACTATCCAAGTTTAGAAAATAGATTTTTATGGTGATAACAAGCTCATTCTTATTTATAGTCACATCAATACAATTTTTTTGTTAATTTTATTTTGGTACAACTTTTGAATTGAATTTAACTATGGTTAGATGGATTGTGGTCAAAAGGTGAATTGAAAATTCATAAATATTATTTTATTGGTTTAGATATTATTTTATTATTTCCTTAGGAGGCCAATTTTAGACCTCAAAATTCCCATAATGGATGATGAATATTTTTCATGTATCACTTTCTTCCTAACTCTTGAAGGTCATTTTAATCGATGGTGTCATACCTTACCACTTCGTTCCATCTATTATTTTCACCATTTCCTCAAGGAGCTTCATCAAGCCATTGATAGGTATTATTACTAAGATGTTTACAAAAGAATAAATAAACGTAGAATGAATCCTCATGAATCAATTGAGGATTTGTCTAATTAATTCCTTCATCTTTGTTAATAATTTCCTGAAGAATATACATATTGGGATTTCTTGGAACAAAAAATTCAGCATTTGGTTCATATATCTTTGCATGGTGTATCCAAAGCACCTAATGTTTCTTCTTCCCCAAATCTTGTAAAGTGTTAGACATCTATAATTTCATAGGAGGAACCTCCTGTCCCTTTTATTCCTTGTCCTCCTCCTTTTTCAGTTCTGATGAGGGTGCCTCCTTGCAATGATAATAAAGTTGGTAAAACTATGCATCAGATTCCTAATCCATCTTCTCATCATCCTTTCACTTTTCATGACTCATATCCCATGGATGAAATCTTAGAGTGGTCCATGGAGCCTGCTATTAAGGATAATATTTTCATTCCTCAATATGGTATTAAAAATCACAACTTCATTCTTGGATATAAGTTGCATTTATGTTTTCCTCTATCATCTACATCTCATGACTCTTTGTACCATGATCTCCTTGATCAATCTACGACACCAACTAATTATTCACTCTCTCTTTATTTTCAAGTTGATGGTTCAAGTTGCGATCAGGCACAAGGAACTCACATTGTATAGGTAGAGGAGCCAAAAAGTGAATATTATTTCAATATTTATTCTCTTTTTCAAAGTCCTCCATGTCAATATGGTGTTTCCTCATTCTTGGTTGATATTGAATCTATAAATCATGGTAATGAATCAAATGAAATCATCCTTTTTTTTTTATATACATGTAGCCTTAGGCAATAATAATTATGATGATGATTATTCTTTTGATGTACACGATGAAAAATGCCCAAGTGCACCAACCAATTTTTTTTTCCTCTAGAATATATTGATATGAAAATATTAGGTATGGAATCTGATCCAGCCAAATAAAAAATTATTATCGAAACCTCCTCTTCATCTCACTATCCATTGCACTCTCCCATTTATAATGCATCTATATTTGATGAAGACACTACATTTTCTTCAAGTTCTTCATCAGATGAGTTCAATTCTTAATTGACACAAGGTAGTGAGGTTTCCCATGATGAACAAGAAAATAAACAGATCTTTGAGTATCCTTTTCATCACATATCATATCTTGTTTTGCATAAATATAAATTTTAAAATCAAATTATTCATGAAATTTATTTGATTCATACATCTCTATATTTTTTATCAAAATAATCTTTCTACTGGAGAAATCTAGTTGTCAAAGTTGTAAAATATTATCGAATAAGTTAAAAATATGGCTTCCATCTGGTTGATAGTGATCTTGTTGAAACCAATGTAAATAGTTATAATCATACCATGCGTGATCTGGTTCAATCTTCAAAGTGAAATTTTACAATCCTTGAATGTTTTTAGACTTTCCAGGGATTCAAGGCACTTCAAATTCCATTGATGGTTATGTCAAGACCTCAAAAATCTAGTAATATCCTTGAACTCGGTCATGTTTTCTTTTTGTCGCAAAAATATTCTTTTAACTTGGTTTCACTCGATATAAATCTCTTATTTAAATAGTCTTAGCATTGCTGATATAATTTTTCAAAATTTGGAGGTTCGATTTTTGATCGGGTTCAAGTTTCTATTCCAGATGATTCATCTTCATACAATATCTTGTATGAAACTCAGGTTTGGAATGTGTATCTCTCATAGAATCATGGAATTTTGAAGTTGAGTAATCTAAATATTATCTTTTTCCAAAGGAGTCATTCTTGTCACATTATTTTAAAAACAATAAACTCCTAATCCTTATTGTGAATATTATGATTTCAATACATTTCTTCATTGCACCGAAAATCCTCTTGAGTGTGAGTGAATGCATGGATTATTTGATGAATCAAATTCCTCTTCACTCATTTTATCTTGATTGGTTTCATGTGTTTTCTATACTAGCATTCCTTCTTAATTATTTTGATGATTATGATGCTAGTGTAGTTTGTAACCAGTTAAAAGAAAATGATTTGTTACACTCACCATGTGAGGAACATGATTATATTATGGAGTACACTTGTGAAAATTTTTAAATTGATTTATCTTGGTTAATTATAAACTGGGAATATGATGCTTTAATTATCCCATGTGATCATTATTTTGTCTTTGATGACTATCATTCAACTTATTATTTTCTGACCAACACATCCAATGATATTTATGGTCCAACATTTCACTATTCAGACAATTGTCAAGAAGTTGAGGTACTTTAGCATTCACTGATGGTTATGTTAGGTCCTCACTATATTCACATGCCTTATGAATATGATAAAATCTAATTTCACTCACAAGATTCTGGTCATAATCCCATGCCTCTAATTGAAAATTTATCTTTTCCAACATTTAAGTGTTTTTCAAGAGGATTATCATGAATTTTATGATCGAATCACTGACTGGTTGGAAAAAATTACTTGGAAAGATCTGTCACCAAAAAAAGGTTTTGATATTTCCTCATGCTTGCTAATAAGTTCAATATTGATGAAGATATGTTCATAAGAATCTTCCAAGTTTTTTTTAACTTTTGTCTTAGTCAAAAAGGTAAGAATGTTAACTGGTTAGAAGTAGTGGTTGTGGCAGATCTTTCTGCTGACATACAAGACCTTATTTTTGTTGTGCAAGTTATGCAACATCTTATATTTTCGGTTGAACATTACTTTATATCTATTTTATCTGCTTCTATCTTTGTGAATGCAGTTCATAAGTAGCTATGATGGCTTCAATGGAAATTTAATTACAGTTAATCCCGACCTTCTAGCTCCTTATGTTAGAAGTAGGGCTAGCTTCATGTTAGCTCCATTGCACATGCATCCTACACTCACATATTGTATTCTTTCATTTGTTTTCTAAATTTTGTATTTCGTTATGTTTTCCCTTTAGCCTTTATTTTGTTCATTCTTTTAACTTTGGTTTTCTTTTTGTGTATTTTATCTTTTCATGTTTTTTGAATAATAATTTGCATAAAGATATTCTATTGGCTCAAAGACAATGTGGAAAAATATAAAAGGACTTTGTGACACTGTAACATTTGGTTAACTCTCTGTCCTTATTCCTTCCCTAAGTTACACCTTTTGGCCAATGATGTTTCAATGGAGAATATGATCCTTGTGTTAAGAAACCCTTGCTTCAAACCATGATCCCCATGTCTATTCCAGAAACCTCACGCCTACACTCGGTTTTATATGTTTTAGTGTTTTCAAGCCGATCCAATCAAGTAGAGAAGGACAAGGGGAAAATATAAAAGAGGAAACCAATATTAGAGGTCTTATATATACTTCTCTCAAGGGATAACCTCTTATGATCTCAATAAATCAAGAGCACTCTTTCTCCCATGAAATAAATAAGTGCTATTGCAAAGTCTAATATAAAATATATAAATAAAGGTGAAAGAAGAGAAAGGCTTCCTCCACTGGGAAGTGAAGCAATAATCTCCCTCGGGGTACTGTCTAGGCATGTTGGTAATCGAGAAATGTTTGTGTCCCTAAAGTGACTCCGTCGAGGTACTGAACAGGCCTAATAGTAACGGAGAAACACCATAGATGAAAAACTATACTCTGAAAATATACAACTCACGAACTTAATTCCCATATCCTGATTTGAAAAATTGTGGGATCACTAACCTCATGTTGTTTTTTAACTGAGTAAAGGAATGAAAGAAACTATTTTTATGCATGGGTTAAGTGGGAAAGCCATGATAATCTAAACGATGAATCAATACTCCCTAAAGAAATAAACCCTGCATGAAATAATTGAGCAAGGAAGAGAAGCTTAAGTTCTACCAATGTGTCGCCAAGTTTTGTCGCTATGATAAACACCTTCCAAAAGTTTTCCAATACTTTAATTTTGGAGCCTACTATGAATCTTGTGATCAGTCATTCCATATTCACTTCTTGGTCAGTCAATGATTTGTTAAGTCTTTAAGCTTTCTTCTTGATCGTAAGTGTTGAAGTCACCTGCTCACACATGCTTAGACCATAATGCTTTCATGAAATAATTCCTTCATGAAAGATTGGAGAGGCATGGAAAATTCCATTAAGACAATGCATGTATAATGTTAAACCCATTTTAGTAGTCAGTGTGAACATTCATTCATAGTCCCTCACTTTTTTTGTGATCATACTTCTATTTTGGTGAATTTGTTGAACTGTCACTTTTGTGCACTTTCACCGTTGCAAGTGTTGTTTTCATGTTTACAGCTATCGCTTTCAATTTTTTTTCCCTTTAATTAGCATCAATTTATTCTTATCATCACCTTTTCATGTGTCATTTTTACCATCATTAGCATATCGCAAGTTTTTTCCACACTTTCATTTCATATAGAAAGTGTCATCTTTTTGAGTGGGAAGTTCTTCTTATCGTGTAAAATGGATTTTTGGTTTGTTTCAAGGGGAGATATTTGTGATAATGAGTTGTTATTGTAATGTAAACATGTTTTTCACTCATTTAAAAAGTTTCACACATTGTCACACAAGTGTTGTAATTTTCGTCATAAAGTGTATCTTTAGTGTCGCACTTGGAACAGGTTGTCACAATGTTGTTGCATTGAGGAAATTATGTTGTTCATGTGTTCTAAGTATTCGACATGTGTTGTCAAGTGAACTAACTGTGTGATCATATATAAGTACTTATTTTATTAAACTTCCTCTCATTCATCCAAAACTTAGTCAAAATTGTAAAAACTCCCGACCGAGCCACTAAGCCTCATCTAACCTTCTTGAACTACACACTGGGCAGTCTTAGTCCTCAAGAAACAACTTTGTCTCTTATAACTGTGCAATGCATAATCTCTGCTTCCCGGAACTGCACATTTCACAATCTCAGTGCTCAATCACAGCCACTGAGTCCTAGAACTACACAATATTTCTCTCTAGCCAAGCCATAATTGTGCATTGCACATTCTTATTCCTCAAGCCTATGTATTGAGCTCCTAAAATTTGAAATTGCACAATCACCTAGAAACATGTCCTTCCAGTACTATGTATTTTTCAATCTTAGTGCCCAAGCCTAGTTGCTAAGCTCCATAATTATGCAGTCCTTGTCTCCTACCCAGTCAATACTACACATTGTGTAGTCTCAAGGCTTAAGACTCAACCCTTGATCTCATAAACTGCACAATCACACAATCCCCTAATCTGATATGAATATCGAAATTATAAAATTCACTAAATTAGTTTGAAACCCCTCAACATAGCTCATTGAGTTCGAGAACTGCGCAATTTTCTTTCCCTATCCAACCTGAACTACAGATTACATAGTATCAAAGCTCATGCTTCACCCTTGACTCTCTGAGCTAAAAAAATCTGCAGTCACTGAGCCTCTTCCTCAGCCTATCACCTAATTACGGCTCATTCAATGGATCAACATGCAGTATCTTAGACTAGGATTTTATCATATTGATATCATCCTCTCATGGGTGAATTGCAGATGAAAGTACACTATCATACCATGAAAATATGCTGATGAAGGAGATATAGAAGGAGACCATGATAGAAGATGGCCTTATGGCTTCAAATAAAATTAGATCCATCAAGAGCAGACAAAGGGACATGGGTTTGTAATAGAAGCTAATGACCAAGACCATATTGGAGGATCCTTATATTCAAGTCATGAGGATGATGAATAAGAAGAGAAAGTTCCATCTTTCAAGAAGACAAAGAAAAAGCAACAACAAAATGTGACTATACATTTCCATGTCATCATACAATTCATGTCATCAATGTCATTTCATATTGTGTCATGAGCCATCATATGCCACATCATTCATGGATTATGTAATTATACATTGGAAAAATTTTACGTGAAGTGAAAGTCCAAGAGTCATATATGTAATGTGAAGCGTTATGTAGGAAGTCAAAAAGTCATGAGAAGTAAAATAGTCATGAGGGTAGTCCAAGAGTCACAAGAGAGGTGAGCGGTCACCTCATTTGTTATATATAAACCCTCATTGTACAAGGGAAGGGATTTTCACCTTGGTTCCTCCTACCAGGCATTATAGAGGAAGATAGTTGTTTTGGAGGAGCAAGGGGTTGCTCTAATTCTCCACTCTTGGTGCTAGTGGTGTTCAATGTCTTCATGTATCTTGGAACTTTTAATTAATTTATAATATTTTTGAGCATATATGCTTTCATACATATGCCATGAATATTGTAGGAATTTTCTTTGAATGTTTGCGATGTATGTTTTTTTCATATGTACTAAGGAAATTGAACTATTTCAATGGATTTTGTACTTATCTTCTTGAAGGTGTGTTTTATTTTCTTTACCAATCATTGGTTCCTTATGCAATATTTCACTAGTTGATCAATCATTCATTCTTATGTATGTGCTCATGTGCCTTTTCTAGATTATTACTATTAGTTGTATTTAAAGGCCCCAATTTTCTCTCCCCTTTTGATTTAAGGACTTTTATACTTTCCACAGCTGAACGTTTGACAAGGCATACTCACTTTATAATCCAAATATACCTATGTATTATTATGTATTTCTCTAGATGGGGCTCCTACTTCAAACAGTGTGAGGTCTAATTGGGACTTCACATTTCAGAGACCCCTTGGTTGTTGAATTTCCAACACCTTCAAAATAACACTAGATATGTGTTTTTCCACACAATAGAAGTGATCTCATAGGATCCTATAGGGTACCATGTAGGTGAAAAAATATTGTTTCCATAAAGTATGGATTTTTGGAGAAATGTAATATCAATTGCTACAAGACTGTCTGAAACCTTTTTTATGTTTTTTTTTATTATACTCATGGAAGGAGAACCTTATTCTTTGGGATTGGTGAGCGAAGGTCATGAGGGAAAAAAAAAAGTGAAATGATGACATAGAGAACACAAATATTGACCTTTTCCACTGACTGGTGGATTACTACTATGCTATTGTAGGGTCTGCGTAGACTACTACAAGGCTATGTGTTTCCCCAATATTGCAACAAGAATGCTACAACTCCAAAGGATATCAACTTAAATTATCAACCTGAGGTTCGTACAAACTTAAGAGGTGTCAACACTATATGTGCAACATGCAATATATCCTTCTTTTTGTAATGCCTCCTCCCACATTTACCCACTTTCACCTACTTTCTGAGGATAAACATCACATAAGGGTCACTATGATAAGAATTACTCTCCTATATGACCTTAAGGAAATGGATTTTATAGCCTAAGATGTTACTAAATTCCCTCAGGTGTCACGGGATCTCCAGGAGCAACCCCACCACTTCAAGTGTCCAACCCCTAAGATAACCCTATTTTTGACTAACTTAGAGCTCTAGTCACTCCCTTGCCAAGACCTCCAAGCCACTATGATTCTTCAGTTGCTACCACAGTCCTACTTACAAAATACTATGGAATTTTATACCAACATGCATATAGGATTCATAGCCACATTTTCAATGTCAGGACTCATTCCTATGTATAAACTTAGTTAAAATTCCAAAAATGATAAATGACATAGAGAAAATTATTATAAACCAAAACAGAAACTAGGACTTGAATTTACCTTCCCATACCGAGTCTAAAATTTCATCAAAAACTTGGTAAATATGCAACCTACACGTCATGAATGCAAGTCTCAACATAAGGAGCTAAAAAATTATCCAAGTTTTAACAAGAAGGGTCACTACCTTCTCACATTAGCTATCATAGAATAAATTAGGTGTTACATTCATTATTCATTCAATTACAATTAATAAGATGGATAGATCCATGACTAAGATCTATCATATAACCATGTTTATAACATAAAAAAATTAAAAGAAAAACCATTAAAGCCACATAACAAAAATTACATTTCCTTTAAAAAATAAAGTTAAACTTAGCTCTTATTATAAAAGGAAAAAGTGAAGCAGGTTTGGGACTTCCACGAACCACCTGACCATAGATTGGATGAAACAAATATTTTTTTCATCCAATCACCATCGTGCCATATTCCAAGCATGAATGTGGGATCTCATGGGATAAAAAAATACAAAAAAATAAAGGGAATCTAGAATTTAAACCACCTCCACGCTCACGATATGATGAACTCGCCTAAATTAGTGCTGAGATCACAAAACCGAACCAAGCTTGGATGCTTCAGAATTTCTTCAGTAATACCTTGAGGAAATTTTCCATCTCCAACCTCATGATTTATCATATATCCCTCCATTATCGGTCAAGGGATTCTGATTCCTTTGGGAATTTTATGTAGACAACCTCACCCAGATCTGAAATCTTCTAGTAATCCAAATATAAAACCGAGAAAAATGCCATCAAACCATGGCTATCTAGAAATGGAAAGGAAAGGATAAAATCCACCGTCAAACCCGACAAGACCCATTCCAATTAAATTAGAAGAACTAAATACCAACATGAACATACCATGCATTTCAAAACCAACTAGGAAGTCATACATGCAACCTGTTACCTGCAAGTATTCCCCCTGAAGCTGCTTGATCCAATTTTTCCTTTCTTTCCTTTTCCTTCTTTGTCCTTACTTTACCTTCATTTTAATTCCTTTTCTTGCATGATTTCATTCTCCTCTTGGTGCTCTTCTCGTATCTGAGAATAAATTCAAAACTGAACTGATAAAAGGCTATGAACTGATCCCCAAAATATTTTATATCATTGATACCTCTAATTTATTTAATTTCCTCCTCACATGCAACATGCGACCTTTCACCTCCCTTTTCTCCCAATTTCCTTTATTTTCATAAATGAAATTCTAATAATGCATTCTTTCCTTTCCAAAGCCTTTTCCAATTTCCCCTTTTCCATAAAACCATCAAGTGATTCCCACTAGGATATTTTACCCAACATTCAACATGGAATATGTGTCCCTTGACCGTGGTCTTATTTTTCCTTTATTAACTTTATTACATGAAATTTTAACCTGGGGAAATTCTAAACCCCTCCCCCTTAAGGGAACACCATCCTTGATGTTCTCTGACACCTACAACCAAAAAAACAACTGAAAAACATAAACATACTTTCTATGGATCCTTATAAAGCAACTCATTGTAGTATTTACAATAACATTATGCTCATATAGAAACCATCATGAAAAACATGAAAATATGATAACCATACCGCTTACTGAAAATTTATAACACAACTCATTACAACATTTTACAATAACAACCATATATACTTATGCACATTTTCATCAGCCAACAAATAACCATATTCTTCATGGAGCTTTATAATGTAGCTCGATATAGTGTTTACAATAATATAGACATATACAAAAATGCATAATTGCTCAACCAAAAAATAAAAGGATACAATCCCCATATCAATCAACAATGGAATACAAAGGCTCGCACCTCCACCCTCAAAATTAATACCAAGATACACCTCCTTCCTAGGAAGTCCATAATCTACTGCCAATGATCCAGATTTATTTAGCTACTGGAATTATCCAAGATATTTTACTTCTGTTACATTAATAGAATTACATTTAAAATAGAATAAAAAAATCACATGTGCATTCTTAAACAAGAGGAAACAGAATGATGATAAAAAAAATGAAGAATATGACACATTTGACAATGGAGTTCACCCAGTTTGGGTTACATCTCTAGGCCTGGTGTCAAGAGAGTAGAGGTTGCTTCATTAATTGCTGCAAATGATGATGATGTTTTTCATTATAAGGACAATAAGCTCAACTAAAGTGGTGTGAGTCCCCATGAGAAATTCTCCCTATAGGAACTCTCACTGAAATGGGTCTTCATTCACTATGACAAGCTAGTAAATTATCACAATAATGTGGCAACAAGTATCCATAAACATAATGTTAATCAGGGATCTCAAAAAGAGAAAAGTCATCTTAGAAAATCATAATAAAAGCATGACATAACTATATCATATATCTCCACTTTTTAATATGGCTGAAAATGCAAAGCTCAGTTATTGAAATGGACCACACCACTGAATTCTTAGTGATGAGTAGTGTAAAGTCGGTTGTTAACTTGTCCAATTCTGACACCGTCAAATTATGGACCCTAGGGAATATTTTATATTCTTCATGATTCGAAAAATATTCTTGTCCACCAGTTGACTAGAGATCCGCTACTCAGATGACGAATCTGATCTCGTCATCATGATTACTGAGAAATTATGAGAAAAGGGAGTATAAAGTCAACCACATTCCGACACTGGAAAAAATCAGTCTCCAAGGGAATCCATTAAATTCCTCAAGATTATTCAAAGATTTCTCATTTCAGGGCACCTGCGATTATTCTTCTCAAACAAAATATATGACTTCACCATTGCGCTCCTTCTGAAATTCTTAGAAATATGACTATAAGCTTCATAACATTCTGTCACTGTGGAAATTACTTCCCAAGGAATATTTCAGCATCCATGTTCAGGGTTCCTCTCCTCTGGTTCACTCGCAGTTCCATAGGTATACCCACCTCCATATCCTCGGTCAAATAGTTTATTAAGGTTTAAATAGAGGTTTGACATGCGTACTTTACAATGGCGTCGTTGGCGCGTTGGTTCAAGTGTTAATTTTGGCGGGGGGAGGTCGGAGGTTGCAACCCCCGTCAAACCATTTTTGGAGTACCAAAAACTATAAGTCTGAGTGGTTTGAAACAAAAATATTAAACTTAAACTTTAGCTATTTAAATATGGAAAACGGTTAAAACCTTAATATGCCAATAAATATGGTGTTCGACGGAAAAGGTGACTGACGGTTTTTATTTATGTTGCGACTTGTTGACTTTGGGGATAATTGTTAGTGCTATGTTTGGTGGTTACATGGCCTCCCATCAGGGGATGGCCCATGTGGGTTGGGTGGGTTTGATCACCCAAACTCCACAACAATTTATATACTTTTTAATACAAGGTTCCAATGGGGGTGGTGGGGGTTGCAGCCTGCCACCTGACTTTGAAATAAATAAATAAATATAAATATACATATACATATATATGTATATATATATATGTATATATATATATGTATATATATATATATATATATATGTATATATATATATGTATTTATATATACATATATATATATATACTCATATATATATATATACATATATATATGTATATATATATATATGTATATATATATGTATATATATACATATATACACACACACACACACACACACACACACACACACACACACACACACACACACACAGATATATATATCTGTGTGTGTGTGTGTGTGTTAACACATGCGGTTACAGATGGGGTTGGTGGGTCTGGGGGACCTGACATGCCCCTCATTTTTTTAATAATACTTTTTCTTTTATAACCATATCGACCCTTTTTTACTTTTCCAAAATTAAGGGTCACAAGATGATTTAAGTACGCAGCAATTTCACCCATCCCGATGGCCAGATTCCATGCATCGAGCCTTGATCAATTCATTTCTTCATTAATTCTGCCACTTGGAGAAGTTTGACTTGAAATTTGACTGTGAATAAATCGACATAAAATCTTGGATTTCATTGTCGTTCATGCCATTAGAATCATGATGACAAGCACTATGATCTAGTTCTAGTTTTAGAAAAATCTGACCACTTTTATTTTTAAGCTATTCTAAGTCCTCCTGGATCTCTGAGTGTCTCTAGACCCACCTAGATTATTCGTCCCCAGTGAGGAGATTTTTTTCCACCAAAAACATGAACATAATCTACAATTGTTGTGTACATTGTCTGCACCACAAGTGTCCTGACATGTCACCCTTTCTTTGTCTTCACCTTTGTTCTTTAGAGCCATAAGCGATGAGTCGACACCTGCATCCTTTGCAAACCTGTAGTACAATATTTTGAAAATTACATGCTTAATAACATGAAAAATTATGACCCAAGCATCCCATATTTTCGACGAGTTTATAAAAAACACTTTGTGGTCAATTTTACATCAAAATGGAAACCAGTACCCCAACTATCAATACAAAGCCAAAACATCATTGTTGCTTCAACAAGTGATGGAAAAAATATCATCACTTTCACATTTATTCGCAATGAGTGGTTTAAAAATTTCGTCCATGAAGAGCTATTGAATCTATTAAATCCACCTCTTAATCAACAAAGTGCACCAACAGTTACATGGTAGATTTTATTATTGAACATATTCACCAACTAGTTTCTACACGTGAGTTTTTTCCTTAAGATGCTTCTCTAGATGGAGGCTCCAACATGTGGCTCTTTGATGACCACCTTTGTTGCAATGACTGCAATAAGTATTCTTCCTCCAAACCTATTTAACCTACTTCCTGCCCTAATGTGGATAAGGCCTTTCACACCTCATCTTCTTTCACACTGTCAGTTTCTTCCAACACTCAGAAAACACATGGTTATGTAGACCACAAAAAATACAGAGCTTTGTATGCCATGATCTATATTCATTATTAACAACATGATTATAATCAAAATGAAATTTATAATATTGAGACTTGTTATACCTTTCGTGGTTGTCTCTGGAGTAATGATGGAGATGAGAACTCGCCTCAGCTCTTCCTTTACAATATGCATTGCCAAGGGATGATGGATATGTGTCCCCATCATTATCTTTCCTCGATGGTTTCAAAAATGTATCAGAAGCTTTTGACACCTTTTAGAACTCTCCTTCAGTGTATCCCAATCCTGCAAATCAAGGTCTTTGCATTACCTCTAATGGCTGAGTCATGCCTTGGCCATTAACACCAAGTCCTCCTCCTTTGTACCCCATCTTGGTAAGGAGTCTCATGCTAGTTCCTATAATGGGTAACTCCACATTTCTAATAGATATAACATTATTTGAAGATGAAACTAAAGAATGATCACAACTGTTTACCTCGATTGTCGATTATGAAAAAGGTGATGATGGCATCTCTAAGCCTTTGTTGTGCTTGAACTCCTTTAGGGAATATTCCGTGGCTCGTGGCTGAAGTTGTAGTCTCTTCTTGTCCTCTTTCTCTTCTTGTAGAGGCTTAATTAATTCAACATCCTCTACTTTAAGTCATTGGTCATTTTGATTCAATTCTTCCAAGGCCTCTTCCGCAACTCCCAAATGAAGCTACAATCTATTCTTCTCCTCTTTCTCTTGTCACAGAGGCCTATTCAATTCAACGTTCTCTTCTTGAAGGATTTGGTTAATATCCTCATTCTAATGATGAGAAGATGATGAAGGCGATGAGTATTCGCTGGAAGGTGTGGATGGAGCATCGCTCTCTACTCCTTCTTCCTCCTATTCCTCTATTCTCTTCTCATAAGATTTATGCATTTTTTCCACCATTTTTGAAATCCTAAGGAATTCCTCATACATATCTCTTTAATCCTCCATTTTATTCCTTGTTTCACGTTCAATAATTCACACTCGCAATTCAAATCAGTGAGAAGGCTTCTCTAATACCAAACTTGATCCAGATTCCTTCAGCTACCAGACTATCCAAGATATTTTACTTCTATGATGTTAATAGAATTTCATTTAGAAGAGAATAAAATAATCACATGTGCATTATTATATAAGAAGAAACATAATAAAAATAAAAATATCAAGAACACAACAAATTTGATAATAGAGTTCACGCAGTTTGGGTTATGTCTCTGAGCCCGGTGTCAAGAGAGTGGAGGATGCTTCATTAATTGTTGCAATTGATGATGATGTACATGGCATGTTCTTTGTCATTACAAGGAAAATGCGTTCAACCAGAGTGGTGTGTCTCTCCACGAGACGTTCTCTCTATATAAATTCTCATTCATATGGTATTCCTTCACTATGAAAAGCTAACAAATTTTCACAATAATGTGGAAACAAGTATCCCTCAACATAATGTTAATCAAGGATCTCAACGGGACAAACATCATCTGAAAAAATTAGAAGGAAATAATGACATAATTGCATCATATACCTCCACTTTTTAATATGACTAAAAATTCAAAGCCTAGATGCTAAAATGGACTGCACCACTAACTTCTTGGTGATGAGTGGTGTAAAATCAACTGTCAATTTGTCCAATTTTGACATCATCGAATTTTGGAGACTAGGGAATATTTTAGATTCTGAAAAGATTCATCTCTACCCGTATACTAGAGATATACTATTCATATGAAAAATATTATCTCTCCATCATGATCCTTGAAAAATTCTAAGAAAAATGAGTATAAATTCAACTATATTCTGGAACTAGAAAAATTCTACCTCTAACGGAATATTTTAAATTCCTCGATATTCTTCAAGGATTCCTTGCTGCAGGGCACCTGCAATTCTACTGCTCACGTGGAGAATATTACTTCAGCATCGTGCTCCCTACGAATTTCTAAGAAAAATGACTATAAACTTGATAACATCTTGTCATCGTGAAAAATTACCTCCCAAGGAATATTTTAGCATTTATGTTCAGGGTTTCTCTCGTCCGGTTCACTCACTGTTCCACAAGTCTACCCTCCTCCATCGCCCCAGTAAAATATTTTATTAAGGTCTAAATAAAGTTTCAGCTAATGAGATTTACAATGTCATCACTGGCTTCCTTGTTGCATGTTCAATCTTTCACATTGGAAATTCACATCAACGAGAAGACCGCTCTAATACCAAACTTGATCCAGATTTGTTCAACTACCAGAATTATCCAAGGTATTTGACTTATATGATGTTAATATAATTTCATTTAGAAGAGAATAAATCAATCACACGTGCATGCTTAAACATCAAGAAACATAACGATGATAAAAAAAATCAAGAACACAACACATTTCATAACAGAGTTCACCCAGTTTGAGTTACGTCTTTGGGCCCGATGTCAAGAGAGTGGAGAATGCTTCAGTAATTGCTGAAATTTATGATGATGTACATGGCATGTTCTTTTTCATTACAAGGAAAATACCATCAACTAGAGTGGCATGTCTCTCCACGATAAATTCTCCCTATAGGAACTCTCACTCAAATGGGTCTTCCTCCAATATGACAAGCTAATAAATTATCACAATAATGTGGCAACAAGTATTACTCAGCATAATGTTAATAAGGATCTCAAGAATAAAAGCTTCATCTCAAAAAATTATAATAAAAACATGACATAAGTTCATTATATACCTCCACTTTCGAATATGGATAAAAATTCAAAGCTTAGATTCTAAAATGGACTGCACCACTGAATTCTTGGTGATGAGTGGTGTAAAATCGACTATCAACTTTTCCAATTTTGACATCATCAAATTATGGACCCTCCTAAATATTTTAGAATCCTCATGATTCCACAATGATTCCTCTCCACAGGTAGACTGGATATATAATTTTCATATGACAAATATGATATCTCCATCACGATCCTTGCAAAATTCTAAGAAAAATGAGTATCGTCCACATTCTGACACTGGAAAAATTCATCCTCCAAGGGAATATTTTAAATTCCTCAATATTCTTCATAGATTCCTTACTATGGGGCACCTGCAATTTTGTTGCTCACATGGATAATATAACTTCACCATCGCGCTCCCTGTGAAATTCTCAGAAAAGTGACTATAAACTTGATAGCATCCCATCATTGTGAAAAATAAACTCCCTAGGAATCTTTTAGCACACATGCTCAAGTTTTTTATCCTTTGGTTCAGTCATGGCTCCATAGGTCTTTCCTCCTCCATCGCCCCAGTAAAATAGTTTATAAGGGTTTAAATAAATGCTCGAATGATGGACTTAACAATGGCTTCGTTGGCACATTGGTTTAAGTGCTAAGTTTTTTGGGGGAAGGTCGAAGGTTCAACCTCCCGCCCAACCATTTTTGGAGTACCAACAATCATAAGACTCAACGGTTTAAAAAAAATATATTAAATTTAAAGGTTTTCGATTTAAACATGGAAAATTTTTAACATTTTAATATGGAGACAATCACAGAGTTCAACAGAAAAGGTAATTGATGATTTCTATTTGTGTCATAGCTTGTTGACTCTTGATCCAACTGTTAGTGATGTAGATGGTGGTTAAGAGGCCACCCATCGGTGGCCGACCTACGTGGCCTGAGCAGATTCGAACGTCGCCGAATCCACAACGGTTTACATATTTTTTAATACAAGGCTCCAATGGGGGTGGCGGGGGTTGCGACCTGCCACCCGACTTTGAAATATATATATATATATATATATATATATATATATATATATATATATATATATATATATATATATATATATATATATATACGTGGCCTGAGCGGATTCGAACATCGCTGACTCCACAACGGTTTACATATTTTTTAATGCAAGGCTCTAATGGGGGTAGCGGGGGTTCCGACCTGCCACCCGACTTTGAAATATATATATATATATATATGTTAACACATGCAACTAGTTGGGTGGGCGGGGTCAGGATGGCCTAGGCTACCCCTCCTTTTTTTAATAACATGTTTGTTTTTATAACCATATTGGCCCTTTTTAACTTTGCTAAACTAAGGGCCATTGGATGATTTAAGTAGGAAACAATTTTCCTGTCCCTGTGGCCAAATCCCTTGCATCGATTCTCGATCAATTTGATACCTCGTTAAGCATGCCACTTGGCCAATTTTGACCCAAAATTTGGCCGTGAATAACTTGACAATACTAGATTGGATTTGATTATCGTTCACACCATTGGAATCAGGGTGACAAGCACGATCATCTATTTTCGGTGTGAGAGAAATTTGACCGCTTTGATTTTTGAGCTATTTGAGTCATATTGGATCTCTAAGTGTCTCTAGAGCCACCTATCTCAACCAAAGTCAAACCTACATCTAATGTACAACGCTACAATGCTGTGCCACTTTTCCTCTCAGTGAAAAAATACTGACTCACTGTTCCAAGGAGCACTCCCAAAATGCATCTGATTCCAATTATAAATGCTAATGACTAAGACAAATCCATCCATGATGTTCCCTTATTTGCTACACAGTCCCTCGGGTAATCCAACCACCCCCTTCCATGCATTCACTCACCTTCCAAGTTCCTCAACATCCCCTATCTCGAGTGATCCATCTCTTGGCAAGGCTTCTTTGCATAGGAAGGTCACATAACGAAGGCATATACCTCCCTCAAACCATCATACTTGTCAAAGCATATTCATGGAAAAAATGGAACCTATTGGGTATGAGTGTCCCACAATGGCCCTTCTCCCGAATACTCTACTAACACATTGTTGTGTTTTACAATTCTTGTTTCGAATGATAATTCTTGTAGTCAATTTCAACCACTCCAAACCAGGAATTTTGATGGTTTCCTACACTAGGAACATAATTTCCATTAGAATCAAAATAAATTGAAATAAATTCAAATCATACCTCATTGGTAGCTTGTCAATAAGGCACACTTACAATTCTATTGACTTCCTGTAACAGCAAGTCAAACTAGTTGTTTGATCAAATCATCATGTATAAACATATCCCATTTAGTTAGCTAAAAAATAAACCATCATATATAACAATCATAAATCACATGCTTAATTAAAAATTGAAGTAAAATACTGATACTTATCTTTCCATGATTCTTTTCTTTTTCCTTTGTTATTTATCCCTTCCATACACATAGAGAATCGGCTTCCAAACCCAAAAAGCACCCATTTCCTTCTCTTTAGTAAAAAATGGAATTAGGAGACTAAACTGACTCCTCCCTCAATATCAACAATAATTTAATCCAGAGACTAAATCGTATCAACCCTCAATAGCAATAAGGGTATCCTAAGACTAAACCACCTCAACCCTCAATATCAACAACAAGGTCCAACACAATCCCATACCTACCTGTCCCATCAAAATATATAACACGTACACATACACAGTGTACAATGCAACACATACACCTACACCCAGTGTACAACACCAAACATACACCTACTCCTAGTGTACAACACAACACATACACCTACACTTGGTGTAAAAAACGACACATACACCTACACCTAGTGTACAACACAATATATATATATATATATATATATATATATATATATATATATATATATATATATATATATATATATATATATATATATATATATATATATATATATATGTGTGTGTACACACTGTAAAATACCATGAATATGCATGTCGTGACACAACAACTACACAATATCGATAAATCAATACCAAATATACATAACACAACATCTATGAAGTCTATAAAATACAACATGTACAACATGCACACAACACCATATGTACATAACATCGCATATCCCCATGCCCATGACACCATATGTACAAAACACCACATACCCCACATGCCCACAGAACCATATGTAGACAACACCGCATATACAACATGTATAGAACACCATTTGTACATAGCATTGAATATACAACATGTACACAAAACCATATGTACATAGCACCACTATAAAAAACATACAAAACACCATATGTACACAATACCATATATGCCACATGCACACAACACTATATGTACACAATACCATATATCGAACACACACAAAACACTATATGTACACATTGTACAACACATATACAATAGTAGTACCACACATACAAATACCATAATGTCTCTACCAAGCGACCTTGCCTCTAGTATTTTTCCACTATCCATGCTTGTTCTAATCATGTTGCAGATTACACTTCTTTGATTAACCTAATGTATCCCTAAGCATTATCTACCATAACATAAACATAGACATAATATAATCACATAATATCAATTCATATTCACATGATACTGAGCTTGTAGATCTCTGAAGATACTCTTCCACTTAATTCCTCATAAACTTGGAACCTCTTCACTTCATTCACCTGCATAAGAAATCATTCCTCCACAACAATGCTTCCTAATGACCTTGTCAAACAATGCCATACATTCATACATATATACATATAAACATTATCATAAAAAAATCATAATCCCTAATGAACCTATCAGAAAAATGGCATACATACATACATATATATAATCAGTAGCATAAAGAGATCTTGATCCCTCACAACCCTATAAGAGAATGACATACATACATACACACATATACATATATATACATATATACACATTGGAATAATCATTATCACCACATAATTACCAAATATCTTAAGGTATAGGTTAAGATAACTCCCTTTATTCGTGTAACACATGCACACCATTGAGAACAATAGTTCCCAACATAGCCAAGGCATTTGACACCTTAAATCCATTTACCTTACCTTTCAGGTTACCTTTCTCATGAATATCCTATCACTATCCATTTCCCTAAATGGACCCCACCAATCCAACTGGCTATTATACTCTTTCCTCCAATTTCCCTTATACATGCAACGAGATTCATTCAGGTCTTATATTACCTTTTGGAATTCATTCATCTCTCTCCAATCTCCACTAAATTTCCTATTTCCCCAACCAATCCTGACAGCAACAAGTTTGAATGTCGGCCCCTAAGGAGAGCTGGTCTGCTATTGTCGCTCTGTCAGCATTTCCCTGCTAAAACCCTGTTCTCCTCCTCCATGTGGTCTTCCCCAACTTCTTTGGTTTTATTTATCAAATTCAAGGAATTCGATAAATAAACATGTTCAAGAACCTTTGAAAATTAAAACATATCTCTCGGGCTTTATATTCTACCGCCAAACCTTATAACCAAGGGTTTAATCCTTTGAAATTTATATAAATACCTGACGCTTTTTTAAAAAAAATGACTTTGTAATAAAACTTTGGCTCTGGGCCCCACATCTATAATCAATAGCCCAATCAAATACATGCCTTGTGCCTTGGTTATCCTTTTTGCAACTTCCGAATGCGATCACTGCTCGATTAGTCTTCCTCCAGATTGAAAACTTACCTCAATATCGTGCGGGCTCTGATGTCGAATGTTAACGTGCGATGGCAATGTGAAAAGGTGGTTTTCGGGGTCCCACCTTAGCTACGTGTCCACTGTTCTATGGAATCGCTTCCAATTTGAAAATACCGCTTATGTCCGCAAAAGCGGTGCGATATGGCAGTCCCGTTTCGCTAATCCACTCGCGGGTTTGGAACAGTGATTGACCACGGGTTAATCACCTTCCTTCCTATTCTCTTTGTTTGTTAACTCATTTCAGGCCTTGGTTCTAGATTTAATTAACAATAAACATATTTATCTCTTTATTTAGCGGGATTTCCACTATCATTAAACAGAGTTCAACGACCACGGTTTTACACACACACTTTGTCTGTGGTTGGGATTTAATTCATAGAGCTCGTTTGAAAAAATTGAGAGAATCAGTAGGCAGAGGGATGTGGAGGCTGTAAAACAGTTCCATTCAGAAATTATATATGCACAGAGTTCAACCGCCTCATAGTTAAACAAATTTCCTCACAAACATCAATTCAAGATAGTTTGATAATCAATAGGAACTGAAATTCATTCAACCGGAAGCAATTGCTTAACACATAAATTTTGCTGCAGAAAATATCTCTCCCTCAATGACATCCAGGGGTCTACATATATACATAAAAAATTGTCTCTTCGGTTCCTCTGCGAGGAACATTTAGCAAATCAAAAGCCTAATTACAATTATTCAAATAATTGGAACATGAAAGATGGACCGAACCTAACTATTCGACTTCTACTAATCCTAAATGATCTAAATGCAACAGGCAGCTGAGGTATTGACACCTAGTTGTTACAGTGCAAATTATTTTGAACCCCCCTACCCACAACATGTGGACAAAACCTCCTACATTGCTGGCTAGTGTCTAATGCCCCTGCATCAGACTCCTGAGGGTGATTTTCTTCATGGGCTCCTGTCCATGAGCTCTTCGACTGACTTTCCTATCTTCTGCAACATTCCTTCAGTCATCCAAGTGGTGTCTTCCTCTGAATTGTCCTTCCATTTGACTAAGTACTGAAAGTATTCTCATCCTCTGGTCTTCTTGAACACTCTTTTGTCCAATATCTTCTCTGGCTGCAATGGTTGTGCTAGAGGTAGCTGCTTTTCCCACTCAATCTGTTCCTTGTCTGCTGATATTTATTCTTCACCATCATCTTCATACTTGTACAAATATAAAACATTAAAAATGGGAGATATTCCAACATCAGGAGGTAATTCAATCTCATAAGCATTGGCAGAAAAAATTCTATGTATGTTGCATGGCCCAATCTTTTTGAACTTCAGTTTATTATACTGCTTCCTTGGGAATCTCCTTTCTCAAGTGTGCCAAAACCAAATCTCCTACTTCAAAATGGACTTATTTTCTGCACAAGTATACTCTGCCTTTGTATTTGATGCTACTGCCTTGTAGTTTCCGTTTCACTTCTTCATGTATGGCTTGGATCTCTGAAGAAAATTCTTCCCCATCTGCGCTCCTTAGCTCTGTCCTTCCCAGGTTTCTTAACTCTGATGTTCCTCTGGGGTGAATTCCATAGAAAATATGGAATGGGCTATATCTTGTGCTTCTGTTTGGTGAGTCATTATATGCATATTCTTCCCGAGGAAAAATATGATCCCACTGCTTGGGATGCTCTCCTGCAAGACTTCTCAACAAATTTCCCAAACTCCTATTCAGTACCTCAATTTGTCCATCAGTCTGAGGATGATAAGTTGAGCTGAAACTCAGTTTGGTAGCAAGTTTCTTCCACAGTGTCCTCCAAAAATGGCCCATAAATATGGTGTCTCTGTCTGAAACAATACTCTTGCGCAACCCATGCAACCTAACCACTTCCTTGAAAAACAAGTTAGCAACATGGGTGGCATCACTAGTTTTATAACATGGAATAAAATATGCCATATTGGAGAATCTGTCCACTACAACAAAGACTACATCATTCCCTCTCTGAGTCTTGGGTAGTCCTAGAACAAAATCCATACTCACCATGTCCCAAGGCATATCTGGAATAGGCAACGGAGTGTACAATCCGACATTCTGGCTCCTTCCCTTGGCATACTGACAGATTTTGCAATTCTTCACAAAATTATCCACTTCTACTCTCATCTTGAGCCAATAATAGAAGTGACTCAGCTGCTCATAATTTTTATCAGTACCAAAGTGTCCAGCAAGTCCTCCACTATGCTTCTCCTTAATCAAGTTTTCTCTCATGGAACATTTTGGTAGACACAATTGGCTTCTTTTGAATAGTAAGTCCTCCTACGAGAAATAATCCAGCCACTGGCTTCTATCTGTTAGAACAAGATTACAACATGCCTCAAATGCTTCTTTAAAATCAGGATTTGTTTTATATAGTTCTTTGAGAAAATCAAATCCTACAACTTCAAAATTATTTTCTTGAACAAGCATGTGCCTTCTACTCAAAGAATCAGCTACTTTATTTTCTTGGCCACTAATGTGATTCAAAACAAAGTTGAAACCTTGGAGATATTCAACCCATTTGGCATGCTTATGATTCAACTTGGGCTGCTGTACAATGTACTGCAAAGCATGATTATTAGAGTATAATACACATTCTTTGGACATCGAATAATGTCTCCACTTTTTCAATGCCTGAACAATTTCATAGAATTCCTACTCATAAGAGGAATACTTCCTTCTGGTGTCATTCAACTTTTCATTGAAATAGGCTACAGGCCTATCATCCTGACTCAGCACAGCTCCAATGGCCTCCCCACTTGAATCACACTTCACTTGTAATTGTTTAGTAAAATCAGGCAGAATCAAAACAGGATTTTCAGTTATCTTTTGCTTCAAAATTTTAAATTTTATTTCTGCTTTAGCAGTCCACTTAAATGGCTGTCTACTCTTCTTTATTGTCTCAATGATGGGTGCATTAATCTTACTCAAGTTTCTTATAAACTTCCTGTAAAAACTGGCAAGTCCATGGAAACTTCTTACCTCAAAAAAATTTCTGGGTGAAGGCCACTCCACAGTTGCCTTAACCTTCTCTGGGTCCATCTTCAATCCTTCTGCAGAAATAAAAAAACCCAAATACACCAACTCTTCCTTCGTGAATGAGCATTTCTTTAATTTTATCAGCAGTTTCTCTTGGTGCAGCTTCTTCAAGACATAATTAAGATGCCTTAAATGTTCCTCTTTAGTTTTGCTGAAAAGTAATATATCATCCAGAGACACTATCACAAATTTACCAATGAATTCCTTCAATAATTCATTCATAAGTCTCATAAAAATAATAGGTGCATTTGACAACCCAAAAGGCATGACCATCCATTCATATAGTCCTTCATTTGTTTTAAAGGAAATTTTCCACTCATCACCCTCTCTTATTCTAATATGATGATATCCACTTTTTAAATCTATCTTTGAAAAATATTTAGCACCGCTTAAACAATCCATTAAATCCTCAGCTCTGGGTAAGGGGAATCTGTACCTGATTTTTATCTTATTGATTTCTTTGGAATCAGTACACATCCTCTAGCCTCCTCCTTTATTTGGGCTCAATAATATTGGTACTGCACATGGACTTAAACACTCTCTGATCAGTCCCTTGTCCACCAATTCCTGTACTTGTCTCCTGATTTCCTCATTTTGTGTGGGAGTCATTATGTAGGCTGCCTTATTTGGCAGATTTGAACTAGGGATAAAATATATCTGATGGATGATCTTTCTCACAGGTGGAAGCTCATCAAGTAAATCATACACAACAATGTCATAATAATTGTCTAACATCTCTTGGATTTCTATTGGAAAATCAGAAATATTTGTAGAAGTAAGAACTACCTTCGGTTTGCAAACTAAAGCAAAGCTTACCTCTTCTTCTTCTATCTGCTGCAAATATTCCTTCCCGCTCGACAACAAGGTCTTTGGATCAATTACTCTGCTTGATGGCTCTCCTTCTTCCATGGGTATCAATGTATGATCTACCCCATCCTTGAAGAACTTGTAAGTGTTCTTCTTGCCATCATGCACCGCTACTCTATCAAACTGCAAAGGTCTACCCAGAAGTATGTGACACACATCCATGGGCATTACATCACACAAGACCTTATCTTTGTATTTTCCCATTTGCAGCTCTATATCACACTGTTCTTTTCCAATCAGTTGCTGCCCTTTATGCAGCCAAGACACCCTGTAGGGAGTTAAACGCTCCCTTGTCTTTAGCTTCAACTTCTCTATCACCTTAGTGGAAACCATATTTTTTGTGCTGCCACTATCAATGAATAGCTGGCAGCATTTTCCCTGGACTTTGCATATGCTCCTAAACAAAGTCTTCCTTTGTGCAGGCTTAGTGACCTCTTTGGTTTTCTTCAATAGGACCTTGTTAACCACCAACGAATCTCCCCTTTCTAGTATAATTTCTTCTTCAATTGATACCTCTTCTCTAGCCTGGGCAACAACATCATTTCTTGGACCAGCACCCACATTCTCTGAGCACTCATAGTGCTTATGTCCCACTTGCTGAAATCTATAGCACCTCACTTCTCTACCTCTCCCTCTACCTTCTATTCCTCTATAATAACCCCTTCTGCCTCTTGCATCATCCTCTGTAGATGCATTTGAGGTGAGCTACTGTTAGCTCCATCCCTGGCTATAGTAGGCTTTCCTCTACCACCTTGACTTCCCTTTCCACAGAAAGTACCTCTCTTTTTGGCAGATTGCTTCCTCATGAGTTTCTCTTTTACTTTCGAGGCCATTTGATAAGCCTCTTCAACTGTCTTAGGAGACAGAAGACCAATCTCATCTTGGATCTCCAGCTTGAGACCATTCACATACCTAGCAGTCTTCTCTGGTGTGTCTTGGAATTGCCCAGCTCTTATTCTCACTCTGTAGAATTCTTATGTATATCCATTTACTTTCAGCAACCTCTGTATCAAGTTATGCATTTTCCGAAACAATGTTAGCTGATAATCACTAGGCAAGAATTTACCTTTTAAATTAGCCATCATTCTGGTCGAGCTCTTAATAGGCTGCTTGCCAACTCTCCTCCTTTCGGCTTGCACTCCATCCGACAAAAGTGCAGCATGTCCCTTCAAATTTGTTACTGCAAACTTGACCTTCTTATCCTCGCTCATTTCTTCATAGTCAAATCACTTATTCATTTCATTAATCCAGTCCACCAATTCCTCTAGATTCAGTCCTCCTGCAAAACTTGACACTTCAATCCTGGGCTTAACTGCAGACCCCATAACAGTTCTGAGGAGCCTCATGTCAGGTGGAATCTAAACATTTTCTTCCACTTCTTCTAATTCAGGTTCACTGATGTCCTTAGGATCTCTGGACTGTCTTCACTCCATGGCATCCATTCTGGCCTCGAACCTCTGCAAAATTCCCAACACTTTTGCATTGGCAACAGGTCCACCTCTCCTTCTGCCAGCGCCTCTACAAACTTGGATTGCCATGTTAATTCTCTGTAAAAACAACTTAAAAACAACAGCTCTGATACCTCAAATGACAACAAAAAGTCTGAAATTCGGCCCCTAAGGAGAGCTGGTCTGCTATTGTCGCTCTGTCAGCATTTCCCTGCTAAAACCCCATTCTCCTTCTCCACGTGGTCTTCCCAAACTTCTTTGGTTTTATTTATCAAATTCTAGGAATTCGATAAATAAACATATTAAACAACCTTTGAAAATTAAAACATATCTCTCAGGCTTTATATTCTACCGCCAAACCTTATAACCAAGGGTTTAACCCTTTGAACTTTATATAAATACCCGATGCTTTTTTTAAACAAATGACTTTGTAATAAACCTTCGGCTCCGGGACCCACATCTATAATCAATAGCCCAATCAAATACATGCCCTGTGCCTTGGTTATCCTTCTTGAAACTTCCGAACACGATCACCACTCGATTATCCTTCCTCCAGATCGACGGCTTACCTCAATATCGCGCGGTCTCCCATGTCGAACGTTAACGTGTGATGATAATGTGAAAAGGCAGTTTTCGGGGTCCCACCTTAGCTATGTGTCCATTGTTCTATGGAATCACTTCCAATTTGAAAATATCGCTTATCTTCGCAAAAGCGGTGCGATATGGCAGTCTGGTTTTTCTAATCTACTCACGGGTTTGGAACAGTGATTGACCATGGGTTAATCACCTTCCTTCCTATTCTCTTCGTTTGTTAACTCAGGTCGGGCCTTGGTTTTGGATTTAGTTAACAATAAACAGATTTATCTCTTTATTTAGCAGGATTTCCACTATCATTAAACATAGTTCAATGACCACGGTTTTACACACACACTTCATCTGCGGTTGGGATTTAATTCACAGAGCTCGTTTGAACAAATTGAGAGAACCAGTAGGCAGAGGGATGCAGAGGTTGTACAATAGTTCCATTCAGAAATTACATACGCATAGAGTTCAACCACCTCACAGTTAAACAAATTTCCTCACAAACATCAATTCAAGACAGTTTGATAAGCAACAGGAACTTAAATTCATTCAACTGGAATAAATTTCTTAACACACAAATTTTATTGCAGAAAATCTCTCTCCCTTAATGAGATCCGGGGGTTTACATATATACATAAAAAATTGTCTCTTCGGTTCCTCTGCGAGGACCATTTAGCAAATCAAAAGCCTAATTACAATTATTAAAATAACTGGAACATGACAGATGGATTGAACCTAACTATTCGACTTCTACTAATCCTAACTGATATAAATGCAACAGGAAGCTGAGGTATTGACACCTAGCTGTTACATTGCAAATGATTTTGAACCCTCCTAGCCACAACATGTGGACAAAACCTCCTACATTGCTGGCTAGTGTCTATTGCCCCTGCATCAAATCCCCAAGATTGTAAAAATAAAGGTAGGAACCAAAATAAAGGAAGAATAAATCCATGAAAACCAACAACAATACGACATCACAAGGAAATTGGTATGGCCATACACTAGACATAAACGAAGCCGTAATCAAGTAAAAAAAATCACAAAATACTAGAAGCACAAGGCTAGTAACAAACACCATGACTCAATCCCCATGGCTTCCCAATGCTTCAAAATAAAATCACAACTTCTGCCTTCTCTAAGATTTCATGGACGTATATTTTCCATGCAATTCCCTATATCATACTTCCATAAACACATAAACATCAATGTATAAGTAAATATAATGATATGCCAATGATATTATCTTGTTGTTCCAAGTGTTGGGTGTTTATTATATGTTAGTCTCTTGTATTCATAGTATCACTAGATGACTATTGATTTCTACAGTTTGCTGACAATAACATTCTGTGACTATCATTTATTTTCAGAAATCTCACTGCCTTCATTATCTTCACTTAACCTGTTCACTATCTCATTTTACCTATTAAAATCACTCTCTTACTCTATATTTCCATGTTTGGCCCTAAAAACCATCATTTTAACCCTTTTCCTATGCTAAGCCCCCACCTCCATTTTCTAAAATTCCTCCCCCCCCTTCATTCAATTCCCTTCTTCCAATAAAACAATGTAAAAACTATTTTTTAAATTGTTTTAAAATTAAATTTAAGGAATTCAGGACCCACTGTTTTTAAATAAAACTTTATTTATTTGAAAGAATCGAACCCTTTATGTTTAAAACCCCCCTACTGTAAAAACCCTATTCCCCTACTTCCATATTACCCTGGCCCACTATATGTTAAGTGTCTCCACTTTAACTTACCCCAAGCCCTGCATTATAAACACCCTACATATAATAAACCCTCTGCTTCATATTGTAACCTCGGCCCCCCACATCATCTTTCACACTCATGACCAGATCGCCCAATAGATTTCAGATCTTCACCTCCTGATCTGATGGCCCTAATCTCTTATGACAACTGCAAACGCCCAAAACTTAAAAAAATTGGGGCTTGTGAAATGGGTGGTATTCACACCTGTCCTTTCTGCCACGCATCACTACCTCCATATTATTGCACCCCTGCAAAAAAGAACAACTCACCACTTTTACCCACTGCGAAAACCACAAACCACCTATCATAAAACCACTGACCCTTTTAAAACATGTATTAACCTTGCGTCTATGCGATAAAACCCGAACTCCTGTGTTAACCCCTGTGACATTTCTAAAGGCTAGGAGGGCCATAGCCAAATGTAAAAAAAAAATCCTCTGATACCCAGACTCTGTCCACATTTTTTCTCGTCGCCTCTAGGTCGTATCATTTCCCCACAGAGGTCCTATGTGTTTTTTATTAACAAGTTGTTTTTAATTTTGCATATGACCGATGTATAAGAAAACACACTAAATCAATTTTTATTTCTATGTCCAATAATTATTGAATCAGGGTTCTTTGGGTGACGATATAGAATTCCTTATTTATCAAAGGATTAGGAGCACAAGAATAATCAGAATGTAGTGATGGATCATGATCAACAGTGATCATATGATTGCTACAGATGCATAAAGCTTTCTTCAAAAAGACAGAGTAAGGAAAAGAATGAATTTCACGGTGACTGCACAAGTAGAGATGAAGACAAATGTAAAAAACGCGGTTAAAATATTCACCATGACAGTGAAAGATAAAATGAATTAAAGGATTAGTCAAAGAGTTGAAGTTAAAAATAGAGTTAAGACAGAGGAAAGACAATCACTAAAAGATCAAAGGTAAGGAAGTAGATCAAACAGTGAGATAAAGAAAGAGATGACAGTGACATCAAAGAGAGCAAAGGTAATAAGGGATTAAAGGATAAAATATATAGATGAAGACAGAATCAGAGTTTAGAAGACAAATTAAAAGTTAAATGACAAATCAAAAGCAAATCAACGAAGAAGAAAAATGCGAATGACAAGGCCAATTAGCCTTTACTTCTTCAAATCACATTGGCCATCTATAGCCTCATTTCACTTAAATAAACATGGCTATAGTTAATAAAGCAATCAGAGATATTTTTAAGAAGCTCAAAATTTATTGTAAAATTTAAATTTAAAGCCAAATAGACAAAAAATTCTTAAAGTCAACTTAGCAGTTAATTATAAATTTATTATTAGAGCAAGTCAGTCAATGATATTTTGGCATTAGGCCCTCCATGGTCTCAAAGGTCAAGATTACATTTACTCTGTAATAAATACAATATTGCACCATATATTAGGGCAACCTCCTCATCTACAGATAAATACTACATGTATTGTTCATTTTTATGGTCGGTTGTTGGTTAGTTGGCTGATTGCTAGACTGGATTTGATCAGACTTTGAGTTGCAGAGACTATTGCACTAGAGTATTGTAACTATTATGGACATCAATAATACAAGCACATTCACAGGATTCTTGAGCTATGTCAACTGTTATGTTATCCCTCTTTGTCATTGTTTCTCCCTTGTTTACCATATTGTGCATCATTTCTTTGATAATAGAACAAAAGTTTTAGATTAAGATATGTTGTTTGGGGACCTTAACTCTGTTTGTTACTTTTATCTAAATGTTTTCTTCTGCAAGGTATGATTAAAGAATTTAGGGGTGTCCTACTCTTTAGTTCCACTTAGCTTGTTGAATTGAGGTTTACTTAGTAGAGTTTATTCAAAGAATTCAAGGGTGTCCTGCTCTTTCGTTTTGCTTAAAGTGTTATCTTAAAGGCCTTCTTTGAAGTTTACTTAAATATTTCAAGGGTGTCCTACTCTTTATTTTCACTGAACTATTATCTTGAATGTTTTTTTTGTATGAAAGTAATAGTTAAATAATTCAGGTGTGTCCTGCTCTTTAGGATTACTAGATTGTTGCCTTAAAAGTTTTCTTAGTAAAGTTTTGATTAAAGAAGTCTGGGGTGTCCTGCTCTTTAGTTTCTATTAAATAGTTATCTTAAAGGCTATTCTTGTTGAAGTATATTTAAAGGATTCTTAATTTCCCTTCAGTTTTACCAATTTCAGAAGTTGCTATCATTTCATATTTCATCTAACCTAGAAATATCCACTTGATATAGTTAGCTTGCGTTATGAAAACCCTTGTGGATTTGATGTACAATTAAAACCTTTTATGAATACATAGCCCAATGGATTAAGCTTCTCGCATTATATCTATTCAAATAAAACAACCAATCAATCGATCAATCAATTAATTAATAAAAAAAAAAACAATCCCAAGCTTTATAACTAGCCTAAAGTTATAAAAACATAAACATAAACATAAATCAGTTAATCATAAAGATAGAGAGAGCCCTCTCTAAGCCCAAGAAGGCTAGGTCCTTGGACTCCAAAGTGGTTTTATATGGTTCCCTACTACTTTTTCTTGCCAATCTTGAAAATTACAGGGAGGCAACATAGTTGCGACCAAACTGGGGAAACTGAGTTATTAAAAAAAGCTTAATATTTCTTCAAAACACTTAGAAACTCCATTCAAAATTATATGATTCAAATTTTTAGCCAATATTGGTATCTAGTTGTTGATGGTGGACAACAGGAAGCCTTAGAACTATTAAACTCATCCACCTGGCGACTCCACAGTTCTTAGTACGCCTAAATACTCCAGTAGTAGAAGAATCGAGACTAGTTTTAAAATATGCAATAACCCTTTCCTTTGACTGATTGACAAATATTGATTCAAGGATACAACACAGATATGACCTAATGAACAAATATCACATTCCTGGATCCCCACAAAAAATGCCTCAGATAAATTGGGACACCAACCTATCTATGTTTGAAGACGAAAAATTTGATTACCCTTGTTACATCTCATTAAATTTCATATACACACATGGAGGTTAAAAGTTGAATGGCATGAGGACTGCCTCGTGAAAATTTTCATGGTTACATTAGAAGGGGAAGCAAGGGAATGTTATGAAGGTATGAAACCTGGTATATTTTTTTCTTTAAAGGAGATCCACAAGGTGTTTTATGAACATTATAAAGAAAATTGTCCATCTTTATCATTAGCTGAAAATTGTTGTGATCAGTCTGGAGATCTCATACAATACCTTGTAAATATCGATGAAGATTTTGGAAATTGGCATCCTGTGGATTTATTAGAGGAAATACATGAATTTGATGCTCAAAATAACTATCATGGCAACCAAGAGAACATGGTTGAGGCTGAAAAAAATCAGGAGATGAAAGAAGACCCACAAGATCTCTCTAGAGGAACAAATGATGATTCATTAGCTCTCTTGTGTGAGGCGCAATAAGACATTCAGCCTACGATCACTCACAAGAGAAAGAAAAAAACTGTGGTTCTATCCAAGGAAAAGGGAAAATTCCTCCTTCTTTAACCGAAGAAGAAATCAATCAGGTTTTGAGCATGCAGCCAACCTCTAAAATTTTATGTAAAGAGATTATTTCTATCTGTTTTACTGATGATTTATGTATTGCAACTTTACCCCATGAAGAAAAAAAAGAACAAATTGATACTGGCGCTGTACTACCTACTCAAGAAGACCTGTTACCAGAGAATTCTCCTACTCATCAGAATGATGGCTTTCAGATAGAATTCAACCCACCTAATTGGAGCATATAAGGATTGCCTGATGACAACATAGTAGTACATTCTGAGGCTGCCAAGTCAAATGATCAGGAAGAAGAGGGCTAGATATTATTCAAATATCCTTTTTTTTTTCTTAGATACATATAAAGAGGGAGTAAACTATGCCAGGGACAGTTGCTGCAGAGTTTAAAGAAATTGTTAGGCACTGTTGTTCAAAATCAGATAAGATGGGAGCGACCTTTTCGTTGTTTCAACATTCTTCAAAAGCTAAAAAAGAACCTTTCATGTGGTCACCTACTAGATTGGCTGCATTGGAGAAGGGAGTTCAGTTAGTAATAATATGCCACCAGAGATTAGACTAGGATAGGTAGATGTGAAAATAAGCTCAGGACTATGAGCATATTTCAAATCTCAGTTTAAGTTTCCTTCATTGCATGTAACATTGCTTAAACAAAAATATCAGAAAAATTGATACAAAAAGAGAGAAAGAAAAAAAGAAAAGAGGGCAGATAAAAAGAAAATATGTAAGTCCCATACCAAAAATAAATATTTATGAAAGTGTGCAAGTCAAAGTGCCACTAATTTTGAAAAAGTCTTGCTCAAGCACACAACCTAAGCATGATTGAACAACTTTTGAATTTTTGTTGATGAGTTAGAAAATGAAGATTTTCCAAACTGTTTAAAATTGGCTTGTCATTAGATAGATATAAAAATGCATTGGTTCCAAAGCCTAAATATGAAACCAATAAGATAACTGGGGGATAAGAGATAAATGAAAAATTCAATATGAGAGCCCTTAGTTTAGTTTACATTTTGCAAAAATAATATTGTGTGCAGCTTGTCCAAAATGCCACAATCCATGATAATCAAACTACTTAATCTTGATTCATTCATGATTTAATTTTCATGTTGATAGTTAGTGAATAAAAATATCTCAAACTATTTAATATTGACAAATAAGTATGTAGGTATAGAAATAAAAGAGCTCATCAGACCAATCTAAGCCTTTGGAAGTTATAAGGTTAGAAATAGGTAGTTTTCTTTCAAAAGAAAAATGATGTCAAGGGTTTGCAAGTCCAAATGCACCCAAAAGGTGAAGAAAAAAATGTTAGGCTAGGTGATGGGTATGCAAAACTGATTTGCAGGAAGCATGGTTTTAAATTTTTGAAGGTCAGAGTAATAAAGAGTTACAACAGATCAACAATTTCAGAATGAAAATCGGCCAAATAGAAACATGCTACCGATCGGTGAAATCGAGAGATCTGAGGTTCTTGACACCTCCTAAATGAGCTGCCCTCCCAAACTGGAGCCACTGTTAGTCTCCTGTATTCACTGTATCAGTAGATGACTATATATTTTCTATAGTCCGCTAAAAATAACATTTCTTGACTATCATTTATTTTCATAAATCTCACTGCCTTCATTATTGTCACTTACCTGTTCACTATCTCATTTTACCTATTCAGATCACTCTCTTACTCTGAAATTCCATGTTTGACCCTAAAAAATCTCATTTTAACCCCTTTTCTATGCTAAAACCCCACCTTCATTTGCTAAAATTCCTCGCCCCCCTTCATTGAATTCCCTTCTTCCAATAAAACAATGTAAAACTGATTTTCTACATTGTTTTAAAATTAAATTTAAGGTATTTGGGACCCACTATTTTTAAAGAAAAATTTGTTTATTTGAAACACCTGACCCCTTTATGTTTAAAACCCCCCGCTATAAAAACCTTATTCCCCTGCTCTTATATAACCATGGCCCACTATATGTTAAGCACCTCCGCTTTAACTTACCCCAGGCCCTGCATTATAAACACCCCATATATAATAAAAAATCTACCTCATTTTGTACCCTTGGGCCCGAAATCATGTTTTACACCCGCGATCAGATCACTTGACAACCGTTGAATCTCCACCTCCTCGTTTGACGGCCCTAATCTCTTGTTACAACCGCAAATTCCAGAAACTTAAAACCTTTGGGGCCTTGTGAAATGAGCAGTATTAATGCCCGTACTTTCTGCCATGCGTCACTCCCTCCATATTATTGAACCCCTGCGAAAATTACCACCTCACCACTCTTACCCTATGTGAAAACCATAACTCACCTACTATAAAACCGCTGACCCCGTTCAAACATGTATGAACCATGTGTATATGTGATAAACTCTGAACCACTGTGTTAACCCCTGTGACATTTCTAAAGGCTTGGAGGGCCATAGCCGAAATTAAAAAAAAAAGGCTCCAATACTCGAACTCTGTCCACATTTTTCCCGCTGCCTCTAAGCCGTATCATTTCCCCGTAGAGGTCCTATGTGTTTTTAATTAACAAGTTGTTCTTAATTGTGGAGGTGACTGATGTATAAGAAAACACAGTAAATCAATTTTCATTTCTATGTCCAAGAATTATTCAATCAGGGTTCTCTGGGTGACAATCCAGAATTCCTTATTTATCAAAGGATTAGGAGTGCAAGAATTGTCACAATGCAGTGATGGATTATGATCAATAATGATCATATGATTGATAAAAATGAAAAAAAAAAATATTCAAAAAAATGGAGTAAGAAAAAGAATGAATTTCATGGTGAATGTGGAGGCGGAGATGAAGACAAATGTAAAGAACACAGTTAAAATATTCATAGTGACAGTGAAAGATAAAAGGGATTAAAGGATTAACCAAAGGGTTCAAGTTAAAATTAGAGTTAGGACAGAGGAAAGGCAATCACTGAAATATCAAAGATAGGGAAGAAGATCAAACAGTGAGAAAAAGAAAGAGATGACAGTGACATTAAAGACAACAAAGGTAGTAAAGGATTAAAGGATAAAAGGTACAGATGAAGACAAAATCGGAGTGTAGAAGAAAAATTAAAAGTTAAATGACCAATCAAAAGAAAATCAACGAAGAAGATAGATCCAAATGACAAGGCTAATCAACCTTTACTTCTTCAAATCACATTTTCCACCTACAGCCTCATTTCACTTAAATAAAAGCAGCTACAGTTAAGAAAGAAATCAGAGATATTTTTAAGAAGCTTGGAAGTTATTGTAAAAGTTAAAGTGAAAGCCAGATAGTCAAAAAAATCTTAAAGTTAGCTCAGCAGTTAATTAGAAAGTTATTATTACAGTAAGTCAGTCAGTGATATTTTGGAATTGGGCCCTGCATGCTCTCAAAGGTAAATATTACATTTAACCTGTAATAAATACAAATATATCACCCTATATTAGGGAAACCTCCTCATATGCAGATAAATACTAGATGTCTTTTTCAATTTTATGGTTGGTTGTTGGTTAGTTGGTTGATTGCTAGACTGGATTTGATCAAAGTCTGAGTTGCGGAGACTATTGCACTGGAGTATTGTAACTGTTTTGGACATAAGTAATACAAGCACATTCATAGGATTCTTGAGCTATGTTAATGTTGATGTTATTCCTCTTTGTCATTTTTTCTCCTTTGTTTACCATATTGTGCATCATTTCTCTGATAATAGAATAGAAATGTTAGATTAGGATATGTTGTTTGGGCACCTTAACTCTGTTTGTTACTTTTATCTAACTTTTTTCTTCTGCAAGGTCTGATTAAAGAATTCAGGGTTGTCCTGCATTTTAGTTCCACTTAGCTTGTTGCCTTGACGTTTACTTAATAGAGTTTAGTCAAAGAATTCAGGGGTGTCATACTCTTTAATTTCATGGAACTGTTATCTTGAATTTTTTCTTTTCCTGAAAGTAATAGTTAAAGAATTCAGGGGTGTCCTACTCTTTAGGATTACTTGATTGTTGTCTTAAAGGTTTTTCTTAAACTGTTATCTTAAAGGCCTTCTTTGAAGTTTAGTTAAAGAATTCGGGGGTGTCTTTCTCTTTAATTTCACAGAACTGTTACCTTGAATGTTTTATTTGTTTTAAAGTAATAACTAAAGAATTCAGGTGTGTCCTGCTCTTTAGGATTACTGGATTGTTGTCTTAAAGGTTTTCTTACTAAATTTTTGATTCAAGAATTCATGGGTTTCCTTCTCTTTAGTTTCTCTTAAACAATTATCTTAAAGTATTTTCTTGTATAGTTAAAGGATTCTTAATTTCCCTTTAGTTTTCCTGATTTCACAACTTGCTATCATTTCATATTTCATCTAACCTAAAAAGATCCACCTAATATATTTAGCTTGTCCTATGAAAACCCTCATGGATTTGATGTACAATTAAAACATTTTATGACTCTATAGCCCAATGGATTAAGCTTCTCACATTATATCTATTCAAACAAAACAATCAATCAATCGATCAATCAATTAATCAATAAAAAAAAAACAATCCCAAGATTTATGACTAGCCTAAAATTAGAAAAACATAAACATAAAGATAAATCAGTTAATCATAAGCATAGAGAGAGCCCTCTCTGAGCCCAGGAATGCTAGGTCCTTAGACTCCAAAGTGGTTTGATGTGGTTCCCTGCTACTTGTTCTTGCAAATCTTGCAAATTATAGGGAGCCAACATTATATTCTTTCGAGAGCTAGTTGCTTGTGTGGGGGGTCACAAGGGGGGCGATATCCCCCCCTATTCATTGCACTGGGTAGAGTAGGGGGTGGCTAAAGCTCCCCTTGTTGGGGGGTTTGCATGGGGTGGTAGCCCCGCTGCACGGGGTCTAGGGAAGTTCCCTAAGATTTTTTTTTTTTGACCCTATATTAGGTGGGCGAACATACCTATGTTTTTTTGCATGGGTTTCGCACATGGTTTTGGGCATGATGGTTTTATTCCCGTGGTATTTTTTAGATTCAGTCAAGGGGAATAAAATAATGTTCTGATTTAGGGTTAATGGATTGGGGTCTATGAAGGCTTCAACATGTATATATATTTATTGTAAGATTGAAATGAAAACAATGAAAAATCAATTTGGTAGTCCCAATTTTTGGATCTAAGGGAAAATCCCTATGTATATTTGTTTTAACTTTTATGTTCTCACCATTTTATATTTTATGTTTAAGGAATTCATTTTCAGGTAATTTATATATAGGGTTACAACCTACATTTTGTATCAGAGAAGTTTTGGCTTCAAGGGGATGCCTTTACTAGTAAGGAGTTTTTCTTGAGCTTGTGGTAGATCATATTCAATGGGAGATTTGCGGGATTGATTCTTGCGGTGAAAGAAGATGAAAATAAACAGAAAGATAGAGATGGAAAACTTTAATGGCCATATTTTGGAGTTGTGGAAGCTCAATATGGAGGATATTATGGTGGATAAATATTAGTGGAACACACTAGATCCGAGTACTAAACCAACAAGAATGGCAGATAAATATTGGGCGAAGTTGGATTGGAAAGGAAAGAGCGAAATACGATTGTGTATCTTAGATTCAATATTATTGAATGTATCAGGGGATACCTCCATATTTAGGGCCATATTATTTTTTTTCAAATTTTTATTTATCCATTACTAATGATGATCCTAGAGATGTCAGGGAGGAAGTGGATTTGGATGATGGAAAACTCTGCAAGGAGGCATTGGTTGATGAAATGGCATCTTTGGAAAAAAATGGGGCTTGGGATATGGTGGAGTTTCTGGATGGAGGGAAACAAATTGGAAGAAAATGGATGTTTAAGAGGAAGATCAATGTAGAAGGCCAGGTGAAGAAATACAAAACTCGGTTGGTATAAAAAGGTTATTCCAAGGTACCCGTAATTTATTTTGGTGATATTTTTTCTCCTGTTGGCAAGGTAGCTTCTATTAGATTACTTTTATCTTTTGATTTTTCTTTTTATTTTGAGGTAGAATAGATGGATGTGAAGACAAAATTTCTTTGTGGGGGTCTGGAAGAAGAGGTCTAGATGAAGCAACATAACTTTGCGGTGAACGGTAAGAAAGAATTGGTATGCCTAGTAAAAAAGTATTTATATGGGCTAAAACAATCACCAAGGATGTGGTAGGAGAAATTTGATACATATATACAGGAACTTGGATTCACCAGAAGCAAAGCGAATCATTGTGTGTATTTTAAATAAATTAGTTCCCGTGTTATTTATCTGGTCTTGTATGTGGATGATACGTTGCTAATTGGAAATGAGAAATAAATTATATAGGTGAAGACCTAATTTCTCTCCAAATTCGACATGAATGATATTGGTGTTGAAAACTCTATTTTGGGAATGGAAATTAAATGATATTGGGCAAAAATGAAGCTATGGTTAAACCAGAGGAAGTATGGAGAGACAATATTTCAGAGGATTAATATGCACGATAGTAAACCAGTGAAGGTTACTATTCCTGTAGGTGTAAATTTATAGGTTGTACAATGTCGCAAGAAACACGAAGAGGAAGAGGGAATATCCCCTGTTCCATATGCAAGTGCAGTCCATAGCTTGATGTATGAAATGGTCTGTACTAGACTAGACATTTCACTTGCAGTGGGAGGATTGAGCAGGTTTACGTCAAAACCATGGAAGGAGAATTGGACAATAGTGAAGCAAGTTTTCAGGTATTTGCATGGCACTAGTTATTATGGTTTGTGCTACCAAGGAAGACAATGATTGGATAGATTTTTTGACATTCATGGATTTTTTTATGTAGACTAGGCTGGAGGTATTGATCATAGAATATGTGCAAGTGGGTATGTGTTTAATCTATTTGGAGGAGCAATCAATTGGATGAGAAAAATATAGTTTGTAATGGCTTTTTCAACTACAGAGGCTGAATACATGACAATGATTGTGTTCAAGGAATAAATTTGGTTTCATAGATTGTGTTCAAGCATGCGTTTGATACAACGATCTATAAGGATAGACTGTGACATCCAAAGTGAAATTTTCTTGGGAAATAACTCTCCTTATCATTCAAAGACAAAGCACATTGATACTTAGTATCACTTTCTGAGGGATATGGTTGAGGATAAAAAAATGTTGCTGGTAAAGGTAGACACTTTGAATAATGTTGCAGGTGCATTGAAAAATTTTGTGAGCATTGAGAATTTTTCTCGGTGTAGAGATTAAATGGGCATTGTAGAGCAAGAAAAATGACTAATCTCTCATGTGACCCCCTGCATGGAAAAGAGAAAAATAAGTGGGATAATGTTGGGTGTGTGTTATATTCTTTCCATGACATAGTCGCACAGGCATGGGTGGACTTACCTATGGTTTTGTGCACTAGTTTTTGTTGGAAAACCTAATCCTCCATGGGTAGGTGTGGAATATGAAAAGTCACAATGGAGTCCAAGTGACCTTGCAATGTGAAACCAAGAGTCACACCATTGTATTATAAATGTACATCTTTGTATAATAGAAAATAAGAAAGCCTACACGCTTATCTTTCATTGTGTTGAGTCTCTTGTGTGTGTGCGTTCATCTTCTTCTCATACACCATGTGTGTGCTTCAACATGGTGTTTAACATGGTATCAGAGCGGGCGATTGCTGGCCCTGCTCCAAATTGACTGAGCCATTTGTGTTTATGGCTTGTGCATATCTGCAAAATTCTTGACATTTTTGCAGCATTTAGAGTTTTTGTAGCAGTGTTTTTACTGCCATTCAGAAGTGTTTTGAAGAAAGAGCAGCATTTAGAAATTGGTTTGAAGGAGGAGTAGCATTCAGAAATTGGCAGCACTGTTTTGAAGAAGAGCAGCAGGGGTTTTGAAGAAAGTCAGCTCTACCCATCTGAAGGTTTTCACTGCTCATTCTTCCTGCAATTCTTGCATTTTAAATTCTGCACCATATTGAGCTGCTGGAAAATAGTTTAAAGAGGGTTTTTGAAGAAATTTCTGGGTTTTCACTGGCAATATTTCTGAGATTTCTGAGTTTTCAGCGAAATTATGCCACATTTCCTGAGAAAGATTTCTGGGTTTTACTGTTGAAATAATCTGGAAAATTCTGCAATTCTTGGTTTCTCTGCTACTGGAAAAATTCCACTGTTGCCCTCATTTCTGCACTTTGTCCATTCTGCTATACATTGGAAAAAAATATTCTGCTACCAATCTAAAAGTCTCTATTCTGCTCTCTGCTGTAAATTTAAAAAAAATTAAAAAAAAAAAAAAAAAAAAAAAAAATTTGAAAATTTGGCCTTTCGGCCCCCCCCTGCAACCTGCACTTCTACTCTCAACACTCTCCTCTCCCTACGCCCTGTTCGATTTCCCATCCCCACCTTTGCACTATCGCACCCAGCTCCCTCTCCCCTCCACATCTCTCAACGCCGTGCCCACACCCTTATTACTCCACATCCCTCATCCCTCACACCGGCCCTTCGACCCAGCCCTGATCTTTAATTTTCGATTCTTTTTATTAAATTAACCCTACACTCCCCCTGCAACTATTCGCTCCCCCTTCAACCTACATCCAATTGAAATTTCTCTCAATTCGACCCTTGAAATATAACCTCCCTCCAGTAATAAAATTCCTTTCATATCATACGTCCTCCCCTCTTTTTTATATTCACCCGTTTCATATCTCCCCTCCCACAATTATAATAATCCCTTTTTTTAAATTCGTTTCCACTTTTTTATTTTAATTCATTCCCCTCCCTAAATTAATTCCCATAACCCTTTTTTATTAAATAACCCCCCATCCCTTTTAATAACTCCCTTTCCATTTAATTCGATTCCCTCCCTATTTCATTTTTTTAATTATTCCTATTAATTCCCTCTTTTTTTTAATCCCCTTTCCCATTTTTAAATATTTCCATTAAATTATTTTTTAATTAATTTTTAATTAAAAAAAAAAAAAATTAGCAGAGAGAGAGGAGGGAAAAAGAGAGAAGACAAGAACAACAGAAATAAAATGAAGAAAATGACATGTGAGCAAATGGACTAAACACATAGAGAATTTGCAAATTTGACATTTTATGATTTGTGGCATAAGGGTGATATTTTTTGAAGAATTTCACATTTGAAGACAAGTTTTCCATCATTGAAAACAGCTATTTGAAGAAAATTCAGCTGCCTTAGAGGCCTCTTGCATAGTATTTTCAGCTGCACATATTTTGCAGAGATATTGACATTGTATTGATATTGATTCTTCATTCATAATCAGTATTTGAGCTGTTGAATTGTTGATTGCCCTCCATCATTTGAGGAGCACACTTTGTACTTTGAGAATTCCTTGAGTCATTTGTATTTGTTGTTGAATCACATTGTAAACGGGTGCATTTTCGGTTGAAGCCGACACCCTTTCATTTTTGAGCCTAAGTTGTTGAAAATGGCCAAAATCAATGAGGTATTAGTGTTGTTGAATAACCTCATTCATTCAAATGTTGATGATATCATAAAAATGAGCAAGAATTCTCTTTGTAACATTCAGAGTTGTTTGCAAGATGCACAAGAGAAGATTGAGTTTTTGGCAATGAATTTTTACCCAACAAGACGAACTTCAAGAAAGAGTCACCATTCTCAACCCTAAGCTTCGCTAGGAAGATTGAGATCGACTCCCAACAAGAAAGAGACAAGCCAAGAAAGTTTCGCTTGATTCCTATTCGTTGCCTCGTACCAGAGCAGATGGTGGCATGCAGGCAAAGAGCCATTCCACCTCCTGGAAGCCACTATCAGACTAAATATTTGTCCAGCAACAAGCACCGAATCGTCTTGGATATGAAAAGACAAGTCCTTTCACATTCAAATACAAAGCTTCATCATCAAATTCCGCAGTGTTGGATTCTCATATATACGCACTGCAACGTTCGTATCCACTCTGGCTACCGTATCGAGAAATGCCAACACCGTGACTCTAGGCTGGCCATATGAAAGATCACTATTTTGATCTTCATCCATGCAAGCACTATGGTCGGCACGCCCATTCTTCAGATAGATGCTTCAGAAACAAGCCTCCCGCAAGAACCAAGATTCATCTTGGATGGATCACTTCTTGGCAATGGGCATCAACAACCAAGAAGATGTTTAAGTCGCATGTCAGAACATGTTCACGAATATTGAGCAAACTTGCAGTTTAGTTTTCGCCATCATCTCACCTTGTCCCTGACAGGGGGAAAATGGTGGTCATGTACAAGATTTTCTCGACGATGCATCAAGTGAGCTCGAGCCACACCCTCTCATTCCATGTTTAGAGCTGTAGCCAGCCAGTCACAAGTCAGACACAATTCGTCATTTCGGATTCGCAGATGCCAGAGATACAGATGCTCATGAGCATAGCTCCTTCACAGGATAACCCAAAACCATCATCTTTGGTTGGTGGATAACCTAAACCAGCTCATTTTCTTGCCAGTGGATAACCTAAACTATCATCTTTGGTTGGTAATAACCAAACTAAGAATGTGTAGTAGACTCCCTTTCTTTTAGGTCGAAGGTCTCCTTTTTTGCGTAGGACAATTTTCCAGTGCAGCTTCTCACTTTCTTGCCGCCTTTGGAAGAGTTCCTCGTAATCCAGCAAGCGCAAGTGCCCTGGTTGTTTGTGGTAATCCTAAAACCACCTCTTTTTTCCAACATTTCAGAGAGTTGATTCAGCCAAGCGCTGCCATGTATACTTTGCATATTTGTATTACAACTCTTTTCTTGGACTCACACATACCCCTTCGGATTAAGGGGGGATTTTGGAACACCTAATCCTCCATGGGTAGGTGTGGAATATGAAAAGTCACAATGGAGTCCAAGTGACCTTGGAATGTGAAACCAAGAGTCATACCATTGTATTATAAATGTACATCTTTGTATAATGGAAAATAAGAAAGCCTACACGCTTATCTTTCATTGTGTTGAGTCTCTTGTGTGTGTGCGTTCATCTTCTTCTCATACACCATGTGAGTGCTTCAACATGGTGTTTAACAGTTTTGAACATGGTTTTGGGCATGATGGTTTTCTACCCATGGTATTTTGTATATTCGGTCAAGGGAACTATGATTATGTTCTAATCCAGGGTTAATGGATTGGGGTTTATGAATGCTTCGGCATGTATATATATGTATTGTAACATTGAAAGGAAAATAATGAAAAATTAATATGGTAGTCCCGGTTTTGGGATCCAGGAGAAAATTTATGTGTATATTTTCTTTGTGTTTTATGTTTTCTCCATTATATATTTTTTGTTTTCAGATTTAGTTTGCAGGTACTTTCTGTAGAGGTTTGAAACCTACATTAGGTATGATTCCTTGTAACTGAACACATATGTCAACACATGTTTTAAATATCAATACATCATATCTATTAATATGAAATCAACCTCTGCCAAGTCTAACAACCATATCGTAATCAACAATCAACTCACATTCACCAAAAATAATACATAATGCTTAAAATTCACCTACTTACACTCAATAAAATATTAGTTTTTCTCAACAGACATGTGGTAGTGCCACCATCTTAAAAAATATCATTCATTCACACAATATTATAGATACAAAATCATATGATGCAACTAGTCAAAAATTCAAAAAACAAATAGATGACATAATAGACACCAAACAATCAACACCAAATATATGATATAATAAAACATTCAAACACCAATTATTCGACATTAGAAAACTCATACCAACTAGGTGAGATAATAAAACACTCGAATGCCAAATACAAGACATTATCAAAGTCATGTACCTCAATGTATATTTGGGGAGGCTATCTTGTCTGTACAATCAATCTAGATTAGAATGATATAAATTCATAGCATATCAAGCCAAACATAATTAAGGTCATGATATCCATAAAAATAAATATCTAACATGTTCACATCATAAACTCATAAACAATTTACATTCATGCATAGAAATCACATATGCACTGTCAGTCTACATTATTATGACACAATATGAAAAACATATCGAATCATACGTGAATGTCATAACCCTAACCACCTGCATAGAAAAATCCAAATTATCATGATACATATAACATGAATATCCTAAGTATAATTACCATAACCATCATGCATACAACCATAATCCATATAACAAGTTACTATCCTTCATGACTAACTGACACGGGTACATATGGTCATAATGATTAACTAACATATATCATACATGTAACCACAACAACCATAGGATGAAAAATATGTACACAAACCTAATTCTTATAAAAATCATGTAACAACATACCTGCATGCCAAACATACAATACCTCTATGAAGATCTTCTCTTACCCCGAAGTCTAGCACTGCAACCACACTCTAATGATATGCATCTCTTGCTCTGTCTCGACCAACACATCAACATAATAACATACCAATAGAATCAGAATGACATAAAATTCATACCATAATGTCAAGCATGAAAACCTTAACCATGACCATGCATGCATAACAACATGCATTTATCCCATCTAGTCCAAGTATTTAAACCATGGTATGATACCACTATATAATGCCTCCTCCCACATTTAACCACTTTCACCAACTTGCTCAGGGTAAACATGGGCTGAGGGTCCCTAGGATAAGACTCAACCTCCTATATGAACTTAAGGAAATTGAGTCAACAACCTAAGACCTTGGTGACTTCCCTCAGGTGCCACAAGACATCCAGGAGCAACCCAAGTAGTCTAGGTGTCCAACCCCTGGAATAAATCTCCTTTCCCCTTACTTAGAGCCCATGTCACTCCATTTACAAAGCCTCCAAGACACTATGAGTCACTATTCACTCTCATAAGATTGCTCCCCAATTACTATGGAATTTTTTTCTCATTTTTATGCCAGTGGCTCTAACTGAACTACTTTTCAGGGCCATGGCTCAGGCCTCTACCCAGAACACAATGAAACTTCTATAGATGATAAATGAAATATATACAATGCTTCTAAACCAAAACTGAAACTAGGACTTGACCTGACCTTCCCCAACAGAGACTTCAATTTTATCAAACATTTAGTAAATATGCAACCTATAGGTCATTAATGCAAGTATGAACATAAGGAGCTAAAAAAATATTTGAGGTTTAAAAGTAAGGGTCAATACCTTCTCACATTAGGTGTCATAACATCAAATAGGTATTTCATTCATTATTCATTTAGTTACAAGTAAAAAAATGAATAGAGCCACATATGAGATTTGTCATATAACCATGCTTATAACCAACATATAACCAAATAAATAACAATGAAAGAACAACAATTAAAGCCACATAATAACAACTAAATTTCATTATCTCTTATTATAAATAGGAAACTTATCTCTTATTATATATAGGAAAAATCCAACCAGGTTCGGGACTTCATTGTACGACCAACCATAGATTGATTGAAACACATATTTTTTTCAAGCAATCCCCTGTGTGCCATATTCCAAGCATGAATATGGGATACCATGGGATAAGCCAATCCAAAAACAACCAAGGGAATCCAAAGTTTAAACCACCCCACCATCACCATACCATGATCTCACCTAAACTAGTCCTAAGATCACAAAACCGAACCAAGCTTGGATTCCTCATAATTTATTCTCCAATACCATGAGGAACCTTGGGATTTGCTATGTATCCATCCATTTCTGGTCAAGGGATTCCTAGTCCTTTGGGAATTTTCTAGAGAGCACCTCACCCAGATATGAAATCTTCCAGTAATACAAAGCTCAAAATGATAAAAATCCCATCACACCACATCTATCAATAAATGAAAAGGAAAGGCTAAAAGCCACTGCCAAACTTGGCAAAACCCATGCCATTGAAAAAAAGAAATAAATAAGAACATGCATATACCATGCATGTCAAACCCAACTACGAAATCATACATGAAACTTGTTACATGCAAGTATTCCCACTAAAGCTACTTGATCCAAATTTTCCTTGCTTTATTTGTCCTAGCTCTTCCTTCCCTGTCCTTTATTTTCTATATTTATTTCCTTCTCCACTTGGTTCTCTTCTCCTCTCTGATACTAACTCCAAAAATGAACTGAAAAAAGGATGTGAACTGATCCTCAATATCCTTTTTATCATTGATGCCTCTAATTTCTCCAATTTCCGCTATTCTCCTTTTAGTTTTCTCTATTTCCCGTTCAATTTCCTCCTCACATGCATCTTCTTACCTTTCACATACCTCTTCTCCTAATTTCTTTTATTTTCATAAACAAAATGCTAATAATTCCTCTTTTCCTTTCCAAACCCTTTACCATTTCCTTTGCCTATTTCCCCTTAGCCATAAACACATCAAGTGATGCTCACTAGGATATTTTTCCCAAAATTCAGCTTGGAATACGTGGCCCTTGACTGTGGTCTTATTTTTCCTTTATTAACATTATTACATGGAATTTTAACTCAGGATTTTTACACTTTCATTGATCTAATGCAATGAAGTGAATGTAATGCAATCCAAGCCTAAAATAATTGTAGAAATCGAAATGTTACTCTACTTGAAAAAAGGAAACCTAATTACTTTTGCAGAGAGGAAATCCTAGTTACTTTTTTAGAAAGGAAATGCTATTCTATTTTACATGAATGTAATTTTTAATCCTATTTGTATAAATTTAAACGTTAACCTATTTTCATAGTGTAAATGGTACATCAAAAGGTAGCCTACTCTATGAAATATAAACAAAAATTCTAGAAATCGAAACCATAGCTTAAGATGTATGAAATCAAATGAAATCATTTTTCAATGAATGCATTCAAGGTATATTTTTTCAATATATTCAACAACGTGCTTTATGAAAATCATCATTATGATCTTCAAGTCATGAATCTATCCACTAATACAAACTACAAATGTGAATTTCAATGTAGAACAGGCAAGGCTTAAGAGGTATTTTGGTATTATCCAATCATGGATTCAAAGCCTAGGGGTCATGATTCAATACCAAGAGACAAAAACCAAGATTTTGGAGCAAATATGGTCAAGTTTACTCATGCTACAAGAGTGCTAGAGAAGATGCTACACGAGGTCATGTTTTGTTACAAGAGCGAGATAAATTACCGTATGAAAATATAAAATGGAAATGAGATGGGAAATTTTTTTTTTATTAATTAGAATTTTCTAGGAATCCTTTCCAGGTATAATCACTCCAAAGTACCCTTGTGAACATGTGCTAAAAAATAGAAGAAAATTACTACTCTAAAAACCAGAAATTCAAGAACTAATGAGCTAGTTAACCTACCAAATGCCTAACCTTATAAAGTGAAAATGACATGGGGTAACTTTTTTTATTAACTTAAATATTTTTATGACGTAATATTAGTGGAATGAACTCAAATGAATTTAATTAACACATTCTAAAAACTAGCAGAAAATTACTACTATTTTGCTACAAGGGACTTCCATAAATTCTAGATTTGTGAAGTAGTAAACCAATCCAAGTATGTCAATGATGAATATAGCTTTTAAAATATTTTCTAAGGATGAATAATTATTGTTACACTATCAATAAATTTCATAACAACTCACTTCTATCATTTAACTAACATGACCTAGAACAAAAGAAGCATGAATAGGAAATGGAGAAATAAGAGCTGCAAGTGAAAAAGACATTAAAAGGAAATAAATAAATTGTACTGGAGGCATTTGAGGCTCCTCAAATGGTCAAGACGAAGGAAATATTTTGGAGAAAAAAGAAGAAAACTACCTTTTTATATTGTATTTTCTCCTACCTCCATATATGTTTACTTAAATGTCAAGTGTCAACACTTGTTGGATGAAAAATTCATTTTTGAATGTAATGAGTACCCACTATACATACTTATGAGTATACCCATATAGAAAAAAATAAAAAATACATGAAAAAAACATGTTTAATACACTTTTTTATGTAATTGATTTTTTTTTTGATGTGGGTCTACTCAGAAGTATGTAGAGTGGGTACTCGTTGCATGAAAAATTAAATTATGCATGCATACACTTGAAATTTGAGTAAACCTATATAGATATAAGCCGAGAATACAATAAAAATTGTAGTCTCATTTCTATTTTTTTTTAGATTCATAATTTTTCTTTTATTGTTTTAAGTATTATCTTATTATTTTCCTCAGTAGTCCCACTTTAGACATCAAAATTCCCCTACTATTGAGTATGGTTGATAAAGTGGTTAACCATGGATGTTTATGGATGATCATGGTGGCCATGGTTGATTACGATGATTATGGTTGACCATTGTTGAGTTTTTTTAAGGATATTTGAACATGGTTGGCCAAGTTTGATTAGGTTACGTATAGTTGATTATGGTTGATCATGTTTGTGTGTTGGATATGTTGATTACGGTTGATCATGTTTTATGTGTTGGATATAATGATTATGGTTAACTATGTTGATTGTGATGACTGTGGAAAACCATGTGATGATGATGACAATGATTAACCATGTCACAATAGTCACCATTTTGACCATGATTGACCATTGTAATATTGAGAATTTATGTCCATGCTTGACCATGTTTGACAATTAAGACTATGTTAATGTATATCAACCATGGTCATCCCATGGTAAACTATGCATGCCATTAGCATATGTCATGTGTTGTTTGGCACATTGTGAGAATTTTTATTGTTGCTTACATTTCAATGATGTTTGTTGTTGACCACATAGTGACAATGTTGATTATTTATAATATTGTAACATTGTTTGTCACATTGTGACATTAATTGTTATTTGTTGTTCATCATGTTGTGACATTGTTTCTTTCTTGTTTTTCATCACATATGATTTTTATTTGTTTCTCATCACATTGCAATCATATTTATTGTTTGTAACATTATCATGACATATATTATCTGTCACATTACAATGGATGTTTTTTGTTAGCTATATTGCAATGGTGTTTGTTGTTTGTGACATTACAATGATACTTAATATCCATCACATTATGATGACATTTATTATTCATGACATTGCAATGGAATTTATTATTCATCACATTAAGATGAAAAATGTTATTATTTACATTGGAATGTAATTTTCTATTTGTCACATTGCAATGATGTTTATTTTTCACCATATTGTGACATAATTAGTTGTTTAACACATTGTGATGTCATTTGAGATGAAAAAAATGACATAAACCATGTTTGATAATTGAAAACCATAACCAACTATGACTTATGTATGCACAACCATTGTAAATCACAGTTAATTTTAGACAACATGGTTGACCATGATCAAGAATTCAACCATGGTCAACCATGTATAATTCATCATTCATGGTCAAATGTTGTCAAAACTTGACATACTTAATTTGGATGATTATGTTCAATAATGTGTTCATTTTTCATATATTTCATTGTGTTTTTATCAAGAATTTCCACAATATGTTCATTTTTATGAATAATGTGTTAATTTTGAATAATATCCATCATTACAATGTGACAAACAATGAACATATTGTTGAAAATGATGTCTATGGTTGAATATGGTTGAACAATTACTAATGTGGTCGACTATAGTTAACTAAAATTTATCAATTTTTACCTATAGACAATTGTAGTCAGTCATGAATCCCATGGTGACCATGGTTAACCATGGTAGCCATGTTGACTATGGTTAATGTTAGAATGTATCATTCATCCAAATTAGGTATGCCAAATTTTGACAATATTTGAAAATGGTTGATGGGTTATCTATGGTTGGACATATTTACCTCTTGATCATGGTTGACCATGTTGTCTAAAGTTTACTATGCTTCAATATGGATTTCCTTTCATAATAATTCTTCACCATGGTTGTCTATGTTGTTCTATTTTTTACCGTGGTTAATGATAATTGACTATGGTGGAAGATCATTGAATTTTTTACATATATATTAATACATATAACATGTATTAATCCATTTACATATATTAAACAACAATAGACACATTATTTATATCGGTTATGATGAACCTTAATATGTGAAACCAGGAACATACATCATTTTTAGAATGCAATACACATTGAGGATGTTAATAGGTACACGTTTCATAATACAATGCATACATTTGATGATTCAATTTATGTTTCAAAAGAATTTTTTGAATTCATTTTCTATAAGTTATGTGTCAAATTCATTTCTCACTAATCCTCATACGTGGTCATCAACAACAGGCATGGTAAATTTTTAATCATATCTAGTAAAAAAATAATTTTAAACATGATTTAAATATGGACTTAGACATGTAAGGAAGTTATTATTGAAAACTTTATTCCTTGATTGAGAGGATACAACCACATTATGCTAGCATATTTGAATCACAACCCTAGGGTTAGTATTTATGATTAACAAAAATAATAATGTTCATACTTCCAAGAAGGAAAATTCCTATAAACATAAATATATTTTTAAAATTGATATCTATCTTATTTAAAATATAAATTAAATAATGCCTAACTATAATGTATAGTTTTTTGTTAATTTTTCTCTTTGAATTTTTTTGTTGTAGGACCTTCATCTTTTCTTCTAAGATCATTAAAAATAATGAATATAAAAATAGTCCATACACAATAATATTCGGTACATAACCATACATAGTCAATACTATAAAAATAATATATATATGACTATACAAAGTAGTACATATTTAGTAAAAAAATAATTTTAAACATGGTTTAAATATATATTAACACAAATAAGAAGTTACTATTTAAAATTTTAAAAATTTTATTAACTAATTAAGATTGAAGGTGAGAATATGCCAACAACTAAAATTATTAATTTAGGATTGGAATTGGTAATTAGTTAAAAAAGGATTAATGTGTTATAAGTTTAAATATGCTTCTTAAATTCATATCTATGTTCATTTATATATTTAAAAATATATTTTAAATAATGATTATTTATAATGTATATTTTTTTTTCAAATTTATAAATTTTATTAACTAATTGATTGAAAGCGAAAATATGCCAACATCTAAAATTATTAATTTAGGATTGGAATTGGTAATTATTAAAAAAACGATTAATGTGTTATAAGCTTAAATATGCTTTTTAAATTCATATCTATGTTCATTTATATATTTAAAAATATATTTTAAATAATGAATATTTATAATGTATATTTTTTTTTCCAAATTTATTTGTTTTCGCTTTATGAATTGTAAGATCTCATTTGTTTCCAACATCGTTAGAAATAGTCAATATAGAAATAATTCATAGCTACCTTGTTTAACTATAGATTATTATGGTGGACCGTGATGCCCATGGTGATCATGGTTCACTATGGAATCCAACCATCCAAATTAGGTATGTCAATCTTTTACAATATTTAACTATGATTGATGAATTTTCCATAGCTGGCCATGTTATGTGAAGTTAACTAAGTTGGACAATACTTATCCATACATAAAATTGATTATTAATACAATTATTGTTAATAATAACATTATTATATTATAACATATCATAATATTATTATATTAATTATATTAACGATGTGTTTATATTATAATTAATATATTACATTTAATAATGTAATATTGTTAAGGTTATTCATGTTGTTACAAATAACATTATTATTAATATTAATAATAAAAATATTTATTTAAAAATTATTTTAAGTAATGTTATTATTATTTTGTTGTGAATATTAATTTTATTAATGTTGAGATTTTCTTTTAATTAGTAAGTGACAACAATAGGATTTGTTGCTAAATTGACTCTATCTATTTTTGTGGAGTTAATGTATCCTATATTTGTTGTGAGAGAATTTATGATTCTGTTTCTACTCCCAGCTATAAAATGTAAGCTCGTAGAGGCAAATGTGCATGATGGAGAATGTGAGGTGAGTGGAAGAGATGAGTAGATGAGAAACTATGCTATTGTATTTCTCGAGTTTTTGAATGAGATTGCCACCTTGTTAGGTGGACATAGCCCATATTGGTTGGGTGAACCACGTTAAAATCTGTTGTCTTCATGTTTGTTCTTCTACTGTGTGTAATTGTTAAGTTTCTGCTGTGTTTTTAATTACTCTAACAATTTGGTATCGGAGCTCTTAGTTGAATCTGTGAAACCTGGTTTGTTGTGCTAACCGATTTCGTATTTGCCAAAAATTGGAACAGCCGTGGTTGTTGAAAATGTGAACCTTGCGGATGATATGATCGTTGTAATCTGTGCATTGGACCGTGAGGCTGAAGTGTTTGATATTTGTGTCAAAGACCAGATCTGCGTGTGGGCTTGAGACAAAAATGGCGTCGGAGGAATAAACCAAATCTATTGTTGATCTGCCTGGTGATGCATGTGAACTGTTTCACGCCACTGTAATGTCGAGCTGTGTTTAATTATGCTTACTATGCAGTGTTGAATTCGGCGGGTCGAGTGTGGAGGAGTCATAGCACAGTAAGTTCGGAAGTGTTGAACGCTGGTCGATATGTTGCTTTCTGTATTGATAAGCTGAGCAGACCCGTGCCATCCTGTTAAACAGTGTTGAACGCTGCATTGAATGGTAAGTTCAATTATTTGTTTAAATCGATTTTCTGAACGTGAAGAAGCTGGAGGTAAATTATCTGTTTCAATCGATCTATGAAAGGTCGATTTATTTAAACACTGAAACACTACCATTAACTCATATCGATTTATTTAAAAGGTTATCAATTAATTCATATCGATTTATTCAAAGGTTTTTTGAAGTTTTTTTAAAGATCGATTTGTAGTTCTTAAAATCAATTTGTATAAATCGATTTGTGTATATCGATATGAATGGCGTTTAAAGTAAAATTAATTTCTATTAAATTCCACTTTCACATGGTATTCAAGGAAAGGCCTTTTATAAGGTGAAGGGTATAGTTTTTTTTTTAAGTTAAAGGAAATTTTTTAAGGCAAGGGCATTTTTTTTAATCAAAATTATTTTTTGATTAAAAAAAAAAAAATCATTTATTAAAAGTTGCAATTGGAGATTTTGTGACACGAGCTACTAAACATGGCAAAAACACAAAGCGCCCGGTTTGAGATCGAGAAGTTCAATGGCAAAAACAACTTCGAGATATGGAAAGTGAAGATGTATGATCTACTCGTGCAACAAGGCATGGTGAAGGTGCTGTTGGGAAAATCCAAACAACCTTACACCATGATAGATGATGAATGGAGTGACTTGGATGAAAGAAAACTGAGCGGCATTCGACTGTGTTTGCCGGATGATGTTTTGTTTAACATCGTGTCAGAGAAAACTGCTGCTCATTTGTGGAAAAAGCTTGAAAAGCTATACATGAAAAAATCCTTAACCAATAGGATTCTTCTGAAATGATAGTTGTATAGCTTGCGCATGAAGGAAGGTACGACGATAACTGATCATCTGAATACCTTTAATACTCTCCTGGAGCAGTTAGAAAGTATAGAAGTAAAATTTGAATCAGAAGATAAAGCTGTCACTTTATTATGCTCATTTCCCGAGTCATGGGATCATTAAGTTATTTCTATAAGTCTTAGTTCATCAGAAACCCTTGAATTTGATGATGTTGTTGGAGCTTTGTTGTTCGAAGAAACAAGGAAGAGGTCAAATTCAGAAACCTCTACATCAGAAGCAATGATGGTTAGAGGTCATTCTAAAGAAAGACGCTTCAGTAAGCACAACAACTTGCGTTCTAAATCGAAAGGGAAGAAGAGTAAGGTAAAGTGTTGGTTTTGTGGCAAATCAGGACATTTGAAGAAGTACTGTTGGAAGAGACAGAAAACATCCAAATGAGACTCTTCGACAGAAAAGAAAGAAGCAAACACGACAGATACAACTTTGGCATCCATTTCAAGTATGAGTGATGAAGTGTTATCAGTTACTTTGTCTAATCATGATCAACATTGGCTGTTAGATTCTGGTGCGTCAAATCACATGTGCATTCATAGAGAGTGGTTTAAAACTTATAAATCAATCAATGATGGAGTTTTTTACATGCGAAATGATGTCTCATGTAATATTATGGGAATTGGAAGCATCCAGATGAAAATGTTTGATGGGACAAATAAAATTCTAGCTGATGTAAGACACGTACCTGAACTAAGAAAAAACCTCATTTCGCTAGGAGTACTAGACACTAATGGATATAAAACCTTTATTCAAGATGAAGTAATGAATGTTTATAAAGGAATTTTACTAGTAATGAAAGAAAATAAGGTTGGAAATCTTTTTCAGTTAGAAGGAAGAACAGAATCAGATCATGCTTCTATAGTATCTGAAAAAGAAAGTGATTCTATTTGTTTATGGCATAAAATGTTGGGCCATATGAGTGAAAGAGGATTAGAGATTTTATCTGATCATAAGTTACTTCCTAGTTTAAAATCTTCTAAGTTAGATTTCTGCAAACATTGTCTATTTGGGAAACAAAGAAAGCAAAATTTTAAAACTGGAAAACATACTAGTAAGGGAATCCTTTATTATATCCATTCTGATGTTCGGGGTCCATCTCCTACAACCTCATATGGAGGATTGTCATATTTTGTATCTTTTATTGATAATTTCTCTAGAAAAGTGTGGGTCTATATGTTAAAGAAGAAGTCTGATATATTCACAGTTTTCAAACAGTTTAGAGCATTAGTTGAAAACATCACTGATGATAGTCTAGATGAACAAGTTTCAGATTCAGATCATGAACAAATTTCAGATGCAGATCATGAACGTGTTTTAGATGCTGATCATGAAGAAGTTCCTATAGATAATAATCAAAAGATTGTGGAAGTACCAAAAACATATTTAAAGAGGTCTACGAGAATCAGACGTCTTCCTAAAAGGTATGATGATTATGTTACTTCAGTTCCTTTAACTGCTAACGATGCTGAACCTTTGTGCTATCAGGAAGCTATAGAAGGTTCTAACAGTAGTAAGTGGAATGAGGCTATGAAGGACGAGATGAAGGCATTAGAAAATAATGCCACATGGGATCTGGTAGAACTTCCCAAAGACAGAAAAACTGTGGGATGTAAGTGGGTTTACAAATTGAAGAAGGGTGTTGATGATAAAGAAGACAGGTACAAAGCGAGGCTGGTTGCGAAAGTTTTTTCTCAGAAATCAGGAATTGACTTTCGTGAGATATTTTCACCAGTTGTAAAAATTGTTTCAATTCAGATTGTGTTAGGATTAGTTGCTTTACTTGATTTAGAATTACAACAACTAGATGTTAAAACTGAATTTTTACATCGATATTTAGATGAGGATATTTACATGGAACAACCGGAAGGGTTTGCTCAAAATCGCAACAAGAAATTTGTCTGCAGGCTCAAGAAATCATTGTATGGTCTGAAGCAGTCGCCTCAAAAATGGTACAAGAAATTTGATTCTTTCATGATGAGTCAAAATTATATAAGAAGTGAATATGATCATTGTGTTTACTTTAAGAAATTAAGTAATGGCATGTTCATTATCTTATTGTTGTATGTTGACGATATGCTTTTACCAAGAAAAAGCACAACATAGATCAACAGGTTAAAGGGTTAGATGGCTAGGACGTTTGATATGAAAGATCTAGGAGTAGGAAGACAGATTTTGGGCATGGAGATTTTCAGAGACAAGAGCAATGGTAAGTTTTGTCTATCACAAAAGAAGTATATTGAGAAAATACTTTTGAGGTTTGGTATGAACAATGTGAAGCCTATTTCAATCCCTTTAGCTTCCCATTTTAAGCTTTCTTCAAGTTTATGTCCTCACACTAATGAAGAAAAGGAATATATGTATCGAATTTCGTATGCCAATGTAGTAGGTTGCTTGATGTATGTGATGGTTTGTACTCGACCAGATATTTCACATGCAGTTGGGGTTTTCAGCAGCTATATGGAAAATCCAGTAAAATAACACTCGTCAGCAGTAAAATGGGTGCTTCGGTATCTGAGAGGCACAAGTGATTACTATATCACGTTTAACAGGAGTAGTGAATTTGTTTGTGGATATGTTGATTCCGATTTTGCAGGTGATTTGGATAAGAGAAGGTCAACTTCAGGGTATGTCCTTACTCTTGCAGGTGGAGCTATTAGCTGGATGTCAAAGCTACAGAACATTGTTTCTTTATCCCCTACTGAAGTAGAATACATAGCTACTTAACATGCTTTCAAAGAAGCGGTTTGGTTGAAAGGTTTGTTTGGTGAGTTTGGTAGGTTGCAGGACAACATCAAGTTATTTTGTGATAGTCAAAGTGCAATTCACTTGGCTAAAAATCCCGCCTATCATAGTAAATCAAAACATATACCTATCAAGTACCATTTTGTAAGACAGGTTATCACTGAAAGGGGAGTCTCTCTTGAAAAAGTGCATACAAAGGAAAATTGTGCAGACATGTTCATGAAACCGGTGTTGTTAGAGAAGCTACGATGGTGTCTGGCTTCTCTTGGCTTGTAGAAAAGATAAAAATAATAATGGAACAGGGTATCAGGCTAATTGTTTTCAAGGTGGAGATTGTTGAGATTTTCTTTTAATTGTTTTTGGAGAAAAATCTCATATAGGTGACAACAATAGGACTTGTTGCTAAATTGACTCCATCTATTTCTGATGTGGAGTTAATGTATCCTATATTTGTTGTGAGAGAATTTATGATTCTATTTCTACGCCCAGCTATAAAATGTAAGCTCGTAGAGGAAAATGTGCATGATGAGGAATGTGAGGTGAGTGGAAGAGATGAGAAGATGAGAAACTCTGCTATTGTATTTCTCCAGTTGTTGAATGAGATTGTTGATGCCCAGTTAGGTGGACGTAGCCCAGATTGGTAGGGTGAACCACATTAAAATCTGTTGTCTTCATGTTTGTTTTTTTGCTATATGTAATTGTTAAGTTTCCACTGTGTTTTTAATTACTCTAACAATTAATAATATTCCTATTAAAAATAACATTAAATAATAACATAATATAGTGATTTGTTACATATAACATTACTCGTATAACATTACTCGTATAATACAGTAATATAGTCTATTTATATTAAAATTAATGTAACATTGTTAATGGTATTTATGATATTATTATTAATATTAGAATTAATATTAAAGTTAAAATTATGTTTTTAATATTGTTTATATTAGTGTTATTATTAATAATATCATTATTAATATTGATGTTAATAATAACATTATTATATTGTTACACGATAATCTGTTATATATAATAATACTATCATATTAATAATATTTATATTATAATTAAAGTATTAAGATATTTAATGTTATTAATATTGATATTAATTAGATTAGTATTAGTTTTAATGTTATGTTTTTTATATAATTTACATCATTATTTATATTAAGATTATTAATAATATTATTTTGTTTTGAAAATTAATGTTATTAATATAGACAATACCATTATTACATTATTATTACTTGTATTTCTACACATAATAATATTATTATATAATGGTATTAATATTGTATTTATGCTATTAATGTAATATTGTTATTTTTATTAATGAATTACTATTAAATTAATGTTAATATTATCATTATTATGGACTATTAATATTAATATAATTTACATATATTCACTTTAACTCCAAATATATTAAGTAAAGGGTATTTTATTCCTTTGAGAGGTTTGATCTCTCTTGGGGCTTGATAGATCCATAGTTAATATATGGATCTATGACACTTTATATGTTAGAAAACTTATTTATTCTTAATTCAAGAAAAAATGACTCACAAAAAAACATTGTTAGCTAGGATATATTAATTATAATATATTGATTAATATTTACATTGATAAAATTTACCTCACAACAATGTAATCTTTTCATGCAACACTTATTTTTCTAACTATTCCAATTCCAATTTGTTGTAATATTTTACATGCAACACATAAAAATTTTAGGAGTCTAAGTATTCCAATCTTATACGACATTTTACACATAATACCAGTTGAAATTTTAGCTTAGTAAGTATTCCAATTTATTGTAACATTTTAAGTGTAATAAGAGCCAAGCTATGCTTTATTAGCTTCAAGTTTTGACAAATAATCTTATATTGTTTTTTCATTACAATAAAAATCTAGTCTAATTTGAAAGAGGAATGGGGTATTGGTAGAATTTATAGTCTAGTGAGTTTTTTGTCCCAATGTGAAGTAAGGTAGAATTTGCATGCAAATAATCTCATTTCATTACTATAAGTTATACATTAAATATCTTAATTTTTTTATAATATAAAACATATGTTAACTTGGAGATGTGACATTGGTGGTCTAGGACTTTTCTAATTTAATGTAACTTTTTAAGTGTAATAAGAGTTCAGTTGTGATTTATTAGCTTCAAGTTTTGACAAATAATCTTATATGGTTTTTTCATTAAAATCAAAATCTAGTATAATTCGAAAGAGGAATGGGACGTTGGTAATATTTATATTTTAGTTAGTTTATTGTCCCAATATAATGTGAGGTAGAATTTACATATAAATAATCTCATTTCATTATTATAAGTTACACATTAAATAGATTAATAATTTTTGAAGATTAAATATATGTTAACTTTGAGATGTGACATTGGTGGTCTAAGACTTTTCCTCCTCTTAGGAGGGGATTTGAACTTTTCATTTCTCAATTTTCTCAAGACTCACACTAATTCTAACACTAGTTGAGCTGTCCCTCAAGCATTTTTATTATTAAATCATCAATTAGAATACCCTAAAACATCATTATTATTTTAAATTTTAAATTAATTTTATTTAACCAATTGAAAAAATAAAATAAAATAATAATAAATAAAAATTAATTATAATTATAATTATACGGTGAAAATGTGAAGTTGGGTTACATTTTTGTGAGAATAAGGGGTGGAATTTTAGCCGAGCTTTTGAGAAAGTTCAGTCGAACTATTAAAGAGTTCGACCGAACTTTCTAAATTAGTTCAGCCGAACTCATTCTTTCGTTTACATTGACGACATACTGACAACGTGTGCAAATATATTTTTTGATTGGAGATGGGAAAACTGACAACAAAGTTTCAGTTGAAATTTTAAAATAGTTCAGCTGAACTTTTAAAATAGTTCGACCGAACTCATATTTTATAAATATATTGCCTGCGAACTTTTACAGGTTTCAAATCTCTTTCGCATGTTTCTATTCTGATTTTTTGTGGCTCTGTTGCGTTTTTTCTCCATTGCGATCTGGTGAGCTCTGTTTAATTGTTGCTATGTTATTCTTTTGTTGCTGCTCTGGAGTTGTGCTGCAACAACTTTATGCAATTTTCTAGGTAAGTGTTGAAGTCCTTATGTAAATGTTGTGAATTTACAATAATGTATTCATAATTTCTCTATTGTCTGTTATAAGTGTGCAACCGTCACTTATCACTGAGAATGAAAGTTGCAACCTATAACACTTTTATAGGTCTGCAGCCATGATTTTTGACGCAGAATGCACGCTGCAACCTTTAATAATGTTTCCATAGATTGTCTAGTGTCTGTTATAAGCCAAAGAAATTGATCGGCCATGTGAAAAAAGGTATTTTGCACTCCGTTTAGTAATGTTGTCTATTACACTGTGGTTGTCTGGAGTGTTGCTGGGGTGCACATTTCAAATTATAGTTCCATATAATTGTATAGTTCCCTTGCTTCGAATCGCTAGACATTTTCTCTGAGTGGTAATTTGGACATTCTCACCTTGGTGCGGCTCTTCTTGACTTGGCAGCTATAATGGTGTAATGTGACTATGTTTAATCATGATTTATTCATTACAAAGAGAAGGTGGTTACATATTATACATGATTATATTTCTATTTTGACTTGAAATATAGATACTTGAATTATTGATCTGGCTTTATGTCTTACTTCAAAACAGTAGTAACTCTTTTTAATTCAGTATGGTTCAATAGTAGTTTCATTAAGAGCAGATCAAAATGCATTAAGGAAAGGAAACCAAGGAATAAGAGGAAGGTATAGGCTGCTAAGTCAAGGCGGCTATGCAGCCAGACTATTTCATTGAATAGTTACAATTTAATGTGTAATATTTTATGGTTATTAAATTTAGATGAACTATGATTCATATGTATTTTTGGTTACTTAAATTGTGTCTGTTGTGAATAAATGTAGATCTATATGATTTTTTACTTCTTATATTTACCTGAAAATTTATTGGATGCGTGTCTGAATCATTATCACCAAGTATATTATTTACGAAGGAATGAATTCTATGTCCTTATATTACTCTCTTACACAGATTCATAATAAGTATCATCTATTTTCTCTTTTCTCTTTATTAATTCTCTATGGACCGTTTATATATAATATATTCTAGTTTGTTTGTTTCCAGGTTGCATGCTATTCCACCAATGCGTCGTTTTGGTACTTAACCAGGAAAGTTCATCAATTTGATATATGTGTTATTGGAATGTTCAGATGATTTGGGTACTATTAATATAATTTCTCTGTTTACTTCACTCTATTTCAATATTGCATATCATTTTTTTAATTAACTATTGTTATTTTCATCCCTCTCGTTCCCATTACCCGTAGGGATCACGTTAATTTTCAATAAACATTTGAATCTGTAATTTCTAAGATTTAAGTTAGCAATACATTCAAATCCTAATGTGTAAGATTTAAATTAAATTCTCGTATAAATATATATATATATATATATATATATATATATATATATATATATATATATATATATATATATATATATATATATATATATATATATATATATATATATAAACTCTCTTCCTTGTTAAACACAACAACTAAGTTGTAGGTAGACTTATTGTTGAAACATCTTGACTCACCTCCAGAACTACTCAAATTCCTTTATTCAAAATTCATATTTGTAGATAGAAACTTTACTTGAGTCGAAGTCCTAGAATACTTTGGAATTTACTTCCTAGAATATCAATTCTAGGATTTACCCTCTCAAATATATGAAGGGTTGGGTAGAATCTTAACCTCTTATTTTTCTTCTTTTAAAACAACAAAATACAACCCATATATTTCAATAAAATAAATGGAATGGAATCTATATCTGATTAACCTTATTTTCCATGATTTTTCCAAAATGTGTTTTGCTAATTTCCATTTTTTTTTAAAATTAGTAGCCTAAATAGTATAAGTTATTATTTCCTTAAAATTTGCCAAATTTTTAAATAGAGACTATACAGAATTATTTGTTTCTAAACTTCAAAATAAATTTCCAACCTTAAAACTTGACTTTCTCTCATAGAATTTTGAACTTCCATAGGATTTTAGTCTGTTGGTTGGGTGTTAACTTCTACAAGTTCTAAAGGCAGAGTCTGGAAATGGTCAGGTAGCCTCTGGATCTCATATTTTCTCAAAGGTGACATATCCAGTAAATGCCCCGATAATCAAGCTCTGTAACAGATCTAAATAGAAGTTCTTCATTTTAATAGATCCATAAAACACAACCACTTTAAGGAAAACTGTGTGCATATGTCATTTCTCCCATAAATTCTTAGGCATATTCTTTAAAGCATACATGTCGTGTTCGCTTTCTCCCATTAAATTTAAAGGATTTTTTTTGTAAGTGCATGAAATAATTTTACAAATCATGTAAATGTCATTTCTCTCAAGATTTAAGGCCTAAAAATTGAACCTAAAGTGCCTGAACTCTCATAGAATTTTTAACTTCCATACGATTTTAGTATGTTAGTTGAGTGTTAACTTCTACAAGTTCTAAAGGCAGAGTCTGTAAAGGGCCAGGTAGCCTCTGGATCTCATCTTTTATCAAAGGTGACATATCCAGTAAATTCCCCTACAGTTAATCTTTGTAATAGATCTAAATAGAAGTTCTTCATTTTAATATCCATTAACCTCAACCACTTTAAGGAAAACTTTGCACATGTGTGATTTCTGCCATAAATTCTTAGGCAAATTTTTTAAGCATACATGTCATGTTGGATTTTTCCCATTAACTTTAAATCATGTTTTTTGTAAGTGCATAAAATAATTTTGCAAACCATGTAAATTTCATTTCTCTCAAGCTTTAAGGCCTAAAAATTGAACCTAAAGCGACTGAACTCTCATAGGATTTTGAACTTCCATAGGATTTTAGTCTGTCGGTTGAGTGTTAACTTCTACAAGTTCTAAAGGCAGAGTCTGTAAAGGGCTAGGTAGCCTCTGGATCTCATCTTTTCTCAAAGGTGACATATCCAGTAAATGCCCCTATAGTCAATCTCTATAACCGATATAAATAGAAGTTCTTCATTTTAATAGATCCATAAAACACAACCACTTTAAGGAAAATTGTGTACATGTGTCATTTCTCCCATAAATTCTTAGGCATAGTTTTTAAGGCATACATGTCATGTTGGCTTTCTCCCATTAACTTTAAAGAATGTTTTTTGTAAGTGAATAAAATAATTTTTCAAACCATGTAAATTTCATTTCTCTCAAGATTTAAGGCCTAAAAATTGAACCTAAAGTGGTTAAACTCTCATAGAATTTTGAACTTCCATAGGATTTTAGTCTGTCTGTTGAGTGTTAACTTCTACAAGTTCTAAAGGTAGAGTCTGTAAAAGGCTAGGTAGCCTCTGGACTCATCTTTTATCAAAGGTGACATATCCAGTAAATGCCCCTCCAATCAATCTCTATATCAGATCTAAATATAAGTTCTTCATTTTAATATCCATTAACCTTAACCACTTTAAGGAAAACTGTGTACATGTGTCATTTCTCCAATCAATTCTTAGGAATTGTTTTTAAAGCATACATGTCATGTTGGATTTCTCCCATTAACTTTAAAGCATTTTTTTTGTATGTGCATAAAATAATTTTTCAAACCATGTAAATGTCATTTCTCTCAAGCTTTAAGGCCTAAAAATTGACCTGAAGTGGCTGAACTCTCCTAGGATTTTGAACTTCCATAGGATTTTAGTTTGTCAGTTGAGTGTTAACCTCTACAAATTCTAAAGGTAGAGTCTGTAAAGGGCTAGGTAGCCTCTAGATCTCATCTTTTCTCAAAGGTTACATATCCAATAAATGCCCCTATAGTAAATCTCTGTAATAGATCTAAATAGAAGTTCTTCATTTTAATAGATCCATAAAACACAACAACTTTAAGGCAAACTGTGTACATGTGTCATTTATCCCATAAATTCTTAGGCATAGTTTTTAAAGCATACATCTCATGTTGGCTTTCTCCCATTAAGTTTAAAGCATGTTTTTTGTAAGTGCATAAAATAATTTTTCAAACCATGTAAATGTCATTTCTCTCAAGCTTTAAGGCTGAAAAATTGAACCTAAAGTGGCTGAACTCTCATAGAATTTTGAACTTCCATAGGATTGTAGTCTATCTATTGAATATTAACTTCTACAAGTTCTAAAGGTAGAGCGTAAAGGGCCAATTAGCCTCTGGATCTCATCTTTTATCAAAGGTGACATATCTAGTAAATGCCCCTACAGTCAATCTCCGTAATAGATCTAAATAGAATTTCTTCATTTTAATATCCATAAACCTCAACCACTTTATGGAAAACTGTGTACATGTGTCATTTCTCCCATAAATTCTTAGGAAATGATTTTAAAGCATGTACATGTCATGTTGGCTTTCTCCCATTAACTTTAAAGAATGTTTTTTGTAAGTGCATAAAATAATTTTTCAAAACATGTAATTGTCATTTCTCTTAAGCTTTAAGGCCTAAAAATTGAAAAAAAAATGCTTATTTTTATCCCAAATGGCAAAATATAAATGAAACAAGAGGAGATTGTTGGTATTTCCAATCATGATATAGTAATTATAACCTTAAGCTTTAAATAACCTTTAGCCCTTCAATTATGGGCAACATAGGCAATGCAGGTTATATAATTTAAGTGGTAAAATATATTAAAGATGGGAAAGGGGTTGGTTTAATGACCAAGTCCAATATGGATGAATTCTTGGTATACATATTTATTAATATATCCCTTACGATGCAAGGAGAGAGATAATCCTTCCAATCCAAGACCATCAAATACGAATGGGAAATGTGTCATCCACACCAATCCCATGAGAAATGGAGAAATAAGAAACTTCATCGTTGGTTCAATTGTTGGAAGGGAAGGACTAAATCATTAATTCTAATAAATCATTACTCTCTAGCATTGCATAGTAGTTTCACCAATTGAATAAAAGCTAAAAAGGGAAATCATATCATATTCAAAGAGATAGAAAGGTTAAATATTGCATAAGAATTTCACTAGTTTAATAAAATTCAAAAAGGAAAAATCTGAAATACAATCTTATTCACAGGATAGACACGTTAAATTTCTTCTCCATATAATAACTCAACACAATAGTCTTTTGAAAAATTCACTCATCCAAAGTGTAGATTTAGGTGATTAATAATGGCATCAATTTACCAATTTATAAATCAACAAAGCTACCTAGTTGAGTGCATTAATGACATTGACCCCAATTCAAAAAAAAATATCTACTTCTTATCCTTCCAATCAAAATTAAATGGATTTATATGGGAAGAGAGGCAGAACATATAGCCCATCAACTAATTTTTAGAGGTCAATGAAGGTATCTAGTGAAATGGAAAAGATCAGAGAAGGCTCAAGCAATAGGAGTTTTCATCATGTTGGAAAATGTTTGGAACACTTGATTGTACTCAAGTAATCTTAAGATTGCTTTTTATCTCTACATACTCTTGTTTGAGTGAAAAAATTCCCAATGGGAAGAACATAGCTTTTCAATCCAACTAACCATATCAATTGAGGTCTATTTGAAAAAAGAGTAAAGAAAAGCTAACATGCCAACAAAATAACATCCTTGGTTGTCATTCTTTATTGGAATAGCTAAATCATATTAAGCATTCTCCATCCAAAAAAAATTTCAATGAAGAGAATAATAAGAATCCAAAAGTTTCTAAAAAGAATTCTTCTTAGAAACTTTTGGATTCTTATTATTCTCTTCATTGAAATTGTTTTTGGATGGAGAATCCTTAATATGATTTAGCTATTCCAATAAAGAATGACAACCAAGGATGTTATTTTGTTGGCATGTTAGCTTTTCTTTACTCTTTTCAAATAGACCTCAATTCATATGGTTAGTTGGATTGAAAAGCTATGTTCTTCCCATTGGGAATTTTTTCACTCAAACAAGAGTATGTAGAGATCAAAAGCAATCTTAGGATTACTTGAGTATAATCAAGTGTTCCAAAAATTTTCCCACATGATGAAAACTCCTATTGGTTGAGCGTCTCCCGATGCCGCAAACCTTCATTTACCTCTAAAAAGTAGTTGATGGGCTAACTGTTTTGCCTCTCTTTCCCATATAAATCCCGTCGCACCTCCAAATTTCACAACAACAAAAAAAAAAATTTCTTCAAGAAATTCAGGCTTTTAAGCATAGGTTTATTATGAAATCATAATTATCTAACCATGATACTTTTCATCATAACATCATAACTCCAATAAACCCTCTATTACTTCTTCATGTCTTATGTTATTCTAGCTCCAAGTATGGAGGAATTGTATATGATTTAATTCTCTATAGAGGTCTCACATATCATCTAGACTTAGCCTTTGCTTGGATGTCACATATATCACTTATAATTAAACCTATAATTAACCCTTCACATGCATTATATACGATGGTCTGGAATGGGTTATGCCTACGAGCATTCCCGACCCTTTTCAACTATACATAGCCATGACCTTTCCATCAAGAAATTGTATAGACCTTGGGTATTGATTTTTGATAAAATGCAATGTACATATTATTATGAGACCGACTCTTTTAGGCATCGGCAGTCAGATGAGGTGGCATTAATATTCACGTCTGTGTTGATATGAAGACATATCACTGTACATAAGATTTCTAATCAAATTTGTAGATATGCAACTTGATTTTGTGATCACTCTACACGTAAAGCGTGTAACCCCATTCAACTCGAGTTTCTGTGTTCGTGTCTGCAAGGTAAACCTTCTCCATGTCAGATGTTATGATAAATATGGTGGCTTTGTATGGTTTATCCCTTCGTTCGTTCACGTGGAGGATCCACGTCGATGTGGCTTACTTGGCTTACTCGGTTTACATAACTCTCAATTGTATGCGAACAAGATGCCTTGAATTTAATCCGGATCTAAACACCATTAATTTTATACGACAGTTTTAATGTCACTTGCCAACCTCTCAATCAGTGGCTTGGCTCTTACGATTTCACCATGTGGACGATGGCGATCCTTTCATATTAGGGTTCCTGGTCTGTCGAGGAATTATATAAGCCTTTGATTTCGGGTAGAGACAGTTTTCCGCATTAATTGTTTGTTTTTGTAGCTCTTCGTCTGCAAGGTGCTTACTCCTCAGAGGCTTACTGTCCTTAGTTCACGAGGAAGAGCTCTGGCGTGCCTTCTCCTCTGTGAAAATACTAGGTAAGGGTTTATGCATTCATTTTTCTCCATCGTATGATTTAAAAATCAAGGTTCTTGCGCATAACTGGTCAACCGTCGGTTCTGAGGAAGTCTGCGTACTTTCATCAGCTGAATGCGTTTCATTTTGGGCTTTTGTATGATACCCTGTGTTAAAAATTTTCGTTATATTTCCCTTTCCGGTTTATTTCCGACTATACTCCTCTGTCAATTCCATGGAATGCTAACTAGTTTATGTTGTGAATGTTGTGTGGCATCCCAATTTCCGTGCTTCGCGTCACTTCAGGCGAACGACTGCCATTCATTTGGTCGCTATGAGGTTGGTTGTTCGTCCTGTCTATACATACACGTTTACTTCCTCCTTTTGTTATTCTATGGAGTTTCATGTTAATCCCTAATCTGTTTATAATTTTCGATTTCAGAGGCTCGTAGGACCCGAGATTTGTATTTCACAGGTAACGCCTCGTTTGCTTTGTTTTTTCTTTTCTTGTTTTGAGTAATTTCTCTGTTCACTCATTTTCCAACGATGGCGCTATTTACTAATCCCCATCTTGGCTTGATTTTTCCACAGGTAATCGAAGATCTCTTCGTATGCTTATGCAAGCAGTAATGAGACTTTCCAAAGTTATAGATATTAACCTTGGCCTCCTTGACATTTCAGGTCGGTATGCCTATGGGAATACTCTCCCTCTCCCATTGAGTTGTTTCATCGGACGTCGAATCATTGCTCTCTTATGATTTTAGTCAGTGTTCTTTGAGGAACGAGACTCTGTCAGAGTCGTATTGTTAATCTGTGTCATTCCTATGTGGCGCTCCTTTAAATTTTTTTTTATTGTGATAAGGGTTTCGCTCCTCAGACCCTAGCCTGATAGGCTCAGCATGTATTGTGACATTTTTGGACATACATTTGTATATTCCTTACTTTCTTTATGGTGAATTCGCTATAACAACGCTACAGTGTAACTTTATATGGACTGTCTGAGTCATGTATACGATTTAATACCATAGAATTTCTCTTTGTTTAGTTTGCTTGTCAGAACAGTAAGTGTATGTTATGTGGTTCTCTGTAGCACTAATGTTGTTCAATATGTACCAGATTCCTCAGTTACATTCCTCAGAAATTCTGGGAAGTCATATTTAACTTTATCTTTTCTTCTGATGTATTTTGTTCATTATTTTCTGTAGCTAGATATCTCTACACTGGTACCAGTATCATAGTTACAGTTTCCCTCTGTTCATGTTTACACTGAACTATTTTACAGTTGTCTGTCTATGCATATAAATGGCATGTATGAAATTGTGAGTCCATTCTCATTTATACACATATAGTTAATATGTATGAAGTACCAAGACTAATATTCTCCTTATTTTCCAAGGTTATATATTTCTAATTGAATCTTCTTCTCGTTTTCCTATATCTATTTACAGCTCTTGCCTACCTAGATATCTGGTGGTAGGTATTTTTGTAGAGATGGTCGTTGGTTTGGGATTCATTCCCTTTTTCTCTTGGTCAAATGAAATAGTAGTTACATTAACTGTTAATGTGTATACTGTTGAAAATAATTCAAATCTCTACTCTTTACTTCACAACTATTAAATAATTAATTCTGCACTCTATGTATTTACTTTCTGTGCTATAATATTAGAGTGGTTTCATAAGGCAGTTGTCTATGTTCGATCTTTTTGTAAATATTTAGCTCCTTTCCTCTGCTATAGTAAGTGTGGCTTACATGCAACCTTTTTATTTTTTTTGACCATTAAATTTTCTGGATTATATTTGAATGCTATGCTGACCCTAAGGTCAGTTTATAGAGTCTCTCCTTCTATTCTTTCATGCACAGTGTAAGTTTCAGTTCATTTCCTACTATTTTCCAGTATAATATAGGAAGTTCAATTTCTCTCTCCTGTAGGTTTATATTTGAATCATGCTAGGAAACAGAAGCAGATTAAATCTAATTCACAAATTTTTCCTGGGAAGAACTAAGTATCCTCAAATTTAAACCAACCTTGGTTTAGACTTTCTATTGGATTCTGCTTTATAGGATTTTTCTCTACAACCATACAGAATTATCAGGTTACTGCCTTATGATTAATTCTGTTAAATGTAGAACTAATAAATTTAATACCTTAGAAATAAATTTTGTTTTTATATGTAGCCAATTCATACCATAATAAGCAGGAAGAGAGCTTAACTTAGAGACATACGACTCATGCAGTCGACCAACCTACCAACCTTAGAGTCCTTCTGTCTCCCAGAACTCACCCCCGAGCTAAGATCACCTTCTAGAAGAGATCAACTTCTAATCTGTACAACAGCAGCTTATTTAAGATATTGTTCCCTAAAGCATGTTTCAAATTCTGCGTCCAGAATCTCAGGATGCTTTTCTTCCTGTTTTCCTAGGCTTCCCAATTTAGGGATTATTTAAAGCTGTTTTATGCTTTTCCTTAGATTTTCCAGCTTTTTACCTCTTCCCAACTACTTTCCTCATCATTGGGGGAATTCAGATTTTTCCTCAAAAATCTAAATTTAAAACTTAATTTCTTTCAAGGATTTTTGAAAGATTGTGGGGAAATATTTTCCTCATCCATCCTCATGGATTTAGCAAGTGATCTCATAATCTCATTTTGGTCAATCTGCACCACATTATTTTATTCATTTCCTCATTTAAATATTTAATTACATTCACAAAATAATTATCCTTTGGGGTCCACTCCCCTTAGGATTAAATTTCAAGTATCTAACTTTGAAATTCAATCACATGAATTGGGGGTGTTACATATTCCCCCTCTGAAAATAAACACCGTCCTCGGTGTTGTTATTCAACTACTAGAGTTCATTTTGCAAATAAAAATGGATATTTTTCCATCATTTCAGTTTCTCGTTCCCAGGTAGCTTCTTCAGCAGTAAAGTGCTTCCACTGCACCTTTACTCTTGCTACCGTTCTTCTTTTCATTTCAATTTCTTCCCGCTCCAATATTTGAAGTGGTTCTGGCAGAAACTCCCCTTCTGGTTCCACCTGTACAACATTCCAATCAACTATGTGAGAAGCATCATGCACATATCTTTTTAACAATGAAACATGAAATACATCATGAACTCTAACATGGGGTGGTAAGGCAAGCTTGTAAGCCACTGGTCCCACCCTTTCTAATACTTCAAAAGGACCACAGTATCTAGGGGCCAGTTTTGCACAACTCCCAGCATAAAGGGTGCTCTTTTTGGGTTTAATACGCAAATACACATGCTCCCCCACTTTAAATTCTCTGTGCACTCTTTTCTTATCAGCATAATTCTTCTGGCGATCTTGTGTTGTCTTGATGTTTCTTTGTATCTGTTTGACAATTCTTTCCATCTCTTGTAAAGCATCTGGTCCCAACATTAGTTTATCTTCTGGTTGACTCCAGCTCAAAGGAGTACGACACTTCCTTCCATACAGTGCCTCAAACGGACTCATTTTGATGGAGGATTGGTAGCTGTTATTATAGGAAAATTCAGCTAAATGCAAGTAATCTTCCCACTTTGAGGGTCTATCCATCACATACATTCTCAGCATGTCCTCCAAAATTTGATTAGTTCTTTCCGTTTGACCATCGGTCTGAGGGTGGTAAGCAGTGCTAAAATTCAATTTAGTGCCCATACCTCCAAATAGCCCTTTCCAAAAGGCTGTTGTAAACTTAGCATCCCTATCAGAAACAATCACCTTCGGAACCCCATGGAGCCTTACTACCTCCTTCAGGAACACATTCGCTACTTGAGCTGTCCCAAAGGTGGATTTCACTGGTATAAAGTGAGCAGCTTTGGTTAGAGTGTCTACTACTACCATTACAGAATCATGCCGGTATTTGGTTTTAGGTAACCCTATTATGAAATCCATGGAAACTGTGTCCCATTTCCATTCTGCAATGGGTAAAGGGTTTAAAAGGCCAGCAGGATGCTGATGTTCAACTTTGACTAGTTGACATTCCATGCATCTACTTAAATATTCTGCTACATCTCTCTTCATTCCTGGCCAGAACAACTTCTTTTTCAGGGCTGTTAACATTTTCTGATATCCTGGATGTCCTGCATATGGTTGTTTGTGGTACTCATCCAAAATTTCCCTTTTTAAGGACTCTACATTGGGAATATACAATCTATTTTTATAACAGATCAGCCCTTTTTGGTTTTGAGTGAGATCAGTTTTCTCCTTTTTCTGTAATTTCACTAGATGTGTTTCATAAATTGGGTCTTGGTTTGCTGCCTTATTCACCAAATCTTCTACATCGATCTGAGCACTACTTCCAATGCTATTGATATTCTGACAAGCATTTCTGCTCAATGCATCAGCAACTTTATTTTCTTTCCCTCTAATATGTTTTATATCCATATCAAATTCACTTAAAAAAGACAGCCATCTGGCTTGTCTAGCATTCAAATCAGTTTTGGAAAAGAAATATTTGAGACTAATATGATCAGTCATCAATGTAAATTTTTTTCCAAGAAGATAGTGCCGCCACATTTTCAAAGCATGGATAACAGCTGCTAATTCTAAATCATAGGCACTATAATTCTGTTCATGTATCTTCATTTTCCTAGATTCATAGGCAATAACTGAATTTTCCTGCAAAAGAACTCCTCCCAATCCTTCTCTACAGGCATCCGTACATACCACAAATTCTTTATCAGGATCTGCAATCTTCAGTATAGGGGCGGTAGTAAGTTTCAGTTTTAATTGGTCAAAATTGTTTTGACATTTTTCGGTCCATTCAAACTTGACACCTTTCCTTTGTAAGGATGTGATGGGATGTGCTATGGAAGAAAACCTCTCTACAAATTTGCGATAATAGCCTGCAATCCCCATGAATGATCTCACTGCTAAAACATCAGCTGGTACAGGCCATTCTTTTATAGCCTTTATCTTTTCAGGGTCAACAGCAAGGCCTTGTTCAGAAATAATATGACCCAAGTATTGGATCTTGTCTTTATAGAACTCACATTTGCTAAATTTGGCGTATAGCTGATTTTCCTTTAGAGTTTGCAATACTATCCTCAGGTGTTCTTTATGTTCCTCCTCACTTTTTGAGTAAACTAAGATATCATCTATGAACACAAGGACAAATTTATCCAAGTACTTGTTTAACACATTGTTCATTAGGCACATGAATGTGGCAGGGGCGTTTGTCAAACCAAAAGGTAGGACTACAAATTCGTAGTGGCCATACCTGGTTCGAAAGGTTGTTTTGCTGATGTCTTCCTCTTTAATTCTGAGCTGGTGGTAACCAGTTCTTAAGTCAATTTTTGAGAATACTGAAGCTCCTCTCACCTGATCAAAAATATCATCAATTCTAGGCAAAGGATATCTATTTTTAATGGTCAACTTATTCAGTTGCCTATAATCAATGCACATCCTGAAAGTTCCATCTTTCTTTTTCACGAACAACACTGGTGCTCCCCAAGGAGACACACTTGGTCTGATATACCCTTTATCTAGCAGTTCTTGCAATTGCATTTTCAATTCCATAAGTTCAGGAGGACTCATTCGATAAGGTGCTCGTGAAACAGGTGTTGCTCCTGGCACCAGATCGATTGAGAAATCAATCTCTCTTTTGGGGGGAAGATGAGGGATTTCCTTTGGAAAAACTTCCTTGAATTCTCTTATTACTGGTACAGCATCCAGTAATTCTTCTTCAGTTTTCTGTTCTGTTTCTTCCACATGCACTGCATAAACTTGGTGTCCTTTTCTAGCTGTTCTTTTTAATTGCAATGCTGAAATTTGTCTTACAGAAATAGGTTTTTGTTTCCCTTTGAGAATAAAAGGTTTCCCTTCCTCATCTACACAATGCAAAGTCTTATCCCAACAGTTCATCAAGGCTTTCTTCTTTTCCAGCCAGTCCATTCCTATCAATAGATCATATGACCCTAAGGGTAAAATGTTCAAATTCACTTCTGTTCGAAACTCATTTAATTGGATTTCTGTTCTGGGCAGTTTATGTGTTACCTTTCTTTTTGTTCCAGTGGCCAGCTGTACCAACCATGACTATTGAAATTTTTCAGTTTTTAAGTTACATTTTTCTACAATCTTTGGGCTAATGTAACTCAAATAAGCACCTGGATCAATCATAATAGAAACAGGTAGGTCAGAAATCTTACCCTCCATTTCCACCATGGTTTCTTGATGTTCTTCTTGCCGATTTTCCAGGGCTGCACTGATAGTTGGTATGTTTCTGGCTATATCATTTACTGTTGTCACTTCCCGATCTCTCATGAGCATATGAATGTTTCGATGAGGGCAGTCCCTCAAAAGATGGGGTTCTCCACAGCCCCAACATTTCAAGGGCTCCTTCATTTTGACTGTCCCCTCCTTTTTACTGTCTCCATCTATTTGTTTTGAAGCCACTTGGGACTGAGCAGTTTGACTTTCTTTGGGTTTATTAAACTTTTTCCACTGATGATCTCTGCCAAAATTCTTCAAATAGGCTGGTTTCTGTTTCCTCCCTTTGAACTCATTCTTATTTACCCAACTTTTCCCTTGTTCAGTTTTTCCTTTGAACTGTTGGTAACATAATCTGGCTTTTCTAACAGCTTCGTCCATTGTTTTTGGGTTGTCAAACTCGATTTTCTCTTTGTATACAGCAGGCAAACAATTCAGAAACCTTTGTACTTTTGCCTTTTCTTCCCTTATGTAGGGTACATATCTCAGCAGATTGGTAAACCTAGTAACAAACTCATCGATAGTGAGTTGTCCCAGTCTAAGTTCATGGAATTCCTTTGCTTTGTCATCATAAGTAATGCTCATTCAAGTAGCGATTTTTGAATTTAGCTTGAAATTGTAACACCCCCAATTTCTGTGTTGAATTTAAAAAGTTAAACATTTGAACTTTAATCCTAAGGGGAATGGACCCCAAAGGATAAGTATTGTGTGAATGTAATTTAATATTTAAGTTGAGGAAATAAATAAAATGATTGTGCATATTGTCCAAAATGAGAATTAGAGATCACTTGCCAAATCCATGAGGATGGATAAGGCAACAAATCCCCACAATCTTTCAAAAAGTCCTTGAAAGAAATTAATTTAGATTTGGAGGAGGAATCTAAATTTCCCCAATGATGAGGAAAGTAGTTGAGAAGAGGTAATAAAAGCTGGAAAAGCTGAGGAAAAGCATAAAACAACTTTAAAGAGTCCCAAATGGGAAGCCTAGGCTAAACAGGAAGAAAAGCATCCTTCTATTCTTGACGCAGAATTAGAAACATGCTTTGGGGAAACATGAACTTAAATAAGCTACTCCTAAGAAGATCAGAGGTTTTTCTGTGATGGATGTGATCTCAGCTCGGGGGTGAGTTCTGGGAGACAAAAAGGACTCTAAGGTTGGGAGGTAGGTCATTTGAAATAGTGGTATGTTCCTGAAATTCTTGTTGTTTTGATTTCTTATGATATGAATTTGCTACATATAATTAATTTGAATTGTATGACTCAGTATAGTACTACATTTAACAAAATTAATCTTAAGGCATTCACCTTCCAAATTCTGTATAGTTGTAGACCAACAATCTATAGAGTAGAAACCCACAAAAACTTTAAACCGAGGTCGGTTGAAATCTGAAGGTACTTAGTTCTCCACAGATATTTAAATACTAACTCGCTTCTGATATATTGGTGTAATTATATGCTCATGAGTATGCTAGAAAAATTTAGTAGCAGAACTGAAATCTACATGGTATAATAAAAGAGAAGAAAAGAAATTAGAATATATTTCGAGGACTTTCCGTACCAAGAAGTAATTCTACTCTATAGAAGTTTTATAGCACTTCTAGTTCAGATTTGCTAACTTTAATCTGCTTCTAAAAACTTTAAATAAATATAATAGAAATAGACTCAACCAGCATTTAAGATCCACTACCAAATTAACCATAGAATACATGTATATGCAATCATAAAATGCACCGAGAGCTGAAACAAATAGGATATTATAACATCGATTGTAAAGGAGGGTTTGGACGGAAGATTGATATTCAAACCATATATGTAGTCTATTTAATTTATGGCGTAACCCCACTCATTTACTGATGTTATCAAATCTATTACGCATAAAGTTTACTTTCAAGACTTTCCTCCGGTCAAACAATCATTAATAAACCTCGGTATTATCGTTTCTTTTGTACATCAGACGTAATAGGTTATGCAAATAAAATCTATGAAACAACTTGTGGAAGATAAGTGCCGAGTACCTAACTTTACGCTGTATATCGATTCCCATAGAGTGATTTTGGATAGTTTTTATATACAGGAAGGTATTATATTGAAATATTAAAGGCAGTGTAACCTTGCCGATTCTCATGGACAGTACTACAATTATTAAAACAAAAAAAATACAGATGTGTAATCTCGTTAAGGGAGGGAAGTACCGATGTGAGAACTCGGTACTTTCCCTAGCAAAGTTTATTATTCGTTAATGCCATCTAAGTCAAAATTAAGCAAAACAAAATAGTTGAATCCGACTGGTCAATACTCCTCTAGCAATAGTCACGACTGAGATATTCAGACAAAAGCGTATAGACATATCTATAAAATAGGTTCTGAAAGTTAGAAGTTGATTTCAAACGATATTAGATTTCTGAAAATAAGCAAATAAATTCGATGCATAAACCTCTGTAATCGTATTTAAGGAATTAGGGATTAACCGATGAATAGAGTTTTCTTTCTATCCTTACATCTAATCGACTTTAGAAAAAAAAAACGGGAAATCAGTACGCTATTAAGAAAAAGGGAACGTCGGTTAGACGCTGATGGCCATAGATCTGCTATCCTATTTGGAATTAGGGAAACCTAATATCCCGCACCAGAACACAGAAAAAAAATAATAAAGGGCCTCGGCGTATGGCCATGAGGAAAGCCTGCTAATGGCTCCTGCCAATGCGATGCGTGCTGAACGCAGCCGTAATAGATCTGCAAACCCAAAAGAAAACTCTCACGAGCATGACAACTCGTTTTTTTTCAACAGATAGGACTATCAAAATGATAATAAGAAAAAAATAAGGATATGAATGAACTAAGGAGAGCGCGGCCAGAAAAGAACCCAACGCCTGCACTCTCTCCTACCGACATAATGAAATGAGGACTAACAAGTGCTAGAAAATAGGCTGAGTCTCCGCCATACCATACGCAGCTTGGGATGTCGATGCTCCGCGCCATCTGCGTAAACAATCAGTAGATGAGTTAGATACTGTGTTACCTGGAAAAAAAGGGGTTTCAGAACGTAAGGAAATATAAAAATGGGACTCGGAGAAATGTGAGATCTTACATCAAGCGTTACGCTGGAGTTCTCCACAGTGAAGGAGTTCGACACCTTCACGCTGGCTTAATTATCCCTGCATCGGATCCACATAGAAAAGAATTGCGACATATGTGAGGGAGTCACGAATGGAGATAAACACAGCAACAAAAAAAAATATCGTAGACTAATTCGGCTATACCAGCAATAACAGGCTAAGGGGGCGGTGAATGGAAACAACTCGGTACCACTGAAATAAATCGAAAGGGTAGGGTGAACAACCGGCACAAAAACCCCAATTAAAAAGAACTCACTACAGGTGGCAGTGCAACCCTCATTTCAGGCTAGAACGAGAGGGGGAAAATCGTAACCCTAATCACACCGCCCTAGGAATTCAGAAAATCCCGAAGTCGATTTGAAAAACCCAGCCACATTGATATACCAGTACCATGCGATATTAATGAGCTCGCAGAGGAGGTACTGGGATGCGGAATGGCGGCCTTGTTCTGCATTCTGCTTAGTCGAAAGGACCTCTTCTCCGTTTCAGCTAGCTGGGAGTGCTACGCATCATATGCACATAGGTAGAAAGCTAGCCATAGAATTCATATTTTCCAGAGGCAGAAATCAGCGCACACAGTACCTGGGCTAAACCGGAATAACGAATAGAGGCGTTACACGTAGGATAGTTGCTTGTCATGGGTCGATAAATGCCGGAAGCTGGTACTTCGTTCTCATGATAAGAGACGCCGGCCCTGCGTGCAAAACCATCGAAACGTCAAAACAAAACCCACACGTTAAACCAAAACGGACAGATCACAGGTCTATGCGGCTATTACAATCAATAACCAGCTACTCAAAATTTGCAACACGCATGGTGAGTATTGTACATATACAAAAACAAATCTTATACGCACTGGTTCAAAACGAAAATAATGATAAATCGACGCAAGGTGAAATGAGCTCGGATTATGTATTATTTTATATACACCAATATACAGACAGTACATATCATTACATGGGGTGATATTCATGTAGATAGAAACGGATATTGAAATGCCATGCCGCGACTAATCAGAAAAAAGGTTGAAAATAAAACGATACCGAAAGCTTTTAGGATTAGGGTTAGGTAGGTATCGAAATTTAATATTTAATAGGTGAAGTACTGATACATATCATTTGTTTTCGGACGCCCTAATCTCCATGATTATAAACTTCGTTAGCATGTAGCATAAACTTATACGGACCTATATTTATATATATATGAAGTTATTTGTATGTATACCATATATTATGTACATAATAGGTATTCCAATGTATTATCAAAGTATATGTATATTATATGTATTATATGCATGGTGAGGATCCAATGGCATTATCAAAGGTTATATATATATATATTATATATATATATATTACATGCATGGTGAGTACCCAATGACATTATCGAAGGGTATATATATATGTTATATATATATTATATACATGGGGAGTATCCAATGCTATTAGAAAGGGATAATGGGAAAGAAATCCTAAAGTTAAAATGGGATACTAGGTTGAAAGAGGAAAATTTAAAAAGGTGGAAATAAAATCCAATTCCTGAACTTAATATCCAGTCAACCATGTAAATAAAAGTGAACCCTTAGTATATATGTGCGAAAAAAAAAAAAAAATCTTTAAACTGGAGGTGTTACAAAATGAATATTAAAATAAATATTACACATTTTATAAAAATAAAACTATAAATTTATATTTAAAACTGCAAATGTATCAATAAAACAAAATAAAAACAACCAAAAAATTAATAAAAGAAAACAAATGAAGCACCATCATAAAAAAATATATAAGATAACAAAATAATAAATAAATACTAAAAAAAAAAATGGACGTATAAATAAAAATAAGACTAAATAAAAAATAAAAAAACCAAATATAGACTAAAACTTGGTTAACATAGGAAATATTATTTAAAATATATAATTATAAATTAACAAAATAAATGAAGGAAACTAAAAAACATCAAACCTACTAAATGACTATAATAATAAATAAGTATTTATATAACTATATCAAGCATAAACCCTTTCTCAATCTCAATAGCTTTCCTAAATTTAGGGTGATGGAAATTCTCAACCCTAACAACATTCTTAATGGTGAAGTTACTTCCACTTTATCATGGAGACTCTTAACCTATCAATAAGCTTCCAATTTGTTACAATACCAAGGCTTATGATTACCACTTACACCGAAACCATAACAGATTATATGGTCAAAAATATTTTATATATATTTTTTATGTTAATTTAATTATATGACCATCATTTTTTACTTAAATTTAAAAGAAAAAATACATTAAATCTTAAACCTTTGTCTTGATTACTATTAAATATTTTCCACTTATTATTTATCAATGATTGCTTGAGAGGTGCTCTACCCCCTTATAATGGATACAAATGTCAAGCATAAATGTTTAACATTTAGGGTTTAAATTAATAAATAAAGTTAAAAGTAATAAATAAAATGTTAAAATTAATATAAAACCTCTAAACATTTAAATGTTGGCTCAATTAATAATAAAATGTTAACCTTAAAACCAATTTTTTATATGTCAAATTTATTATTTACTTGTGAATATGTTTTGTTAGAATTCCATGGGTCAATACAATGTCACTTCTTTGACAATAGAAATATTTTATAACAATATCACATGATTCTTAATCATGGAAATTCAAATCCAATTTGTGGTCGATATTATTAGGATGTAAATAGGATTTCTTATAATATCATGGGTCAATACCATGGTTTATGAATACCACATGGCCAATAACCATAACTTATTTGATAATCAAGATATTTTAAAATAATTTATTTTAATTTAGTTTAATTTAATAACATTTTCGTAATTAATTTTAAAAGGAGAAATTTTATAATTACTTTTGATATATATATATATATATATATAAACCCTCTATCGTATATCCCCATAGAAATTAAATCAAACTTTCAGTAAAATTAAAAATGAGAATCCTTTTATATAGATAATATTACTAAGAATATAAATAATATTACTAAGAAGCAACATAAATTCATTTTAACTAAGCATCCAAGTGATGAGAACAAACAAATTGACTAACAATAATATAGGAATGATAGGGCATGGTTGTTTTAAGTTTTTGATTATTGTAGTTTCTTTGACATGCTTGATCCAAAACATATGCTTAATTTTTTACAACCAAATGGTTTTTTTTTTTTTAATTTAGATAGTTTCTTAAACACAATATTGTGGAATCAAATTTAAGAGAGGGAGGAGGGGGGGCGGGGGGGGGGGGGAGGGGGGGTGTGGATATAGTGACAAAGAGGGAGGGAAAAGAGAAAAATATCGAGAAAGAGGGGGGGAGGGGGAGGGAGTTACAAGGGAGGGATGGGGAGAGAGTGAGGGATATAGGAGGGAAGAGAGAGAGAGAGAGAGTAATGGGGGCAAGAGATAGAGGCATGTGAGATAGAATGACATAAACAATATAAAAGAGAGATATGAGTCAATACAGAAAGATAAATATGGAGTTGGAATGGGAGCGAAAGAGAGGGAAGAGGAAATACATGGAGGGATAAAGTAGAGAGAGAGGAGGAGTGATAAGGGAGAGATGGAGAGAGAGTGTGGGAGAGAGGAGAGTGGGAGGGAAGAGGGAGAGGGGAGTGATAGGGAAAGTAGAGAAAGAGAGAGAGAAACCAACCTAGATCCATATTAACCCTAGATCAATCAAGCATCAAGAGCGATCAAATCTTTCGAGGAGAAAACACTTCCTCAAGATTTGAACTTGAAAAAGATGTTTGCACCTCGAGAGATTTGATCCCTCTTAGCACTTGATATATAAAGGGTTAATTTGGATATAGGATGGTTAAATTTAAGTTATGAAATATATATTCCAAGATTAAAAAAAAAATATGTAATCCAAAAATATCATATAATTAAATAGTACATTGAAATCTAGGTATTCAGATCATTAGCTATGGATACAGTGTACTAAAATATTTCATTTGTATTTTTTTATGATATTATTCAATTTTTTATAAATAAAATAAACATGATAGTCAATAAAAAACCTAAAAAAAAAGTTACACTACCTAAAATTCTACTTTAGTTGATTCATTCGAAAATAGTCTTGAAGATGGATCCCCATTGCGATTTGAAATGTCGACGGATTTCTTATAAGAATGTGGATAATCTAGATCATTCTTGTCTAGTTTTTTTAATATATATATATATAACACTTAACAATAAATAAATAAAATATCAAAATGAGGGTATAAAAATAATCAAAATTAAACGTAAAAAAAAATATAATAGTTGTTAGACAAACAAACAATATTTAAATTGCAAAGAAGAGTTAGCAGAAGGTACCTGAAGACTAAGGAAAATTAAAACTTGAGATCATTCCAGCTAAGGGAAGAGTGATAAAAATACAGGATCATTGAAAGAAGGTCTTTTTAAGTGGTTAATTTTAATTAATACTAATGTGTATATGCAAGTAGCAGCAGAGAAGGGAATTGTGGCAGCCATACAATAAGAAGAAGAAGAGAGGGAGCAGAAGTGCAAAAGCCATATAAGAGAAAAAAAATGATCAAAAGGGGTCTGGAGGAAAGAGAACCAAGTGAGCACATGAGATCAAGCATAAGAGGGAAGCTTGGTAGGGGATTGTGTAGCAGTAATTGAGACTGGTTACAAGAGAAGGGCTCTAGTGTAGCTCCCAAGTGGACATGGAAATTTCATTAGAGGAAAGGTGAAAATGACTCTAGAGAGTTAGAGGAAAGGCTTAGAAGAAAGCCATATAAAGAGGAAAGAATATGCCAAAATAGATGGCAGAAGGAGAGTGTATGATGAATAAATTGATAGGGATATGGTTAAGTTAAGGGCACAAATCAAGCATTTGGAACAACTACTATAGAAGGAGATTAGAGAGGATTTGAAATATCGAGTGAATGTAAGGAAAAGTGTCAAGTGGTCTATTATGGGGTTATTTTCAAAGAATTTGATGCAAAATATGAATATTTGGATGAAGGAGGAAAATAAAACTAGTAGAAGTAAACATAAAGAAGAAGTTCACTTTTGTGAACTCGAAGAAGGATGAATCCTAGGAAAGGATGATGATGAGAGTGATGGGATGATGGAGTGCTTGGAGTAACAAAGAAAAGAGATGTTAATGAAATCAAGTGAAGAAGGAAATTGTGATGTATTTCAACCTAATTGTTTGTATGAGTATGAAGTTTTAGGTACTAAATATCTGTCATGTCCCTCAACTTCACCAAAAAAAAAAAAAAAAAAAAAATTCAACTATGTGAAATTGTATAGCTTCACTTGTAAAAGGTTTGTTTTATCATAGCATACTACCCTTCTATATATATATACATATTTTCTTTTTAAGCTTACATATTTTATTGTAAAATCATGGTGTGCTATTTAAACCTCAACCCTAACCATAATATTTGTGCTTACACTTACTTACCATCAAAATCATATGGCTTAACAATTACCTTGGTCAATAATTTAATACTACCAAGTAACGTATACGCCCATGAATATTTTATAGGTCGTTTGCTTGGCCTTCCTCCACTCATGTTGAAGATACAATCACTATGGTTATGAGGATAGTACACATCACTATGGTTTCATATTTAATTCTTATTCCAAGTTCGATATAAGCTTCTCGTGGTTGGTATTGTTGTAACCGTTACGTCTTGTCATAAGAACTCAATTGCGTATCTACAAAAGGCTACGGCCTTCGTGCTTGCTCGGTCTTACTTAAGCATCATTTTAATGGTTACGTCTTGCCAAAGGGATTTTCATTCACTCCTATTACGATTTCTTGGGTACTTAAACAAATTTCGTTTCGATGAATTAAATGAGGCGTGGTCTTTTTTTGTACTTCCGTATATTTCCTGATACGAATGCATGCTATGAAATTGTTTGGAAAATTTTATCACCCGTACGTCATAGTTTTTGAAACTTTCTTGAGGTACTTGCCACTGTGGTTATTTCCTGGGGTGGGCATCTTCCTACACATGGACGGCAGAAAACTGAGATAGTTTAGGGTTTAGCTATGTTTTACTTTCGATGTTTTACTTTCTATAGCTTTCATTTGGAAATGTTAACACTTGCTCTCAGAGAAGGCCGAGTCCGCCGGAATTGCATATATGTTCGCTTCTACCATTCAGCGTCAACCTTTCTAGCACAGGGAGATTAGCTAGTCAGGTAATAATTCTTGCTATATCTTTCCTCTCCTCTTAATGGTTAAGTTCGTCTCAGATCTTGGAGAAACAATATAGTTTGCTCCTCCGAGATTTTTTTTTTTTAAAGTTATTTTTACGTTGATATACTGGCCTCCTCGTTCTTCATATTATTTTTTTCGTTGAAGCATTCGATGATGACCTCTTAATTTGTATTTTTGCCTGCTAGTTACTTGGATTTAACTCTATATATTGGATTTAACTCTGCTTAACGTTTCCTGAGTTTTGATTTTGGATCAATATATGTTTAATCTTAATTATTTGAGCTCGATTATGTATGATGACCTTTCATTGTGGCTGCGTCAGAAATCATAGGGTTTCTAGATGAACTGACCTCGCGTCACAGTAGCTGTAGTTTTATTTCATGTTAATGTTCTGATGGCGTTCCACCTAGATCAACGTGCTTATCATTTTTTTTGTTTTTCGTCTCACTTTGCCCTGATTCACTCTTTCGAGGTTGTGATATTTCTCTGACTCAGGGTTGAGAGATTCTATTTCAAATTCCTGTTCAGTCTTGTTGTGTATTAGTTCATACACGACTGTGAGCTTTAAACTCGACAATTTGGTATTATATGCAGAGGTTCATGCTAAATACGTGTTATTATCCTGCACCGAGTTAACTATCACTTCGGAGGTAATACCTTGTAAATTCTGGAATTTTTGAATGATTAAGTTTCTACTCTGTCTATACAGTTAACTAATTCGTCTCGGCATCTTGCAGGCATCCGACAGAAGGGATCGGTTTCTTCCTATAGGTTTTTGGGTAAGTAGAATTTGGTTTCGTTATTGTAACCTCTTATAACCGTCCCTTTCAATTTTTATTCCTATATATTAACCTTGTTCCCAAACTGTTAATGCAGGTATGCTACTTCCCTCCCACATAGAATTTTGAGGGTCTCATACTCATTCTCGCGATAGGATTATTCTAACAATTTTATCTTTTTCATGGTCACAGGTCAGCATCTATCTCTTGTCGGCAATGATGTTTGCCTTCAATTACTGTTTGATTTAATTCACATTTTCCTCATTAAAAAGGGTTTTTTTTTTTTTTTTTGGTAGCGTTAAATTTCGGCCGAAGGCTGAAACTGTTAACATTATAGCGGTGATAGATTTTTCTAGACAATGGATTCTAGAATATCATGTTGAACTATGCGAGCCCATTTTGTAAATGGCTCCAGTCCTTGATATACATATAGATGTATAATACCTCTCGATTTTAGTTCCATAATATGTTTTTCAATTTACCTAGTGATCTACCTAAAGAGAATGAAGACAAAAATACGTTTACTGGCCTTATTTATACTTCTTTTTTCTTTCTCATGGAATTAAGATAACCGAATATGAGTTTCTTTGTCATATTAGTTTCTAATTATGGAGTTTGAGTAGTACCTGAGACCTTTCCAGTCCCACAAAATTTATATTTCCAGTTGTATTCTATACATCTATCAGAGTTCTCTCGGTAGATGAGGTTTTCGTTTTTATAACAATTATCCAATATTCCTATAACTATAATTGTTCTTGTCACAACCACTTCAATATATGTATTGGTTGACTACACAGCTAACCTTTCATACCTCTGATGAATAAAGTGTATGTTGATTCTCATAGCTATATTTATTCTTTTCTCAGATGCATGCATTATGTAAAGTTTTATATACTCATTTTACTTTACAATCCTTATTTCTTTTAGGATGCTAGTCACACATTCAATATACATATATATATATTTTCTTCACCTGCCATTTTTTATAGAATTGGTAATGCTAAATAGCTAGGTCTCTGCATTAGCTGAGTTGTATAAAGCACTGAATCTATAAAATTTTGTTCAAATTTGTTTCTACTGTAGCTGGCAGTTGATAGATAGTCCTGTATTGCTATTTTGGAAGTCTACTAGTCTATACTGTACTCAGACATGTGAATACATTCTTTTCTACTCATATAATTTCATTATGTACACTATTTTAATTCTATTGTTAACAGAAGCATATTAAAGTTACAAAAAATTGAATTATGAGGTGTTACAAATCTCCAGATTTAAACCATAGACTGGTTTAGAGGTTCTGGAGAATTTCTCCTCATTTTTCTAGTTCTTACAACTATGCAGAAATGAGAGGGTTAATTCCATTCTTATCTCTACAAATGTATGGAACACTATTTAAATTCAGAAAAAACAAATATACATAAACAACTCTAGTCTATTCCACTACCATTAAATATTCAACTATTCTTAATTTCTGTGAGCATACCACTTTGGTAATTGACCAGTCCTCCCAACCTTAGAATTCGTCTATCTCCAGAATTCACCCCCGAGCTAAGATCCCTCTAAGAACAGATCAACCTCTAATCTGTTTAGGAGCAGCTTATTTAAGCTATTGTTCCCCAAAGCTTGTTTCTAATTCTGCGTCCAGAATATCAGGATGCTTTTCTTCCTGTTTGCCTAGGCTTCCCTATTTAGAGACTTTTAAAGATGCTTTCTATTTTTCCCAGCTTTTCCATCTTTTTACCTCTTCCCAACTACTTTCCTCATCATTGGGGAAACTATATTTTCCTCAAAATCTAATTTAGAAATTCTTTCAAGGATTTTTGAAAGATTGTGGAGAAAGTATTTGCTTTTATCCATCCTCATAGATTTAGCAAGTGATCTCATAATTCTCAATTTGGTCAATCTATACCAAAATTATTTTATTCATTTTCTCAAATTAAATATTTAATTACATTCACAAAATACTTGTCCTTTGGGGTCCACTACCCTTAGGATTAAAGTTCAAATGTCTAGTTTTGAATTTCAAACACATAAACTAGGGGTGTTACATATTCCCCCTCTGAAAGCAAACACCATCCTCGGTGTTGTTATTTAGCTACTAGAGTTCATTTTTCAAACAAAAATGGATATCTTTCCATCATTTCAGCTTCTCTTTGCCAGGTAGCTTCTTCAACAGTAAAGTGCTTCCACTACACCTTTACTCTTGCTACCGTTCGGTTCCTCAATTCAATTTCTTCCCGCTCCAGGATTTGAAGCGGTTCTAGAAGGAAATCTCCTTCTGGTTCCACCTATACAACATTCCAATCAACTATTGAGAAGCATCATGTACATATTTTTTTGATAATGAAACATGAAGCACATCATGAACTCTCACATGGGGTGGTAAGGCCAGCTTGTAAGCCACTGGTCCCACCCTTTCTAATACTTCAAAAGGACCGCAATATCTAGGAGCCAGTTTTGCACAACTTCCGGCATACAGTGTGCTATTTTTGTGTTTAATACATAAATACACATGTTCCCCCACTTTAAATTCTCGATGTACTCTTTTCTTATCAGCATATTTTTTCTGGCGATCTTGGGCTGTCTTGATGTTTCTCTGTATCTGTTTAACAATTCTTTCCATCTCTTGTAAAGCATCTTGTCCCAACATTAGCTTATCTTAAGGTTGACTCCAGCTCAGAGGGGTTTGACATTTCCTTCCATAGAGTGCCTCAAATGGACTCATTTTGATGGAGGTTTGATAGCTGTTATTATAGGCAAATTCAGCTAAATGCAGATAATCTTCCCACTTTGATGGCCTATCCATCACATACATTCTCAACATATCCTCCAAATATGATTAGTTCTCTCTGTCTGACTGTCGATTTGAAGGTGATAGGAAGTACTAAAATTTAGCTTAGTGCCCATACCGCCAAATAGACCTTTCCAAAAGGCTGTGGTGAACTTAGCATCTCTATCTGAAACAATCACCTTTGGGATCCCATGTAATCTCACTATCTCTTTTAAAAACACATTTGCTATTTGGGCTATCCCAAAAGTAGACTTTACAGGTATGAAATGTGCGACTTTGGTTAAAGTGTCTACTACTACCATCACTGAATCGTGTTGGTATTTAGTTTTGGGTAGCCCTGTTATAAAATCTATAGAAATTGTGTCTCATTTCCATTCTGAAATCGACAAAGGACTTAGAAGACCAGCAGGATGTTGATGTTCAACTTTAACTAATTGACACTCCATGCATATAGCTAAATATTCTGCTACATATCCTTTCATTCCTGGCCAGAAAAAATTCTTTTTCAAAGCTGTTAACATCTTCTGATATCCAGGATGCCCAGCATATGGATGTTTGTGATATTCATCTAAAATCTCTCTTTTCAAGGACTCCACATTGGGGATATATAGTCTGTTTTTGTAGCAGATCAGTCCTTTTTGGTTTTGAGTAAAATTAGTCATCTCTTTCTTTAGTAGTTTCATCTGTAGTGTTTCATAATTTGGATCCTGGTTTGCTGCCTTTTTCACTAACTCTTCTAACTCAAACTGTGCACTACTTCCAATGCTGTTTATATTTTGACAAGAATTTCTGCTCAAGGCATCAGCAATTTTATTTTCTTTTCCTATGATATGTTTTATGTCGATATCAAATTCACTCATAAAAGACAGCCATCTGGCGTGTCTAGCATTCAAATCTGTGTGGGAAAAGAAATATTTGAGACTAATATGATCAGTCATCAATGTAAATTTTTTTCCAAGGATATAGTGTCAGCACATTTTGAAGGCATGAATAACATCAGCTAATTCCAAATCATAGGCACTATAGTTCTATTCATGTATCTTTAGTTTCCTAGATTCATATGCAATAACCGAATTTTCCTACAAAAGAACTCCTCCCAACCCCTCTTTATAGGCATCTATACATGCAACAAATTCTTTATCAGGATCTGCAATCTTCAGTATAGGGGCTGTAGTAAGTTTTAGTTTTAATTGGTCAAAACTGTTTTGGCATCTTTCAGTCCACTCAAATTTGACACCCTTCCTTCGTAGTGATGTTATGGGATTTTCTATGGAAGAAAATCTCTCCACAAATCTGCGATAATAACCTGCAATCCCCATGAATGATGTCACTGCTGAAACATTAGTTGGCATAGGCCATTCTTTAATAGATTTTATCTTTTCAGGGTCAATAGCCAGCCCTTGTTCAGAAATAATATGACCCAAGTATTGAATCTTATCTTTATAAAATTCACATTTATTTAATTTGGCATATAACTGGTTTTCTTTCGAAGTTTGCAATACTATCCTCAAGTGCTCTTGGTGTTCTTCTTCACTTTTTGAGTAAATTAAAATATCATCTATGAACACAAGTACAAATTTTTCTATGTACTTATTTAACACACTGTTCATTAAGCACATAAAAGTGGTAGGGGCATTTGTCAAACCAAAAGGTAGGACTACAAATTCGTAGTGACCATACTTGGTTCGAAAGGTTGTTTTGCTGATGTCTTCTTCTTTAATTCTGAGCTGGTGATAAGCAGTCCTTAAGTTAATCTTTGAAAATACTGAGGCTCCTCTCACTTGGTCAAAAATATCATCAATTCTAGGCAAGGGGTATCTATTTTTTATGGTCAACTTATTTAGTTGACGATAATCAATGCACATTCTGAAGGTTCCATCTTTCTTTTTCACAAACAACACTGGTGCTCCCCAAGGAGACACACTCGGTCTGATATAACCTTTATCTAACAATTCTTGCAATTTCATTTTCGATTCCATGAGTTTAGGGGGACTCATTCGATAAGGGGCTCGGGAAACCAGTGTTGCTCCCGGCACCAGATCGATTGAAAATTCAATCTCTCTTTTGGGGGGTAGATGAGGAATCTCATCTGGAAAGACTTCCTTAAACTCTCTTACTACTGGCACAGCATCCAACAGATTTTCTTTAGCTTTCTGTTCTATTTCTTCCACATGTACTACATAAACTTGGTTTCCTTTCCTAGCTGTTCGTCTTAATTGTAGTGCAGATATTTGTCTTACAGAGATAGGTTTTGATTTTCCCTTGAGAATAAAAGGTTTCCCTTCTTCATCTACACAATGCAGGTTCTTATCCCAACAGTTCATTAGGGCTTTCTTCTTTTCCAGCCAGTCCATTCATATCAGCAAGTCATATGAACCTAAGGGCAGAATGTTCAAATTTACTTCTGTTTGAAAATCATTTAATTTAATTGTTGTTCGGGGAAATTTATGTGTTACCTTCCTCTTGGTTCCAGTGGCCAGCTGAAGCAACCATGACTACTGAAATTTTTCAGTTTTAAGATTACATTTTTCTACAATTTTTGGACTAATGTAACTCAAAGAAGCACCTGGATCAATCAAAACAGTGACAGATTGGTCAGAAATCTTACCCTCCATTTCAACCATGGTAGCTTGGTGCTCTGCTTGTCGATTTTCCAAGGTTGCACTAATGGTGGGTATATTTCTTGCTATGTCATTTACGGTTGTAGCTTCTCGATCCCTCATAATCATCTGAATGTTTCGATGGGGAAAATCCCTCAAAAGATGGGGTTCTCCACAGCCCCAACATTTCAAGGGTTCCCTCATTTTGACTATGCCTTCCTGTTTATTGTATCCATCCATTTGTTTTGAAGCCACTTGGGACTGAGAAGTTTGATGTTCTTTGGGTTTATTAAATTTCTTTCGCTGATGGTCCCTGCCAAAATTCTTCAAATAGGCTGGTTTCTGTTTCTTCCCTCTGAATTCACTATTATTTACCTAGCTTTTCCCATGTTCCATTTTTCCCTTGAACAATTGGTAACATAATCTAGCTTTCCTCACTACCTCATCCATATTTTTTGGGTTATCAAATTCGATTTTCTCTTTGTACACAGCAGGAAAACAGTTCAAAAACCTTCGTACCTTTGCCTTCTCTTCCCTAATGTAAGGGACATATCTCAATAGATTTGTAAACTTAGTGAAAAACTCATCAATATTAAGTTGTCCCAGCCTAAGCTCATGAAATTCCTTTGCCTTATCATCATAATAACGCTAATTCAAGTAGCGATTTTTGAACTTATCTTGAAAATCTTCCCAAGTAATTGTCTTTTCATCAATGGCATGAACCATTTTCATCTCCTCCCACCACAAGGTATCCTTACCTTGTAGCTGGTAAACAACTAATCTGGCCTTCAAATTGCTTTCATATTCATAGACCTTAAAATACTTAATCATGTTCAGCAACCAGGCTTCCGCATCTTCCTCCTTCTCCCCATCATAGCAAGGAGGTTGGATCTTTCGGAATTCCCCCTGTAATTCCTTTTTCTGTTTATACTGATGTCTAATAGCATCATCATCCTCAGACTCATCATTATTCCTCTTTCCGGAACCCTCACCTTCTTGGTTGTTCTGCGAAGTTAGTTCTCTGATGAGCTTTTCCTGCTCCTCACTGGCTAATGACAATCTGTCATTCGGGCTTCTTATCTCAGCCAATTCTTGTTGCAACCTATGCAACATAGCCATCACTGGAGCATTGGGATCTGGTGTATTATCCTCATTACGCAGATCAACATAAATTTCGACACCTTCTGGCATTCCATCACCACTGTACACTACACAACACAGATCAGTAATTTTTTTTTTTTTCACAGAAATTAATTTATACAGTGAACACACAGCAACAGTGAGCACAATAACAATATCCCAATTCTATATAACTTGGGCTCTGGTACCATTTCTCATGTCCCTCAACTTCAGCAAAAAAAAAAAAAAATATTTCAACTATGTGAAATTGTATAGCTTCACTTGTACAAGGTTTGTTTTATCATAGCATACTACCCTTCTATATATATATACATATTTTTTTTTTAAGCTTACATATTTTATTGTAAAAGCATGGTGTGCTATTTCACCCTCAAGCCTAAGCATAATATTTGTGCTTACACTTACCATGAAAATGATATGGCTTAACAATTACCTTGGTCAATAATTTAATACTACCAAGTAACGTATACGCCCATGAATATTTTATAGGTCGTTTTCTTGGCCTTATTCCACTCATGTTGAAGATACAGTCACTATGGTTATGAGGATAGTACATATCACTATGGTTTCATATTTAATTCTTACGCCAAGTTCGATATAAGCTTCTCATGGTTGGTATTGTTGTAACCGTTATGTCTTGTCATAAGAACTCGATTGCGTATCTACGAAAGGCTATGGCCTTCTTCCTTGCTCAGTATTACTTAAACATCATTTTAATGGTTACGTCTTGCCAAAGGGATTCTAATTCACTTCTATTACAGTTTCCTGGGTACTTAAACAACTTTCGTTTCGATGAATTAAATGAGGCGTGGTCTTTTTCTATACTTCCGTATATTTCCTGATACGAATGCATGCTATGAAATAGTTTGGCAAATTTTATCACCCGTACGTCATAGTTTTTGAAACTTTCTTCAGGTACTTGCCGCAGTGGTTATTGCCCTGGGTGGGCATCGTCCTACACATGGACGGCAGAAAACTGGGATAGTTTAAGGCTTATCTATGTTTTAAGTTCGATGTTTTTCTTTCTATAGCTTTCATTTGGAAATGTTAACACTTGCTCTCAGAGAAGGCCGAGTCCGCCGGAATTTCATATGCGTTCACTTCTACCATTCATCGTCGATCTTTCTAGCGCAGGGAGATTAACTAGTCAGGTAATAATTCCTGTTATATCTTTCCTCTTCTGTTAATGGTTAAGTTCGTCTCAGATCTTCGAGAAACGACATAGATTGCTCCTCCGAGATTTTTTTTTTTAAAGTTATTTTTACGTTGATATACTGGCCTCCTCATTCTTCATATTATTGTTTTCGTTGAAACATTCGATGATGATCTCTTAATTTGTATTTTTGCCTGCTAGTTACTTGGATTTAACTCTGCTTAACGTTTCCTGAGTTTTGATTTTGGATCAATATATGTTTAATCTTCATTATTTGAGCTCGATTCTGTATGATGACCTTTCATCGTGGCTATGTCAGAAATCATAGGGTTTCTAGATGAACTGACCTCGCGTCACAGCATCTGTAGTTTTATTTCATGTTAATGTTCTGATGGCGTTCCACTCAAATCAACGCGCTTATCATTATTTTGTTTTTCGTCTCACTTTTCCCTGATTCACTCTTTCGAGGTTGTGATATTTCCCTCACGCAGGGTTGAGAGATTCTATTTCAAATTCCTTTTCAGTCTTGTTGTGTATTAGTTCATACACGACTGTGAGCTTTAAACTCAACAATTTTGTATTATATGCAGAGGTTCATGCTATATATGTGTTATTCTCCTGCACCCAGTTAACTATCACTTCGAAGGTAATACCTTCTAAATTCTAGAAATTTTGAATGATTGAGTTTCTACTCTGTCTATACAGTTAACTAATTCGTCTTGGCATCTTCCAGACATCCGACAGAAGGGATCGGTTTCTTCCTATCGGTTATCTTCCAGATAACCGTCCCTTTCAATTTTTATTCCTATATATTAACTTGGTTCCCAAACTATTAATGCAGATACGCTACTTCCCTCCCGCATTGAATTTTGAGGGTCTCATACTCATTCCTGCGATAGGATTATTATAACAATTTTATCTTTTTCATGGTCACAGGTCAGCATCTATCTCTTATCAGCAATGATGTTTGTCTTCAATTACTCTTTAATTTAATTCACAGTTTCCTCATTAAAAAGGGTTTTTGTTTTGTTTTTTTGGTAGCATTAAATTTCGGCCCAAGGCTGAAACTATTAACATTATAGTGGTGATAGAATTTTCTGGACAATGGATTCTGGAATATCATGTTGAACTATGCAAGCCCATTTTGTAGATGGATCCAGTCCTTGATATACATATAGATGTATAATAGCTCTTGATTTTAGTTCCATAATACGTGTTTCAATTTACCTAGTGATTTACATAAAGACAATGAAGACAAAAATATGTTTACTGGCCTTATTTATACTTCTTGTTTCTTTCTCACGGAATTAAGATAACCGAATATGAGTTTCTTTGTCATATTAGTTTCTAAGTATGAAGTTTGAGCAGTACCTGAGAACTTTCTAGCCCCACAAAATTTATATTTCCAGTTGTATTCTATACATCTATCAGAGTTCTCTCGGTAGCTGAGGTTTTCGTTTTTATAATAATTATCCAGTCTTAATATAACTATAATTGTTCTTGTCACAACCACTTCAATATATGTATTGGTTGAATACACAGCTAACCTTTCATACCTCTGATGAATAAAGTGTATGTTGATTCTCATAGCTATATTTATTCGTTTCTCAGATGCATGCATTATGTAAAGTTTTATATACTCATTTTACTTTACAATCCTTGCTTCTTTTAGGATGCTAGTCACACATTCAATATATATATATATTTTCTTCACCTTCCATTTGTTATAGAATTGGTAACACTAACTAGCTAGGTCTCTGCATTAGCTGAGTTGTATAAAGCACTGAATCTATAAAATTTTGTTCAAATCTGTTTCTACTGTAGCTGGCAGCTGATAGATAGTCCTGTATTGCTATTTTGGAAGTCTACTAGTCTATACTGTACTCAGACATGTGAATACATTCTTTAATAGTCATATAATTCCATTATGTACACTATTTGAATTCTATTGTTAACAGAAGAAGATTAAAGTTACAAAAATTTGAATTATGAGGTGTTACAAATCTCCAGATTTAAACCACAGACTGGATTAGAGGTTCTGGAGGATTTCTCCTCATTTTTCTAGGTCTTACAACTATGCAGAAATGAGAGGGTTAATTCCATTCTTATCTATGTAAATGTATGGAAGACTATTTAAAATTCAGAAAAAACAAATATACATAAACAACTCTAGTCTGTTCCATTACCATTAAATATTCAACTATTCTAAATTTTTGTGAGCATACCACTTTGGTAATTGACCAGTCCTCCCAACCTTAGAATTTGTCTATCTCTAGAATTCACCCCTGAGCTGAGATCCCTCCAATAACAAATCAACCTCTAATATGTTTAGGAGCAGCTTATTTAAGTTGTTGTTCCCCAAAGCCTGTTTCTAATTCTGCGTCCAGAATATCAGGATACTTTTCTTCATGTTTGCCTAGGCTTCCCTATTTAGGGACTTTTAAGGCTACTTTCTACTTTTCCCAGCTTTTCGAGCTTTTTACCTCTTCCCATATACTTTCCTCATCATTGGGGAAACTAGATTTTCCTCAAAATCTAATTTAGAAATTCTTTCAAGGATTTTTGAAATATTGTGGGGAAAGTATTTTCTTTTATCCATCCTCATGGATTTAGCAAGTGATCTCATAATTCTCATTTTGGTCAATCTACAAAAAATTATTTTATTCATTTTCTCAAATTAAATATTTAATTACATTCACAAAATACTTGTCCTTTGGGGTCCACTCCCCTTAGGCTTAAAGTTCAAATGTCTAGTTTTGAATTTCAAACACATAAACTAGGGGTGTTACAATATCAAGCAAATAGAGCTAAAAAAATGCCAAAAACAAAGGAAGGAGAAACAATCCAAGAAAAGGACTATGCATGTAAAGGACAACAAGGGGTAGCTGATTATCGAGTTGGAAAATTTCAAAGGAGTGTTTTGGAATAAGGAATTTTAGCCTTGTGTCATGAAGACAACCTTGAAGAACATTATGAAAGAAATCATATCAAAATTTCACAATTTTGTGAAAAGAGGAGTAATATGGGAGATATAATTTGTTGGTTGTACATTTTTTTTACCAAGTGTTTATCTAAATATTTTTGAAGAAATTGTTTGAATCAATGAGAGTTATTGGAAACTGGAAAAGGAGGAGACAATGTATGTCTTGCAAATGTGCAATTATGGAAAAGGAAGAGCTGATAAGGAGAGTGTAGCTCAAGAAAATTCTGTTAATGGAAAACAAACTATAAAGATTCAAAGACTAGGAAGAATCCAAGGACCTGAGGAAGAAGAGATATTATTATCTCATGTAGTCAGGAAAAGAAGGTGACTAACTTATGAAGACAATCATGGAGAAGAATTTGTAGAAATTTCTAATGGAAGGAAAAAATATGGCTATGCTTAGAAAGGTCATGAAGAGGTTTATGCAGAACAAAGAATTAATTGGGATAGAAATAAAATTGTTGATTATGATCAGAGTGCTACGGAAGATGGATAACAAGTACAAGAAGAAGCTCATGTAACAGAAAATTGGAGCAAAAAAGAAGAGAAATGTATCTTCAAAATTGAACATGAGCCCAAGAAATGTCAGGAATAATGTAATTTCTGCAAAATGCTTGAATGTGAAAGTACAAAATATGGAAGAAATCAACCTTCCATGGAGCAGCGGAAAGCAGAATGGTCAAAGAAATCATATTCTTTGGAATTTTATGAAGGAAAGTGGGAGAAAAATCTTGAAATTATCTCACAGTATAGGGTTGGAACATTGATGGATGCATGTAAAATATTTCTTTAGGGTGATAATAATTTTAAATATAGGTTTGAGAATGGAAGAAATTTTTGGAAGATTGACAAAGATCAAAGGGATAGGCTTGAAGGTAATTCATATTTTAAATTTATGAATTGATTGCAACAGGAATATCATAATTTTGAAGATGTAGTTGTGTATGATCATCTCCAGATGACCATGATGATCATGAAATATTTTGTTTTTAATTTTTTCAGGGTTTAGAGAAAAATTTTGTGCACGGTTTGCATGAAGAGGAGTGTTCCCAATAGGATGGAAAATTGGATGAAGAAATAATAATTTTAAAAACTATTATGCAGGGTACTATTGAAGCCAAAGAGGATTGTAGAGAAAGAGACATGGCGAAATTTGAACAAAATTTGTTCATAAGTCCAAAAGGAGGTGAATACCAAAGATTTGATGGTGTAAAAGCTGACAGTGCATATAAATATGATGTGAATAAAAAGATAAATTGGCAAGGACTTCCACATAAAGCATTGGATGTGTGGAAAATGGTAAAATTAGATAGCACTTTTTCCAATGAATTGCGTACTGAAAATGTGAATTTGGGTTACAATTTTTGCCCCTTTTTGAGAAAAAACATTCAATTTTTTCGGTTCTTCAACTTTCTACAATCGAAAACAAATTTTCTATTAAGAATTTCGTTTTGCAATAAAACTAAAAATTGTCCAAAATTTTGTTAGCTTTCTATTACTTATTTTTTGGAATTTTTTTATACAGATTTGATATGTCAACTTAGAATTTCTTTGAGTGTGTGTTTTTTAACAATCAACAGATTCATAAGAAGTCATGCTAATACACAATGTTGTATTCTTTGAAAATTTACGTTTTTGAGAAGAAAAATGTGTTACAAAAATCTAGACAGAGTCTACTTTGGTTTCATCATATTTACAAAGCCAATGGATACATACCATAATTACTAGAATTTTTTGAACTGGTCTAATCTGAAAAACTGCATATTTTGAATATCTTTTGTGATGCAAGAAATTTCTTAACATATAAGTTATAAACTAAAAATCTAAAAGCTACCCATTAGAGATGATGGACCAATGTAATGTACCATAATTTTTTAATTTTTTCTTACAATGTATTTTGGAAGATATATAATATTTTTCTCACTAAATCACAATGACCTTCAGAAATTGTTTGCATCCATTTTATTACAAAATTAGTTGAAATTAGCAAACATTTATGAAATTCCATGAAAGCTATATTTCCTGAAAGTAGATTCAATTCTGAAAATTCTCATCTTGGCTCTGACAGTTAATTTAGAATTTTACATGGAGTTTAATCATTTCAAAGTTGCAGAAACGTATTCAGGGCTTGGCTCTGCTTAACTAGTGACGCGTTAGTTTGGCCAAACACTTAAACAAAGTTCGGCTGACCTATTTTTTGCACCGATGGCCCGTTAAGTCAAACAGATAAGTAGTTCAGGTGAACTATTTCTTAAAATTTCGGCGGAATTTTTACTTAACTTTCCGTCGGCCGGAAAGTACCACCGAGCCCCTGCAAAAAAAAAAAATTTGCGGCAATATAAATTTCCGTGAAACCATTCAATATTTTCATATATTTTTGCATGTTTGGTCTGATTTTACAAAAGTCTTAATCTGATTTGGCAAAGAATTGTTTTGGGTTTAAGGACCTTTCTTGCAGGTACATTCAAATGACTTTTCGTTCAGACACATTATTTTCATACATTTGATCTGATTTTGCAAGGAATTTTTTTCGATTTAAAGAATTTTCTTGGAGGTACATTCAAAATTTCTTACAAGTACATTCAAAAAAAAATTTTAAAAAATTTTCTTGGAGGTACATTCAAAAGACATTTCTTGGACGTATTTGATACAATTTTTTGGGCTTAATTTCAAAAGGACATTTTTTGGTTTTGGGTTGAAGTAAATCTTTTATAATGATTTTTTAAAATGACTTTTTGTGTAACTTTTTAAATCAAATTTTTTTGTACGACTTGGAAGGAAATATTTTGAACTTCGTTTCATTTTTATAAGACATTTTTTTCCTGAATTTTTTAAAGTAAGTGTTTTGGATTGGAGAATGTATTTTTTGCAAAATTTTTAAAATGAGTTTTTTTTTTTAAATTAAATATTTTGCGATGTTTTTTCTTTAAGTGAGTTTTTGTCTAAATTTTTGAAGGAAATTTTTTGAGCTTCATACTCTATTATCATGGGAAATCGAAGAAATTGTACGGGAAAATATGATTGAAAAAGAGACCCTGAGGAACATAGAGAAGAGACGAGACAATCTCGCAAAATAAAGATAGAAGCAGTCTCAAATATTGAAGGGGGAAATCAACCTCAACTAGAAGTTGAAACAGGTATGTAAATGTAAATATTATGATTTTGATATATTTAAAGTTTTCCTAGTGTAAAATGTCAAGCTTAATTTATATTTTACGAACTAATTTGAAAAATATTTTTCTATGTAAATAGAGAGAGATATTCCTCAAAAAATTGATGATGAGATACAAAATTTTGAAAAAGTAAAAGAGATATTGAACCAATGATTGAAGATGGTGAAAATGAGGAAATAAATTCAACTAAAGAAATTGAATCACAAGGTATATATATATATATATATATATATATATATATATATACGTGTGTGTGTGTGTGTGTGTTGAACACATGTACGTATTTTTGAAATTATACATATATTTATTAATTTAGTTATTTACTGAATATGTAAACTTATTATGTACTGTTGATTCGAATATGTACAGATGAAATTAATGTCGATGACGAGATGTTAGAAAATGTTGACACTCACACATATGTAGATAAAAGAGCTGACGATTATATACGATATCGTGTTAACCACATTTTTGAGAATTATTTCATAAAGGAAAATGTGACAGTTCAAGCCCAAATGTTGAAAGGTCTCCTATCATTAATGAAATTAAAAAAAACTATGAATTTTTAGGTATTTGAAAATCAACCAAAGATTAAAAAAATGAAGGAAAATGTGATATAAAATATGAATAGTGTTATAAATTCAATTAGAAGATCTAGGTAGAAAAATGTTTGAGTTGTACATAGAGAAATACATATGGCAGTGGTTTCATCAAGTACTAAAGGGAATCTCTAGGTAAAAACTATGGCACAAGCATTAGGAACCTCACGAAAAAATTTGCACAAACATCGGAAATTTCGGTTGCAAATAGATGTAAATGATGAACTTGCTTGTTGAAGATCCATTTGTAGGAAAATATAGAAAGATAGACTAGGAGAAGATGTTAAAAAAATAATATATGAAAATTGGAAGAACAATTCATGTGTTTCGCCAACTCTAAGGCATGTGATGCGAAGAAGAATAGCATGAAATCAATATGAAGAACAATAAAAAAATTTCTTGGAAACCACTCAGATGGACTTGTTCGATAAGGTTAAATAAGAGAATCGTGAATTTCATGTTTCAATCAATTATTTTGTTCAACTAAAACCATGGTATGTAAAACCTATCATCGTGCGCGACACTTGTTGCTACCGTTATCATGTGGAATTTGAATTATATTATGATACATTCCTTGATTTTGGTAGAAATTTTTGGAAGGATTTACCTCCTCCTTCCACTATTCGTGATTTCAAATCTCAAATTCTATGTGAAAGAGAAAGCAATGAAATATTTTACGAAAAGAAATGTGTTGGTGGTAAAAAATGCAATGATTGTGGAAATTTGACTAAATTTAAAAACAAATATCGTACTAATATAAATGATCAATCATTGTCCAACATGAAAGTGAAATGGAAGATATATGAATATATCCATAAATCGATTCAAGGTGAAAGTAGTGTTAAAAGAATTGAATTACGAGAAGAAGAAATTTTTTTGATAGACTTTTTCAGAAAGTTTGAGCCATAAATTTACAAATACACCAATTATTCCCATAGAGCTCGATGGAAAGACTTGCAATTCAAAAAATCTCGTGAATTTTTTCCACCAGGGACCATTTTATCAGTAATTGATTTTGCAGAAAACTACACATTTGTTCCACAAAAAGAAATTCAGAGTGAATACTATCATTCTGACCAAGTCTCCATGCTCATCCATATTCTATATAGACATGCTGAACAAAATGTCAATAATATGGAAATCACCAGTGAAAATTGACATATTATTAAAGAATATCACTTTTATATCAGTGATGATCGTACACATAATACATATTTTGTACAACATTCTTTTGGAAAAATTTATGATTCCTTCAAGTAACATTCAATGAAAATTGGATATGGTCAGTCGGATGCCAGGACAATTAAAATCTACATGACCATTCTTTTGGTTGTGTTGTCTTCATAAGAAAAACTACATTAGACATTGTTGGAATTTCTTTGAGATTGGCCATGGAAAAGGAAAACATGAAGGTGCAAGGGCATGCATAAAACTAGCACTTTTAAGATATCAAATGAACCCCTCTGCAAGCCGACTTGTGGACGATAAAGAAGTTGTTCAATGGTGCATCGCTGCTCTAAGCCATGAGGCTAACCGATCAAGGAAAGTGCGAAGGTACATCCAATTTAATTTTTAGTGGATATCTAATTTTAAATAGTGTACATTTATCACAATGATTATAATTGATTGTATTTTGATATCATATTTACATTATTCTTTAAATTTTCCATATAAATGTTTTTTTGGCATATTGGGATAGAAGACGTAGATAGATCAATTGGAAATGACATTGAAACAATAAAAGAGACTAAAAAATTTCATTCAATTAAAACAAAGTCATCGAGAAATGTGTTTTCATTGGATAAAAGAAAATATTCCTGTTTTTGTCATGTTTTCATAGACAACACAAAATCCAATGACGTTTGTGAAAATAACATGTATGTAAAAGATTGGAAACATACAAAGATAAATACAAAGGGAAAAAATGTTCGTTGCAATGTTTGAAGAAATGCAATCAGAGGAGATTACAATATCATCCGATGGTGATCAAGTTTCTGATCTTTTTAGAGAAGGTAACATTTGAATTGATTTGTAATGATAAGGATCTAGAAATAAATGTTAATATGTTTAATTTTGTTAAGTTTGTTTTATTGTTGAGGAGATTTTTTTGTTGTAATTGCACCAACTGACAATGATGAAAATGCAAAGTATTATTTGATGCGTTACACTGAAAGAAAAATGAAATTATTAGAAGGCTATAATGATCACGGCTTTCCATATGAAAGAGGATCTATTATACTGAAAGGTTATTTTTCAGACAAACTAATCAAAGTGGGAATTTTGTTTACTTTGAAGACTATGAACCTTATTTCATAAGTTGTCAATATAGTCACTTGATGTGTGCAGCACGCATAAAGTTGATCGAGGTTCAATCAAAGAAAAAACCTAAAATTAAGAAATGGAAAACGTCAAAATCCGATCATGAACGTATTATTGAAGATGGCATTCCATTGGAATTTTTTTGATTGAACTGCCTGACAATTTCTTCTCTTTGGATTATATGTTCTAGAACTTCCAGTACTCAATTAAAAATTGAGTTTCCTTGTTATGTTTTCTGTGCAAGTGTTTGCACATGTACAAATTGTTTCGGTACATGCACACTCTTGTATCAACTCAAAGTAGCTTTTCTATACATGCATTGATAAAAAATGTTGCATGTATTATATATATATATATATATATATATATATATATATATTATATATATATATATATATATATATATATATGTTCTAGAATGGAATTAACTGAAAGTAGTTTTTCTATGTGCGTTGATGAAAAATGTTGCATATACTAGATATATACACGAACATAATGCACACCCAGTTTTTCTTGTGGGATTTCTTGGTAAAAGGTATCCATAATGTAAATAAATCATCTGCAGTATAATTTTTTATGAAGATTCCTTTTAGATAAGAGACTCGGAGCACTTCTTTGAATTTTGGTGGGATTTGACCCACATCTCTATTCTTGATTGAAAATCCAGTACAAAATTTGTCTATCCAATGGTAAAATATGTTCTATGTGCATTGATGAAAAATGTTGTGCACGTATTGGATATATGTGTGTGTGTGTGTGTGTGTGTGTGTGTGTGTCCTAGAATGAAATTAATTGTTCAAGTAGTTTTCCAATATGCATTGATGAAAAATGTTTCACGTACTGAATACATATTTTCTAGAATGAAATTAAAACTGAATGGACCATCAATTTACCAATTTATAAATCAACAAGGCTACCTAGTTGAGTGCATTAATGACATTGACCCCAATTCAACAAAGATATATATTCTTCTGTAACACCCCCAATTCATGTGATTGCATTTTAAAGTTAGATACTTGAACTTTAAATCCTAAGGGGAGTGGACCCCAAAGGATAATTATTTTGTGAATGTAATTAAACATTTAAATGAGGAAATTAGTAAATTATTGTGGTGCAGATTGACCAAAATGAGATGATGAGATCACTTGCTAAATCTGTGATGATGGATGAGGCAAATATTTCCCCACAACCTTTCAAAAATCCTTGAAAGACAGTAAGTTTTAAATTTAGATTTTTGAGGAAAAATCTAAATTTCCCTAATGATGAGGAAAGTAGTTCGGAAGAGGTAAAAAGCTGGAAAAGCTGAGGAAAAGCATAAAACAGCTTTAAAGAATCCCTAAATTGGGAAGCCTAGGAAAACAGGAAGAAAAGCATCCTGAGATTCTAGACGCAGAATTAGAAACATGCTTTGGGGAACAATATCTTAAATAAGCTGCTCTTGTACATATTAGGGGTTGATCTGTTCCAGGAGGTGATCTTAGCTCGTGGGTGAGTTCTGGGAGACAAGAGAACTCTAAGGTTGGGAGGTTGGTCTACTGCACGAGTGGTATGTCTCTGAGTTAAATTGTCTTCCTGTTTATCATGGAATGAATTGGCTACATATAAAAACAAAATTTGTCTCTAAGGTATGAAATTTTAGTAGTCTACATTTAACAGAACTTAATCATCAGGAAGTAACCTGATAATTCTGTATAGTTGTAGAGGAAGATCCTGTAAATTAGAATTCCATAGAAAGTCTAAACCAAGATTGGCTTAAATCTGAGGAAAACTTGTTCTTTCAGGAAAAAGTTGTGAAATTGGTTTAATCTGCTTCTGTTTCCTAGCATAATTTTTATATAGCTACCAGAGAGACAAAAATTGAATTCACTGTAGTATACTGGATTAACAGTAGGGAATGAATTAAAATTTATATTGTGTATGAAAGAACGGAATGAGAGACTTTATAAACTGACCTCAGGGTCAGCCAACCATTCCATTATAATTCCAGAAAATTAAATGGTCTAAATCAACACGGGTGTATATAAGCCACACTTAGTCTAGTGGAGAAAAGGAGTAAATATTTATAAATAAAAAAACAAAAGAGTTATCTGAGACAATGGCCTCGTGAAACTACTATAATATTATAGCATTGAAAATGATTACATAGAGTGCAGAAATTATGATTAAACAGGTGGGAGGTATAGGAGCAAAGAGTAAATTATTTTCAACAGTATATACAGTAACATATATGTGACCACTATTTCCCTTGAACAAGAAGAAAAAGGGAATGAATTCCAATCCCATAACCAGCTCTACAGAAACACCTACCACCAAACACATAGGTAGACAAGAGCTGTATATAGATATAAGTAAATGGGAAGAAACTGGCAAATAGAAATATATATATACAACTTTGGAAAATAGCAGAATATAAATTCTAGCATTTTATACATATTAACCATATGGTTATAAATGAGAATGGACTCATAATTCCCTGCATGCCATTCATATGTATAGACAGATAATGGTAAAACAAGTTCAATGTAACCATGAACAGAGGAAACTGTAATTATGATACAAGTACTAGAGTGGAGATTTCTACCCGCCGCCAAGAATGAACGAAGTACATCAGAAGAAGAGATAAAAATCACATATAACTATCTGGAAATTCTGATGAATGCAACTAAGAAATCTGGAACAACATTAGTATTACCGAGAACCAAATACTGTTCAGACGAGCAAACAAAACAAAGCAAAATTCCATGGTATGAAATCATATACACGATTCATACAGTCCATGTACATTTATATTGTGGCATAGCATATCGAATTCGACCTACAACAATAGGGAGTACATATATGTCCAAAAATATCGAAATACATGCTGAGCCTATCAGGCTATGGTATAAAACTCACAACTCCTATCTCAACAGAACAAATTTAAACGAGCGCCATCCAAGAGTGACAACGATAACAAGAAAAGAAAAAAAAACAAAACCACGACTCTGATAGAGTCTCGTTCCTCAAGGAACACTGCGCAACTTCACAAGAGAATAATGTTCGATGCCCATGAAACAACACATCAGGGTAGGGGAAGTAATCCCATAAGTATACCGACCTGGACGGCCAAGAGAACGATGTTAGCGTCTATAACGATTGAAAAGGGTTACTAACTTCTTTCATAAGCATGCAAGAGCTCTCTGGTTACCTGTAGAAAACAAATTCAAACCCAAAATGGGAATTAGCCATTTGCGCCATCATGGGGAAACAAGTGAATGAATAAAATACTCATGGTGTTAAAAACACTACCTGTGAAACGCAAATCTCAGATGCTCCGAGCCCTGGAATCGAAAATTAAACAGAGAGGGATTAATACGAAACACCCTCGAATATAATATGGAGGAATCAAAAATTATATGCGGAGACGGGAAGACGAAGACCCCACCTCATAAAGCTCCATTGAATAGTAGACGTCCGCCTGAAGAGATGCGAAGCACGCTACATAGGAGGCATAAAACAAATTAGTCTCATTTTATGAAATCCCCAGAGTAGGGTCGACGATAACCCTGAAAATGGAAACCAACCACACTTTGCACTGAGAGTATAACTTGAAAATCGTAAGACAAGATGCATTCACCTTACTGATGATTGATTATATACTCAGAACTGGCGTATGGCCAGTTACGAGCAAATTTCTGAATCATTCAAACCTACAATAGGAAAAAAAATGAGCGCGGAGGTAATTACCTGACATCGTGTTGGTGAAACAGAGGTGCCATAATTCTCCCCTGCAACGGAGAATCACAAACCCTAGGCAGAAGTATAATTGTGCAGACGCAGAGGAGCACAACAAATTGATGAACACGGAAAACCGACTTAACTCTACACCCAGGGCTTATATAATTCTTCGAAAACCCTCTGAACCCTAACCAGAATTGATCGCCATCGTCCACTTGGCAGAATCGTAGAAGCTAAGTCACAGATCAATAGGTAGCAGTGAAGATTTAAGACCGTCGTATAACATTTATGGGGGTACATCCGAATTGAATTCATATGTCCTGTGCATATACCGGTGTAACACCCCCAATTTATGTGTTGCATTTCAAAGCTAGACATTTGAGATTTAAATCCTAAGGGTAGTGGACCCCAAACGATACGTATTTTGTGAATGTAATTAAATATTTAATTTGCAGAAATAAATAAAAAGGATGATGTGCATATTGACCAAAAATGAGATTATGAGATCACTTGCCAAATCCATGAGGATGGATAAGGCAACTAATCCCCACAATCTTTCAAAAAAATCCTTGAAAGGAATTATTACTAATTTAGATTTGAGGAAGGATCTAAATTTCCCCAATGATGAGGAAAGTAGTTGGGAAGAGGTGAAAAGCTGGAAAAGCTGAGGAAAAGCATAAAACAGCTCTAAAGAATCCCTAAGATGGGAAGCCTAGGCAAACAGGAAGAAAAGCATCCTGCTATTCTGGACGCAGAATTAGAAACAGGCTATGGGGAACTATTAGCTTAAATAAGCTGCTCCTAAACAGATTAGAGGTTGATCTGTGGTGGAGGTGATCTTAGCTCGGGGGTGAGTTCTGGGAGACAAAAGAACTCTAAGGTTGGGAGGTTGGTCTAACTCATCTGTGGTATGTCTTCTTGAAATTTTCTGAAATTGATTTTGTTAAAAAGGATGAATTGGCTACATATAAAAGTTTATGAATATTAGTATATAATTTTACATTTAACAGAATTAGGTATAAGACATTCATCTCATAATTCTGTATGGTTGTAAAGTTTAAAATCTGTGATGAGGAATCCACCAGAATCTCTAAACCTAAGTGTTTTAAATCTGGGAATGCATATTCCATCACAGATAACAACTTTGTTTGAGTTGCCTTAATCTTAGTCATATTCTAATATGAACATGATTCAGTAAACCAGATATTAAATTCCTACTTTCTGTATTAATAATCAAGAGCCAGAATAAACAACACTGTGTTACTGCTAGTAATTGAAATTCTAATTTCTGCTGAGGATTGAACTGCATTGTAGTATTGAAATTTTAAAGCGATTATAACTATGAGTTACATGGTCAACACTACCTTACCGAATCATTAGCAAATGTGATGGAATAGTTCTACCCATACGATTTCTTTTGGAGAATACGAACAGAGTATTTTAGTAGCATATGTACATATGATGGTGAGGTATGCCAATATGCAATGAGTAAATCCTATCTTCTTCTCTTAATCATATACACTGTAGCCAAAGATTTTATATGGGTAAATTACAATGCCTGTGTTAAGTTTAATGTTGAATATAGTGAGAGGTTGTGCGTTAAGCAAGTATATTGAACATTACCAAATAATCCTGAAATCTCGGAAACGTCATGAATACGAATGTAACAGTTGAAGGCGGAATAAAAACAAATAAAAACAATTATTTCAGGCGCATAGGTTAATTCTCATATCATCATGTAATTAAGATTATAACAGTGCAGAAAGGGAGAAATTATGAACTATGTATCATGGCGCCACACGCACCAGTTAACCTATCAGTACAAACAATAAAATCAGTACGAGACCACCTCGAGTGCGAGGGTACCTATACCATTCGATGGACCATAATGAGTATTAGTGCTAAACGATACATAACCAGAAGAAACAAAGACAATTCTACAACCAGTTGAGTATTCGGGTTAAAGGGGTTTAGGGAGTAAACAGTATCAAACTAAATTCTTTTACACAACCTTTATATACCTGAAAAAATAGAGCACCCTGGCACACTGAAGCTATTTTTATAGTCATACATACATTAGTAAAGTTAAAGCGGCACTACTGGTCATCATTAACATAAACGAAACAAGAATCGATCAAAAAGATACATCTGTGTATTGTCAGACGTCGTTCGAGTAAACTGGGTTAAGTTCTGGCCAAGAATTTCTCCATAGGATAGGAGCTGGGTTTGATAGTACGAACTATTTTATAGCATAAATGCCTTGCAATCGTGTTACAGTTACAATATGATATCCGAACAAATTAAAACAAGAAATAGAGACGCAATATGTGGTACCTAAACTGTAGCTAGAACAAAATCACAAAAGAGATTACATTTAGGTTTGAGAAGCAGTGACTGTTAGGCCACGCCAAACTCGAACGAATTTACTGAGTGGGACGTGAGGAAAAACCTCGTCAAAAGTAGGGGTAAAAATGTTACATGAATTAAAATAAAACCCTGACAGAAGCTTAAAGCTTTGCAGTAGAACGTCGTAGCCATGTATTCTGGTTAACTGCAAAGGAGGAAACTAACGAGGTATGAGTAGCTAAAAAAATAAAAAAAAATGAACGAATAGCCAGTAGAAAAAGTCTCAAATGGAAATAACATACCCTGAAATCGAATCGCTCTGGAGCCAGCGTCTGGAAAGAAGCCTGAAGCGTAGTAGACCGATAAGAATTCCCCGACTCCGGTGTTAGTGTAGTGGCTGCCAGTTTTGAATTAAACAAATCCAACTATGTCCCATGAAGGACAACCATTCCGGAGCTCAGGCTTGAAAACCAGGAGCTTCTGCGTAATGATAACCATTTGCAGTAGGAAAAAGCGCATCGCTAAAAATAATAAGGGGAGTCAGATTAAATTAGAGACATAACTAAACCCTGGTGTAGATATGAAATCGAGAGACAGTGTCTGGTCAAGAAAAGAATTTCAGTTAACCCTAAGTACCAATAAGGAAATGAAAGGAAATGCGGCTACAGTTTAAACAACATACAAAATGAAAGGGTAGGAGCCGAAAACCATTATAAGAACAATCGAAGACATGATCTCCAGAACGCAGGGGTGCGCGAAGAAAGCATTTCACAGGGCTGCGGATGTGGGAAATGTGGCATTCGAACGGTGTTAAATCCCATAGCTGGAAAACCCTAAAAAAACCTACAAGCGATAAGACTCAGCAATGGCATGGAGAGCGCTGGGAAATTGGAAATTAATGAATCACTAACAGAGGACGATGAAATCCCAAGAGGGATTTGGCAGCAAAAATGATGAGTGAATAGGGTTCGAGGTCGGTTGAAGTAAAACGCTCGAGTAGACCACTCTATTGTCAAATGCATGCAACGCCCAACATTTCAATCCCATGGAAATCCTTGTGGATTCAATACCAGCGATGTGTCAACAAGTTCGGTTAACGTATTTACGAAGAACACCAGTGAGCAATAAATGGAGATACGACCCCAGCCTGTAATGCCATAAAAATCGTGGCTATGATCACTCTAGCATTTACTATGGGCAATACTCGCCTCCACACCCTACCGCCAAGAGATCAGAACCCCATACACACTCACCGAGGATCATTTTTTCCACTTTCGGCGCTAGATAGGGTAAGGAAATCGACTTATGCAAACAGTCATAACCATAGGGCATATGGAAAATTAAAAGCAGAAGATCGACTCGCTTTGACCTGAGGTATGGGACTGCGGTTTCAAACCATAAATCGAACTATAATATCTACCCATCCGATATGTATACGAATATATTTAGAAACCCCCTCGATAGAGGTCGACCACTCAAAGGGGATGGGACGTATAGTATTTAAGAGGTGAGAGTAAAAGTATATGTAATTGTCCGGGTAGTTACTCGGTCAACGAACTAATAACCATGATAACCTATGAGTAAAGTCATATAATGATTGGGGCGTAATTTTATATAAATGTTGGGAGTATAAATTGCACCACTCGAAAATAATCTTACATTTCCATGAATGCAAACTTTAAAGTTTGGCATTGATAATATATATAGATGTATAAATAGAAATTGATATGTATGTATACATGTTGGTGTGTACACGTAAATAGTGGAAAATTGTATAGATATAACTATGGATTGATAACCTGGTTATGTGAATTTGGACAGTATATATCTAATGTATTAAAAATGGTTCAGGCCTGACCGGTATGAGGATAAACATATAAGAGATGTGAAGTATAAATCTGTCAAGAAAATTTTTTTTTCAAGTGATTTAGGAGATTCAGAGAGAGAGACGTTACAAATGGTATCAGAGCCCAAGTTAGAAAGCTGGGCTGTCTATGTGTGCTCATTCTTGCAGTATATAAAAAAAATCAATATTGTGGGAATTTTTTTTTATTTTACTAACTGGTAATGTGTGATGTAGTGTGGAGCTGGAATGGCAGAAGGGGAAGAGATTTACGTGGATCTGCATGACGAGTTTAGTACGCTAGATCCCAATGCCCCGGTGATGGCCATCTTGCATAGGTTGCAGCAAGAATTGGCTGAGTTGAGAAACCAAAATGATAAATTGTCCTTAGCTAGTAAAGAACAGGAAAAGCTCATCAGAGAACTAACTTCTCGGAACCACCAAGAAGGTGAAGGTTCCGGAAAGAGGAATATTGATGAGTCTGATGATGATGATGCTGCTAGGCATCAGTATAAACAGAAAAAGGAATTACAGGGAGAATTTTGGAAGATCAAACCTCCTTCATATGATGGGGAGAAGGAGGAAGATGCTGAAGCATGGTTACTAAACATGATTAAGTATTTCCAAGTTTATGAATACGAGAGCAATCTGAAGGCCAGGTTAGCTGTTTACCAGTTACAAGGTAAAGCTACCTCGTGGTGGGAGGAGACGAAAATGGTTCATGCCATTGATGAAAAGACAGTGACCTGGGAAGATTTCCAGGTAAAGTTCAAAAATCGCTATCTGAATGAGCGTTATTATGATGATAAAGCCAAGGAATTTCACGAACTTAGACTGGGACAGCTCACTATTGATGAGTTTGTTACTAAGTTTACAAATCTGCTGAGATATGTACCCTATATTAGGCAAGAAAAGGCAAAAGTACAAAGGTTTCTGAATTGTTTGACTACTATATACAAAGAGAAAATTGAATTCGACAACCCAAAGACCATGGATGAAGCGGTTAGAAAAGAAAGATTATGCTATCAGCAGTTTAAAGGAAAGGCTGAGCAAGGAAAAATCTGGGTAAACAAAGGTGAGTTCAAGGGGAAAAGACCAAAACCAGCATATTTAAGGAATTTTGGCAGAGATCATCAACGGAAAAAGTTTAATAAACCCAAAGAGAGCCAAACTGCTCAGTCCCAAGTAGCTTCCAAACCAATAGATGGAAACAGTAAAAAGGAAGGGACAGTTAGAATGAAAGAACCCCTGAAATGTTGGGGCTGTGGAGAACCCCATATTCTGAGGGACTGTCCTCATCGAACCATTCATATGATCAGGAGAGAGAGAGAAGCCACAACAGTAAACGACATAGCCAGAAATATAACCACTATCAGTGCAACATTGGAAAATCGCCAAGCAGAACATCAAGCAACCATGGTGGAAATGGAGGGTAAGATTTCTGACTTACCTATTACTGTTTTGATTGATCTGGGTGCTTCTTTGAGTTATATTAGTCCTGGAATTGTAGAAAAATGTAATCTTAAACCTGAAAAATTTCCGCAATCATGGTTGGTACACCTGGCCACTGGAACTAAGAGAAAGGTAACACATAAATTACCCAAAACAACTATCAAATTAAATGATTGTTCAACAGAAGTAAATCTGAATATACTGCCTCTGGGTTCTTATGATTTACTGATTGGAATGGATTGGCTGGAAAAGAAGAAAACGTTGATGAACTGCTGGGATAAAACTCTACAGTGTGTAGATGAAGAAGGAAAACCTTTCACTCTCAAAGGGAAACCGAAATCCATTGCTGTAAGGCAAATATCAGCACTACAATTAAAACAGATTGCCAGAAAGGGATACCCAGTTTATGCAGTACAAGTGGAGGAATTAGAATAAAAAAGTGGAGAAAATCTGCTGAATGAGTTATCGGTAGTAAAGGAATTTAAAGAAGTATTTCCAGAGGAGATTCCTCACCTTCCCTCCAGAAGAGAAATTGACTTTACCATTGATTAGGTGTCGCAAGCAACACCTGTTTCCCGAGCCCCTTATCGAATGAGTCCTCCTGAACTTATGGAACTGAAGATGCAATTGCAAGAATTGTTAGATAAAGGTTATATTAGACCAAGTGTGTCCCCTTGGGGAGCCCTGGTTTATTTGTGAAAAAGAAAGATGGAACTTTTAGGATGTGCATTGACTATCGCCAATTGAATAAGTTAACCATTAAGAATAGATATCCTCTACCTAGGATTGATGATATTTTTGATCAGGTGAGAGGAGCTTCAGTCTTTTCGAAGATTGACTTAAGAACTGGGTATCACCAGCTCAAAATCAAAGAAGAAGACATCAGCAAAACAACTTTTCGAACCCGGTATGGACACTACGAATTTGTAGTCCTATCGTTTGGATTAACAAATGCCCCAGCCACATTTATGTGTTTGATGAACAGTGTGTTACATAAATACTTGGATAAATTTGTTCTTGTGTTCATAGATGATATTTTGGTCTACTCCAAAAATGAGGAGGAACATAGAGAACATTTGCGAATAGTGTTACAGACTCCGAAAGAAAACCAGCTATATGCCAAGTTTAGAAAATGTGAATTTTATAAGGATAAGATTCAATACTTGGGCCATATTATCTCCAACCAGGGTCTTGCTGTTGATCCTGAAAAGATAAAGGCTATAAAGGAATGGCCGGTACCAAGAGATGTTTCAGCAATAAGGTCGTTCATGGGGATTGCAGGCTATTATCGCAGATTTGTGGAGAGATTTTCTGCCCTGGCACATCCCATAACTTCATTGCAAAGAAAGGGTGTCAAATTTGAGTGGACAAGCAAATTCCAACATAACTTTGACCAGTTAAAACTAAAACTCACTACAACTCCTATCTTAAAGATTGCAGATCCTGATAAAGAGTTTGTTGTGTGTACAGATGCTTGTCGAGAAGGGTTGGGAGGAGTCCTCTTGCAGGAAAACTCAGTTATAGCCTATGAGTCTAGGAAACTGAAAATACATGAACAGAATTATAGTGCCTATGATTTAGAATTAGCAGCTGTTATCCATGCTTTGAAAATGTGGTAGCACTATCTTCTTGGGAAAAAGTTTACATTGATGACTAATCATATTAGTCTCAAATATTTCTTTTCTCAGGCTGATTTGAATGCCCGACAAGCCAGATGGCCGTCCTTTCTAAGTGAATTTGATATGGACATAAAACATAGCAAGGGAAAAGAAAATAAAGTTGCTGATGTATTAAGCCAAAATGCCTGTCAGAATATAAACAGCCTGGGAAACAGCGCCCAGATCGAAGTAGAAGAGTTGGTGAGACAAGCAGTAAATCAAGATCCAGATTATGAAATACAATTAGTGAAACTACAGAAAAAGGAGAAAACTGGTTTCACTCAAAACCAAAATGGGCTGATATGTTATAAAAATAGGTTGTATATCCCCAATGTAGGGTCATTGAAAAGGGAAATTCTAGATGAATATCACAAACAGCCATATGCAGGACACCCAGGATATCAAAAGATGCTAACAGCCCTGATAAAAAATTTGTTCTGGCCAGGAATGAAAAGAGATGTAGCAGAATATTTAAGTAGATGCATGGAATGTCAACTCGTCAAAGTTGAGCATCAACATCCAGCAGGTCTTTTAAACCCTTTACCGATTGCAGAATGGAAATGGGACACAGTTTCCATGGACTTTATTACAGGATTACCAAAAACAAAATACCAACATGATTCTGTAATGGTAGTTGTAGATACTCTAACAAAAGCTGCCCACTTCATACCTGTAAAGTCTACTTTTGGGACAGCCCAGGTAGCAGAAGTGTTTTTAAAAGAAATAGTAAGACTACATGGAGTCCCAAAAGTCATTGTTTCAGACCGGGATGCTAAGTTTACAGCAGCTTTTTGGAAAGGACTATTTGGAGGGATGGGTACTAAACTGAATTTTAGTACTGCTTATCACCCTCAGACAGATGGTCAAACAGAGAGAACGAATCAGATTTTGGAGGATATGCTAAGAATGTATGTAATGGATAGGCCTTCGAAATGGGAATACTACTTGCATTTAGTTGAATTTTCCTATAATAACAGCTATCAATCCTCCATAAAAATGAGTCCATTTGAGGCACTCTATGGGAGAAAGTGTCGAACAACTTTGAGCTGGAGCCAGGCAGAAGATAAACTGCAGTTGGGACCCGATGCTTTACAAGAATTGGAAAGAATTGTTAAACAAATACAAAGAAACATCAAGACAGCACAAGATCGCCAGAAAAGTTATGCTGATAGGAAACGAGTGCACCGAGAATTTAAAGTAGGGGATCATGTGTATTTGCGCATTAAACCCAAAAAGAGCACAGTTTATGCTGTCAGTTGTGCAAAACTGGCTCCTAGATATTGTGGTCCTTTTGAAGTATTAGAAAGGGTGGGACCAGTGGCTTATAAGCTGGCCTTACCACCCCATGTTAGAGTTCATGATGTGTTTCATGTGTCATTATTAAAAAGATATGTGCATGATGTTTCTCACATAGTTGATTGGAATGTTGTACAAGTGGAACCAGAAGGGGAGTTTCTGCCAGAACCGCTTCAAATATTGGAGCGGGAAGAGATTGAGTTGAGAAACAGAACAGTAGCCAGAGTAAAAGTGCAATGGAAGAACTTTACTGCTGAAGAGGCTACATGGGAAAGAGAAGCTGAAATGCTGGAAAGATATCCATTTTTGTTTGAAAAATGAACTCTAGTAATTAAATAACAACACCGAGGACGATGTTTATTTTCAGAGGGGGAATATGTAACACCCCCAATTTATGTGTTGCATTTCAAAGCTAGACATTTGAAATTAAATCCTAAGGGTAGTGGACCCCAAAGGATACGCATTTTGTGAATGTAATTAAATATTTAATTTGCAGAAATAAATAAAAAGGATGATGTGCATATTGACCAAAAATGAGATTATGAGATCACTTGCCAAATCCATGAGGATGGATAAGGCAACTAATCCCCACAATCTTTCAAAAAAATACTTGAAAGGAATTATTACTAATTTAGATTTGAGGAAGGATTTAAATTTCCCCAATCATGAGGAAAGTATTTGGGAAGAGGTGAAAAGCTGGAAAAGCTAAGGAAAAGAATAAAACAGCGTTAAAGAATCTCTAAGATGGGAAGCCTAGGCAAACAGGAAGAAAAGCATCTTGCTATTCTGGACGTAGAATTAGAAACAAGCTATGTGGAACTATTAGCTTAAATAAGCTGCTCCTAAATAGATTAGAGGTTGATCTGTGGTGGAGGTGATCTTAGCTCGGGGGTGAGTTCTGGGAGACAAAGGAACTCTAAGGTTGGGAGGTTGGTCTAACTCATCTGTGGTATGTCTTCTTGAAATTTTCTGAAATTGATTTTGTTAAAAGGGATGAATTGGCTACATATAAAAGTTTATGAATATTAGTATATAATTTTACATTTAACAGAATTAGGTATAAGACATTCATCTCATAATTTTGTATCGTTGTAAAGTTTAAAATCTGTGATGAGGAATCCACCAGAATCTCTAAACCTAAGTGGTTTAAAACTGGGAATATATAGTTCATCACGCATGACAACTTTGTTTGAGCGACCACCTTAGCTTTTTGCTGTCATTTTCTGTTGTGAACATGATTCAAAGCACCCAGATATTAAATTCCTACTTTCTGTATTAGTAATCAAGAGCCAAAATAAAAAACACTATGTTACTGCTAGTAATTGAAATTCTAATTTCTGCTGAGGATTGAACTGCATTGTAGTATTGAAATTTTAAAGTGATTATAACTGTGAGTTACATGGTCAACACTACCTTACCGAATCATTAGCAAATGTGATGGAATAGTTCTACCCATACGATTTCTTTTGGAGAATACGAACAGAGTATTTTAGTAGCATATGTTCATATGACGGTGAGGTATGCCAATATGCAATGAGTAAATCCTATCTTCTGCTCTTAATCATATACACTGTAGCCAAAGATTTTATATGGGTAAATTACAATGCCTGTGTTAAGTTTAATGTTGAATATAGTGAGAGGTTGTGCGTTAAGCAAGTATATTGAACATTACCAAATAATCCTGAAATCTCAGAAACGTCATGAATACGAATGTAACAGTTGAAGGTGGAATAAAAGCAAATAAAAACAATTATTTCAGGCGCATAGGTTAATTCTCATATCGTCATGTAATTAAGATTATAACAGTGCGGAAAGGGAGAAATTATGAACTCTGTATCATGGCACCACACACACCAGTTAACCTATCAGTATAAACAATAAACTCAGTACGAGACCACCTCGAGTGCGAGGGTACCTATACCATTCGATGGACCATAATGAGTATTAATGCTGAACGATACATAACCAGAAGAAACAAAAACAATTCTACAACCAGTTGAGTATTCGGGTTAAAGGGGTTTAGGAAGTAAACAGTATTAAACTACATTCTTTTACACAGCCTTTATATACCTGAAAAACTAGAGCACCCTGGCACACTGAAACTATTTTTATAGTCATACGTACATTAGTAAAGTTAAAGGGGCGCTACTGGTCACCATTAAAATAAACAAAACAAGAATCGATCAAAAAGATACCTCTGTGTATCGCCGGACGTCGTTCGAGTAAACTGGGTTAAGTTCTGGCCAATAATTTCTCCATAGGATAGGAGCTGGGTTCAATAGTACGAACTATTTTATAGCATAAATGCTTTGCAATCGTGTTACAGTTACAATATGATATCCGAACAAATTAAAACAAGAAATAGAGATGCAATATGCGGTACGTAAACTATAGGTAGAACAAAATCACAAAAGATATTACATTTAGGTTCGAGAAGCAGTGACTGTTAGGCCACGCCAAACTTGAACGAATTTACTGAGTGGGACGTGAGGAAAAACCTCGTCAAAAGTAGGGGTAAAAATGTTACATGAATTAAAAGAAAACCCTGACAGAAGCTTAAATCTTTGCAGTAGAAGGCCGTAGCCATGTATTCTGGTTAACTGCAAAGGAGGAAACTAAGGAGGTATGAGTAGCTAAAAAAATAAAAAAAAATGAAGGAATAGCTAGTAGACAAAGTCTCAAATGAAAATAACATACCCTGAAATCGAATCGCTCTGGAGCCAGCGTCTGGAAAGAAGCCTGAAGCGTAGTAGACCGATAAGAATTCCCCGACTCCAGTGTCAGGGTAGTGGCTGCCAGTTTTGAATTAAACAAATCCAACTATGTCCCACGAAGGACAACCATTCCGGAGGTCAGGCTTGAAAACCAGGAGCTTCTGCGTAATGCTAACCATTTGCAGTAGGAAAAAGCGCATCACTGAAAATAATAAGGGGAGTCAGATTAAATTAGAGACATAAATGAACCCCGGTGTAGATATGAAGTCGAGAGACCATGTCTGGTCAAGAAAAGAATTTCAGTTAACCCTAAGTACCAATAAGGAAATGAAAGGAAATGCGGCTACATTTTAAACAACATACAAAACAAAAGGGTAGGAGCCGAAAACCATTATAAGAATAATCGAAGACATGATCTCCAGAACGCAGGGGTGTGCGAAGAAAGCGTTTCACAGGGCTGCGGATGTGGGAAATGTGGCATTCGAACGGTGTTAAATCCCATAACCGGAAAACCCTAACAAAACCTACAAGCGATAAGACTCATCAATGGCGTGGAGAGCGCTGGGAAATTGGAAATTAATGAATCACTAACAGAGGACGATGAAATCCCAAGAGGGATTTGGCAGCAATAATGATGAGTGAACAGGGTTCGAGGTCGGTTGAAGTAAAACGCTCGAGTAGACCACTCTATTGTCAAATGCATGCCACGTCCAACATTTCGATCCCATGGCAATCCTTATGGATTCAATACCAGTGACGTGTCAACAAGTCCGGTTAACGTATTTACGAAGAACACCAGTGAGCAATAAATGGAGATACGACCCTAGCCTGTAATGCCGTAAAAATCGTGGCTACGATCACTCTGGAATTTACTGTGGGTAGTACTCACCTCCACACCCTACCGCCAAGAGATAAGAACCCCATAAACACTCGCCGAGGATCATTGCTGCCACTTTCGGCGCTGGATAGGGTAAGGAAATCGACTTATGCAAACAATCATAACCATAGGGCATATGGAAAATTAAAAGCAGAAGATCGACTCGCTTTGACCTGAGGTATGGGACTGCGGTTTCAAACCATAAATTGAACTATAATATCTACCCATCCGATATGTATACGAATATATTTAAAAACCCCCTCGATAGAGGTCGACCACTCAAAGGGGATGGGACGTATAGTATTTAAGAGGTGAGAGTAAAAGTATATGTAATTGTCTGGGTAGTTACTCGGTCAACGAACTAATAACCATGATAACCTATGACTAAAGTCATATAATGATTGGGGCGTAAGTTTATATAAATGTTGGGAGTATAAATTGCACCACTCGAAAATAATCTTACATTTCCATGAATGCAAACTTTAAAGTTTGGCATTGATAATATATAGAGATGTATAAATAGAAATTGATATAGATGTATACATGTTGGTGTGTACACATAAATAGTGGAAAATTGTATAGATATAACTATGGATTGATAACCTTGTTATGTGAATTTTGACAGTATATATGTAATGTATTCAAAATGGTTCAGGCCTAACCGGTATGAGGATAAACGTATAAGAGATGTGAAGTATAAATCTGTCAAGAAATTTTTTTTTTCAAGTGATTTAGGAGATTCAGAGAGAGAGACGTTACAAATGGTATCGGAGCCCAAGTTAGAAAGCTGGCCTGTCTATGTGTGCTCATTCTTGCAGTATAGAAAAAATTTCAATATTGTGGGAAATTTTTTTTATTTTACTAACTGGTAATGTGTGATGTAGTGTGGAGCTGGAATGGCAGAAGGGGAAGAGATTTACGTGGATCTGCGTGACAAGTTTAGTACGCCAGATCCCAATGCCCCGGTGATAAATTGTCCTCAGCTGAGAAACCAAAATGATAAATTGTCCTCAGCTAGTAAAGAACAGGAAAAGCTCATTAGAGAACTAACTTCTCGGAACCACCAAGAAGGTGAAGGTTCCAGAAAGAGGAATATTGATGAGTCTGATGACGATGATGCTGCTAGGCATCAGTATAAACAGAAAAAGGAATTACAGGGAGAATTTCGGAAGATCAAACCTCCTTCCTATGATGGGGAGAAGGAGGAAGATGCTGAAGCATGGTTACTAAACATGATTAAGTATTTCCAAGTTTATGAATACGAGAGCAATCTGAAGGCCAGGTTAGTTGTTTACCAGTTACAAGGTAAAGCTACCTTGTGGTGGGAGGAGACGAAAATGGTTCATGCCATTGATGAAAAGACAGTGACCTGGGAAGATTTCCAGGTAAAGTTCAAAAATCGCTATCTGAATGAGCGTTATTACGATGATAAAGCCAAGGAATTTCATGAACTTAGACTGGGACAACTCACTATTGATGAGTTTGTTACTAAGTTTACAAATCTGCTGAGATATGTACCCTATATTAGGGAAGAAAAGGAAAAAGCACAAAGGTTTCTGAATTGTTTGCCTACTATATACAAAGAGAAAATTGAATTCGACAACCCAAAGACCATGGATGAAGCGGTTAGAAAAGAAAGATTATGCTATCAGCAGTTTAAAGGAAAGCCTGAGCAAGGAAAAAGCTGGGTAAACAAAGGTGAGTTCAAGGGGAAAAGACCAAAACCAGCATATTTAAGGAATTTTGGCAGAGATCATCAACGGAAAAAGTTTAATAAACCCAAAGAGAGCCAAACTACTGAGTCCCAAGTAGCTTCCAAACCAATAGATGGAGACAGTAAAAAGGAAGGGACAGTTAGAATGAAAGAACCCATGAAATGTTGGGGCTGTGGAGAACCCCATCTTCTAAGGGACTGTCCTCATCGAACCATTCATATGATCAGGAGAGAGAGAGAAGCTACAACAGTAAACGACATAGCCAGAAACATACCCACTATCAGTGCAGCATTGGAAAATTGCCAAGCAGAACATCAAGCAACCATGGTGGAAATGGAGGGTAAGATTTCTGACTTACCTATTACTGTTTTGATTGATCCGGGTGCTTCTTTGAGTTATATTAGTCCCGGAATTGTAGAAAAATGTAATCTTAAACCTGAAAAATTTCCGCAATCATGGTTGGTACAACTGCCCACTGGAACTAAGAGAAAGGTAACACATAAATTACCCAAAACAACAATCAAATTAAATTATTGTTCAACAGAAGTAAATCTGAATATACTGCCTCTGGGTTCTTATGATTTATTGATTGGAATGGACTGGCTGGAAAAGAAGAAAACCCTGATGAACTGCTGGGATAAAACCCTGCAGTGTGTAGATGAAGAAGGAAAACCTTTCACTCTCAAAGGGAAACCGAAATCCATTGTTGTAAGGAAAATATCAGCACTACAATTAAAACGGATTGCCAGAAAGGGATACCCAGTTTATGCAGTACAAGTGGAGGAATTAGAATCAAAAAGTGGAGAAAATCTGCTGAATGAGTTACCGGTAGTAAAGGAATTTAAAGAAGTCTTTCCAGAGGAGATTCCTCACCTTCCCCCCAAAAGAGAAATTGAATTTACCATTGATTTGGTGCCGGGAGCAACACCTGTTTCCCGAGCCCCTTATCGAATGAGTCCTCCTGAACTTATGGAACTGAAGATGCAATTGCAAGAATTGTTAGATAAAGGTTATATTAGACCAAGTGTGTCCCCTTGGGGAGCCCCGGTATTATTTGTGAAAAATAAAGATGGAACTTTCAGGATGTGCATTGACTATCGCCAATTGAATAAGTTAACCATTAAGAATAGATATCCTCTACCTAGGATTGATGATTTTTTTGATCAGGTGAGAGGAGCTTCAGTCTTTTCGAAGATTGACTTAAGAACTGGGTATCACCAGCTCAGAATCAAAGAAGAAGACATCAGTAAAACAGCTTTTCGAACCCGGTATGGACACTACGAATTTGTAGTCCTACCTTTTGGATTAACGAATGCCCCGGCCACATTTATGTGTTTGATGAACAGTGTGTTACATAAATACTTGGATAAATTTGTTCTTTTTTACATAGATGATATTTTGGTCTACCTCCAAAATGAGGAGAACATAGAGAATATTTGCGAATAGTAACACAGACTTAAAGAAACCAGCTATATGCTGAAGCCCGCAAATGTGAATTTTATAAGGATAAGATTCAATACTTGGGCTATATTATTCCAACCAGGTCTTGCCGTTGATCCCTTAAAAGATAAAGGCTATAAAGGAAAATGGCTTCGTACCAAGAGATGTTTCACAAAGAAGGTCGTCTCTAATGGGGATTGGCAGTGCTATTGATTATTATCGCAGATTTGTACAATATTTTCTGCCCTAGCACATCCTATCACTTCACTGCAAGAAAGGTTGTCAATTTGAGTGGACACAAATGATAACACAACACCAATAAAACTAAACTCACTATACCGTTATCTTAAAGATCAGAGATCTCCGATAAAGAGTTTGTTGTGTGTACAGATGCATGCGGAGAAGGGTTGGGAGGAGTCCTCTTGCAGGAAAACTCAGTTATAGCCTATGAGTCTAGGAAACTGAAAATACATGAACAGAATTATAGTGCCTATGATTTAGAATTAGCAGCTGTTATCCATGCTTTGAAAATGTGGCGGCACTATCTTCTTGGGAAAAAGTTTACATTGATGACTGATCATATTAGTCTCAAATATTTCTTTTCTCAGGTTGATTTGAATGCTCGACAAGCCAGATGGCTGTCCTTTCTAAGTGAATTTGATATGGACATAAAACATAGCAAGGGAAAAGAAAATAAAGTTGCTGATGCATTAAGCCGGAATGCCTGTCAGAATATAAACAGCCTGGGAAGTAGCGCCCAGATCGAAGTAGAAGAGTTGGTGAGACAAGCAGTAAATCAAGATCCAGATTATGAAATACTATTAGTGAAACTACAGAAAAAGGAGAAAATTGGTTTCACTCAAAACCAAAATGGGCTGATATGTTATAAAAATAGGTTGTATATCCCCAATGTAGGTTCATTAAAAAGGGAAATTCTGGATGAATATCACAAACAGCCATATGCAGGACACCCAGGATCTCAAAAGATGCTAACAGCCCTGAAAAAAAAGTTGTTTTGGCTAGGAATGAAAAGAGATGTAGCAGAATATTTAAGTAGATGCATGGAATGTCAACTCGTCAAAGTTGAGCATCAACATCCAGCAGGTATTTTAAACCCTTTACCGATTACAGAATGGAAATGGGACACAGTTTCCATGGACTTTATAACAGGATTACCAAAAACAAAATACCAACATGATTCTGTAATGGTAGTTGTAGATACTCTAACAAAATCTGCCCACTTAATACCTGTAAAGTCTACTTTTGGGACAGCCCGGGTAGTAGAAGTGTTTTTAAAAGAAATAGTAAGACTACATGGAGTCCCAAAAGTCATTGTTTCAGAACAAGATGCTAAGTTTACATCAGCTTTTTGGAAAGGACTATTTGGAGGGATGGGTACTAAACTGAATTTTAGTACTGCTTATCACCCTCAGACAGATGGTCAAATAGAGAGAACGAATCAGATTTTGGAGGATATGCTAAGAATGTATGTAATGGATAGGCCTTCGAAATGGGAAGACTATTTGCATTTAGTTGAATTTGCCTATAATAACAGCTATCAATCCTCCATAAAAATGAGTCGATTTGAGGCACTCTATGGGAGAAAGTGTCGAACTCCTTTGAGCTGGAGCCAGCCAGAAGATAAACTGCAGTTGGGACCCGATGCTTTACAAGAATTGGAAAGAATTGTTAAACAAATACAAAGAAACATCAAGATAGCACAAGATCGCCAGAAAAGTTATGCTGATAGGAAACAAGTGCACCGAGAATTTAAAGTAGGGGATCATGTGTATTTGCGCATTAAACCCAAAAATAGCACACTTTATGCTGGCAGTTGTGCAAAACTGGCTCCTAGATATTGTGGTCCTTTTGAAGTATTAGAAAGGGTGGGACTAGTGGCTTATAAGCTGGCCTTACCACCCCATGTTAGAGTTCATGATGTGTTTCATGCATCATTATTAAAAATATATGTGCATGATGTTTCTCACATAGTTGATTGGAATGTTGTACAGGTGGAACCAGAAGGGGAGTTTCTGCCAGAACCACTTCAGATATTGGAGCGAGAAGAGATTGAGTTGAGAAATAGAATAGTAGCGAGAGTAAAAGTGCAATGGAAGCACTTTACTGCTGAAGAGGCTACCTGGGAAAGAGAAGCTGAAATGCTGGAAAGATATCCATTTTTGTTTGAAAAATGAACTCTAGTAATTAAATAACAACACCGAGAATGGTGTTTATTTTCAGAGGGGGAATATGTAACACCCCCAATTTATGTGTTGCATTTCAAAGCTATACATTTGAACTTAAATCCTAAGGGTAGTGGACCCCAAAGGATACATATTTTGTGAATGTAATTAAATATTTAATTTGCAGAAATAAATAAAAATATGCATATTGACCAAAAATGAGATTATGAGATCACTTGCCAAATCCATGAGGATGGATAAGGCAACTAATCCCCACAATCTTTCAAAAAAATCCTTGAAAGGAATTATTACTAATTTAGATTTGAGGAAGGATCTAAATTTCCCAAATGATGAGGAAAGTAGTTGGGAAGAGATGAAAAGCTGGAAAAGCTGAGGAAAAGCATAAAACAGCTTTAAAGAATCCCTAAGATGGGAAGCCTAGGCAAACAAGAAGAAAAGCATCCTTCTATTCTGGACGCAGAATTAGAAACAGGCTATGGGGAACTATTAGCTTAAATAAGCTGCTCCTAAACAGATTAGAGGTTGATCTGTGGTGGAGGTGATCTTAGCTCGGGGGTGAGTTCTGGGAGACAAAAGAACTCTAAGGTTGGGAGGTTGGTCTAACTCATCTGTGGTATGTCTTCTTGAAATTTTCTGAAAATGATTTTGTTAAAAAGGATGAATTGGATACATATAAAAGTTTATGAATATTAGTATATAATTTTACATTTAACAGAATTAGGTATAAGACATTCATCTCATAATTCTGTATGGTTGTAAAGTTTAAAATCTGTGATGAGGAATCCACCAGAATCTCTAAACCTAAGTGGTTTAAATCTGAGAATACATAGTCCATCACAGATGACAACTTTGTTTGAGTTGCCTTAATCTTAGTCATATTCTAAGATGAACATGATTCAGTAAACCAAATATTAAATTCCTACTTTCTGTATTAATAATCAAGAGCCAGAATAAACAACACTGTGTTACTGCTAGTAATTGAAATTCTATTTTCTGCTGAGGATTGAACTGCATTGTAGTATTGAAATTTTAAAGTGATTATAACTGTGAGTTACATGGTCAACACTACCTTACCAAATCATTAGCAAATGTGATGGAATAGTTCTACCCATATGATTTCTTTTGGAGAATACGAACAGAGTATTTTAGTAGCATATGTTCATATGACGGTGAGGTATGCCAATATGCAATGAGTAAATCCTATCTTCTTCTCTTAATCATATACACTGTAGCCAAAGATTTTATATCGGTAAATTACAATGCCTGTGTTAAGTTTAATGTTAAATATAGTGAGAGGTTGTGCGTTAAGCAAGTATATTGAACATTACCAAATAATCCCGAAATCTCGGAAACATCATGAATACGAATGTAACAGTTGAAGGCGGAATAAAAAAAAATAAAAAAAATTATTTCAGGTGCATAGGTTAATTCTCATATCGTCATGTAATTAACATTATAACAGTGCAGAAAGGGAGAAATTATGAACTCTGTATCATGGCGCCACACGCACCAGTTAACCTATCAGTATAAACAATAAACTCAGTACGAGACCACCTCGAGTGCGAGGGTACCTATACCATTCAATAGACCATAATGAGTATTAGTGCTGAACGATACATAACCAGAAGAAACAAAAACAATTCTACAACCAGTTGAGTATTCGGGTTAAAGGGGTTTAGGGAGTAAATAGTATTAAACTACATTCTTTTACACAGCCTTTATATACCTGAAAAAATAGAGCACCCTAGCACACTGAAGCTATTTTTATAGTCATACATACATTAGTAAATTTAAATTGGCACTAATGGTCATCATTAACATAAACGAAACAAGAATCGATCAAAAAGATACCTTTGTGTATTGCCGGACGTCGTTCGAGTAAACTGGGTTAAGTTCCGGCCAAGAATTTCTCCATAGGATAGGAGCTGGGTTCGATAGTACGAACTATTTTATAGCATAAATGCTTTGCAATCGTGTTACAATTACAATATGATATCCGAACAAATTAAAAAAAGAAATAGAGACACAATATGCGGTACCTAAACCGTAGCTAGAACAAAATCACAAAAGAGATTACATTTAGGTTCGAGAAGCAGTGACTGTTAGGCCACGCCAAACTCGAACGAATTTACTGAGTGGGACGTGAGGAAAAACCTCGTCAAAAGTAGGGTTAAAAATGTTACATGAATTAAAAGAAAACCCTGACAGAAGCTTAAAGCTTTGCAGTAGAAGGTCGTAGCCATGTATTCCGGTTAACTGCAAATGAGGAAACTAACGAGTTTTAAGTAGCTAAAAAAATAAAAAAAAATGCAGGAATAGCCAGTAGACAAAGTCTAAAATGGAAATAACATACCCTGAAATCAAATCCCTCTGGAGCCAACGTCTGGAAAGAAGCCTGAAGCGTAGTAGACCGATAAGAATTCCCCGACTCTGGTGTTAGGGTAGTGGCTGCCAGTTTTGAATTAAACAAATCCAACTATGTCCCACGAAGGACAACCATTCTGGAGCTCCGGCTTGAAAACCAGGAGCTTCTGCGTAATGATAACCATTTGCAGTAGGAAAAAGCGCATCGCTGAAAATAATAAGGGGAGTCAGAGTAAATTAGAGACATAACTGAACCCCGGTGTAGATATGAAATCGAGAGACCGTGTCTGGTCAAGAAAAGAATTTCAGTTAACCCTAAGTACCAACAAGGAAATGAAAGTAAATGCGGCTACAGTTTAAACAACATACAAAACGAAAGGGTAGGAGCCGAAAACCATTATAAGAACAATCGAAGACATGATCTCCAGAACGCAGGGGTGCGCGAAGAAAGCGTTTCACAGGGCTGTGGATGTGGGAAATGTGGCGTTCGAACGGTGTTAAATCCCATAGCCGGAAAACCCTAACAAAACCTACAAGCGATAAGACTCAGCAATGGCGTGGAGAGCACTGGGAAATTGGAAATTAATGAATCACTAATAGAGGACGATGAAATCCCAAGAGGGATTTGGCAGCAAAAACAATGAGTGAACAGGGTTCGAGGTCGGTTGAAGTAAAATGCTCGAGTAGACCACTCTATTGTCAAATGGATGCCACGCCCAACATTTCGATCCCATGGCAATCCTTGTGGATTCAATACTAGCGACATGTCAACAAGTCCGGTTAACGTATTTATGAAGAACACCAGTGAGAAATAAATGGAGATACGACCCCAGCCTGTAATGCCGTAAAAATCATGGCTACGATCACTCTGGCATTTACTATCGGCAGTACTCGCCTCCACACCCTACCGCCAAGAGATCAGAACCCCATACACACTCACCGAGGATCATTGTTGCCACTTTCGGCGCTGGATAGGGTAAGGAAATCGACTTATGCAAACAGTCATAACCATAGGGCGTATGGAAAATTAAACGCGGAAGATCGACTCGCTTTGACCTGAGGTATGGGACTGCGGTTTCAAACCATAAATCGAACTATAATATCTACCCATCCGATATGTATATGAATATATTTAAAAAACCCCTCGATAGAGGTCGACTACTCAAAGGGGATGAGACGTATATTATTTAAGAGGTGAGAGTAAAAGTATATGTAATTGTTCGGGTAGTTACTCGGTCAACGAACTAATAACCATGATAACCTATGACTAAAGTCATATAATGATTGGGGTGTAAGTTTATATAAATGTTGGGAGTATAAATTGCACCACTCGAAAATAATCTTACATTTCCATGAATGCAAACTTTAAATTTTGGCATTGATAATATATATAGATGTATAAATAGAAATTGATATAGATGTATACATGTTGGTGTGTACACATAAATAGTGGAAAATTGTATAGATATAACTATGGATTGATAACCTTGTTATGTGAATTTGGACAGTATATATGTAATGTATTAAAAATGGTTCAGGCCTGACTGGTATGAGGATAAACGTATAAGAGATGTGAAGTATAAATCTGTCAAGAATTTTTTTTTTTCAAGTGATTTAGGAGATTCAGAGAGAGAGACGTTACAACCGGCGTGAGTGTTGTACACCACGTAGGCCGAGCATGCCAGCGACGTGGATTCACCATGTAAGCAAACAAAGGGGTATTTAGCACCACATAAACCATACAATACTCATTTAATTATCATGACGCCTGACGTGGATAAACATTTCACCGCGGCGATGCACAGAGAAACCCAAATCAATTGTGACTATACGCTCTACGTGCATAATGATCCCAATGCCAGTACCATATCTTAAATCGATTAAAAATATTATGTACAATGATGTGTGGTCATATCAACCCAGGCGTATATACATGTTAATGCCAAACGCATGAAAGTTCAATTCATAATATTATGTACATCAACTTATATGAAAAATTGATATCCCAAACCAATATAAATGGCGTAAAAATCGTAACGATGGATAAGTGGAAGGGTCGAAAATGCCCTTGGGCAAAGGCTCATTCAAATCATGTTATATAATACATGTTCATGGTCCATATGGTTGATTTTAGATTCAATAATTAAATGAGATATGTGACCATTAAGTCAAAGGTGAGTTCTCGAGGTTATGCGAGACCTGTATAAAGAATAAAGTCATATAAAATTATCCTCACACTTGGAGTAAAAACAACATAAGGTAAGAAGTAGTGGTAGAAGGTTTACTTGCGACATGATGTGATAATGAAAAGTATCCTGGTGAAAAGATTTGAAATGTCATAATAAACCTATGCTTAAAAGCCTGAATTCGTGAAGGAAAAAAAAATTTTCTGTGTGAAATTTGGAGGTGTGAAAAATGGTATCAGAGCCCAAGTTATAAAACTGGGCTGGTGACATTGTGCTCACAATTGCTGTGTACTCACTGTGTAATTTTATTGCTGTAACAAAAGGTTGTTTTTTTTGTGTTCTTTTCTTTTCACTGACCTATGCTATGTAGTGTACAGTGGGCAGTGGGGTGATAGAATGGAAGAAGGTGGCGAAATTTATGTAGATCTGTGTGGCGAGCCAGATCCCAATGCGGCCATGATGGCTATGTTGCAAAATTTGCAACAAGAATTGGCTGAGATAAAAAGCCAGAATGACAGATTGTCATTAGCCAGTGAGGAGCAGGAAAATCTCATCAGGGAATTAACCTCACCGAACAGCCAAGAACGCGAAGGTTTCGGAAAGAGGAAAACTGATGAATCTGATGAGGAAGATGCTATTAGGCATCAGAATAAGCAGAAAAAGGAATTACAAGGGGAATTCCGAAAAAACAAACCTCCCTCCTATGATGGGGAGAAGGAGGAAGATGCTGAAGCCTGGTTGCTGAATATGATTAAGTATTTCCAGGTTTATGAATATGAAAGCAATCTGAAGGCCAGATTAGCTGTTTACTAGCTACAAGGTAAGGCTACCTTGTGGTGGGAGGAGACAAATATGGTGCATGCCATAGATGAAAAGACAGTTACTTGGGAAGATTTCTAGGCTAAATTCAAGAATCGCTACTTGAATGAGCGGTACTATGATGACAAAGCAAAAGAATTTCATGAGCTTAGATTGGGAGAGCTCACTATCGATGAGTTTGTTACTAAATTTACCAATCTATTAAGATATGTACCTTACATAAGGGAAGAAAAGGCAAAGGTACAGAGGTTTTTGAATTGTTTGCCTACGGTATACAAAGAGAAAATTGAGTTTGACAACCCAAAAACAATGGACGAAGTTGTTAGAAAAGCTAGATTGTGTTACCAACAGTTCAAAGGAAAAACTGATCAAGGGAAAAGTTGGGTAAATAAGAATGAATTCAAAGAGAGAAAACAAAAACCAGCCTATCTGAAGAATTTTGGCAGAGATCATCAGCGGAAAAGGTTTAGTAAACCCAAAGAAAGTCAAACTGCACAGTCTCAAGTGGCTTCAAAACCAATAGATGGAGACAGTAAAAAGGAGGGGACAGTCAGAATGAAGGAGCCCTTGAAATGTTGGGGCTGTGGAGAACCCCATCTTTTGATGGACTGCCCTCATCGAAACATTCATATGCTCATGAGGGATCGGGAAGCGACAATAGTAAATGATATAGCCAGAAACATACCAACTATCAGTGCAGCCCTGGAAAATCGGCAAGCAGAACATCAAACAACCATGGTGGAAATGGAGGGTAAGATTTCTGACCTACCTGTTACTGTTCTGATTGATCGAGGTGCTTCTTTGAGTTACATTAGTGCAAATATTGTAGAAAAATGTAACTTAAAAACTGAAAAATTTCAACAGTCATGGTTGGTACAGCTGGCCACTGGAACAAAAAGAAAGGTAACACATAAACTGCCCAGAACAGAAATCCAATTAAATGAGTTTCAAACAGAAGTGAATTTGAACATTCTACCCTTAGGGTCATATGATCTATTGATAGGAATGGACTGGCTGGAAAAGAAGAAAGCTTTGATGAATTGCTGGGATAAGACTTTGCATTGTGTAGATGAGGAAGGGAAAATTTTTATTCTCAAAGGGAAATTAAAACCTATTTCTGTAAGACAAATTTCAGCATTGCAATTAAAAAGAACAGCTAGAAAAGGACACCAAGTTTATGCAGTGCATGTGGAAGAAACAGAATAGAAAATTGAAGAAGAATTACTGGATGCTGTACCAGTAATAAGAGAATTCAAGGAAGTTTTTCCAAAGGAAATCTCTCATCTTCCCCCGAAAAGAGAGATTGACTTCTGAATCGATCTGGTGCCGGGAGCAACACCTATTTCACGAGCACCTTATCGAATGAGTCCTCCTTAACTTATGGAACTGAAAATGCAATTGCAAGAACTGCTAGATAAAGGGTATATCAGACCGAGTGTGTCTCCTTAGGGAGCACCAGTGCTGTTCGTGAAAAAGAAAGATGGAACTTTCAGGATGTGCATTGATTATCGGCAACTGAATAAGTTGACCATTAAAAATAGATATCCTTTGCCTAGAATTGATGATCTTTTTTATCAAGTGAGAGGAGCTTCAGTATTATCGAAAATTGACTTAATAACTGGTTACCACCAGCTTAGAATTAAAGAGGAAGACATCAACAAAACAACCTTTCGAACCAGGTATGGCCACTACGAATTTGTAGTCCTACCATTTGGTTTGAAAAACGCCCCTGCCACATTCATGTGCCTAATGAACAGTGTCTTAAACAAGTACTTGGATAAATTTGTCCTTGTGTTCATAGATGATATTTTAGTTTACTCAAACAGTGAGGAGGAACACAAAGAACACCTGAGGATAGTATTGCAAAATCTAAAGGAAAATCAGCTATACGCTAAATTTAGCAAATGTGAGTTCTATAAGGACAAGATCCAATACTTGGGTCATATTATTTCTGAACAAGGCCTTGTTGTTGACCCGGAGAAGATAAAGGCTATAAAATAATGGCCAATACCCACTGATGTTTCAGCAGTTAGATCATTCATGGGGATTGCCGGCTATTATCGCAGATTTGTGGAGAGATTTTCTGCCATAGCACATCCCATCACTTCCTTACAAAGGAAAGGTGTCAAGTTTGAATGGACTGAAAAATGCCAAAACAGTTTCGACCAATTAAAACTGAAACTTACTACAGTCCCTATACTGAAGATTACAGATCCTGATAAGGAATTTGTGGTATGTACGAATGCATGTAGAGAAGGATTGTGAGGAGGTCTTTTGCAGGAGAATTCAGTGATTGCCTATGAATCCAGGAAACTGAAGATACACGAACATAATTATAGTGCCTATGAAGTAGAATTAGCAGTTGTTATTCATGCTTTGAAAATTTGGCGACACTATCTTCTTGGAAAAAAATTTACATTGATGACTGATCATATTAGTCTCAAATATTTCTTTTCCCAAACTCAATTGAATGCCAGACAAGCTAGATGGCTGTCCTTTTTAAGTGATTTTGACATGGACATAAAACATATTAGAGGGAAAGAAAATAAATTTGCTGATGCATTGAGCAGAAATGCTTGTCCGAATATCAATAGTATTGGAAGTAGTGCTCAGATTGATGTAGAAGAATTGGTGAATAAGGCAGCAAACCAAGACCCAAATTATGAAACACTTCTGGTGAAATTATAGAAAAAGGAGAAAACTGATTTCACTCAAAACCAAAAAGGGCTAATCTGTTATAAAAATAGATTGTATATTCCCAATGTAGAGTCCTTAAAAAGAAAAATTCTGGATGAGTACCACAAACAACCTTATGCAGGACATCCAGGATATCAAAAAATGTTAACAGCCCTGAAAAAGAAGTTGTTCTGGCCAGGAATGAAGAGAGATGTAGCAAAATATTTAAGTAGATGCATGGAATGTCAATTAGTTAAGGTTGAACATCAGCATCCTGCCGGGCTTCTGAACCCTTTGCCCATTACAGAATGGAAGTGGGACACCGTTTCCATGGATTTCATTACAGGGTTACCCAAAACCAAATACCAGCATGATTCTGTAATGGTAGTAGTGGACACTTTAACCAAATATGCTCACTTTATACCAGTGAAATCCACCTTTGGAATAGCTCAAGTAGCGAATGTGTTCCTGAAAGAGGTAGTAAGGCTCCATGGAGTTCCTAAGGTTATTTTTTCTGATAGGGATGCTAAGTTTACATCAGCCTTTTGGAAGGGATTATTTGGAGGAATGGGCACTAAATTGAATTTTAGCACTTCCTACCACCCTCAGACTGATGGTCAAACGGAAAGAACTAATCAAATTTTGGAGGACATGCTGAGAATGTATGTGATGGGTAGACCCTCATAGTGGGAAGATTTCTTACATTTAGCTGAATTTTCCTATAATAACAGCTATCAAACCTCCATCAAAATGAGTTCGTTTGAGGCACTGTATGGAAGAAAGTGCCGTACTCTTTTGAGCTGGAGTCATCCAGAAGACAAACTAATGTTGGGACCAGATGCTTTACAAGAAATGGAAGGAATTGTCAAAAAGATACAAAAGAACATCAAGACAGCACAAGATCGCCAAAAGAGTTATGCAGATAAGAAAAGAGTGCATAGAGAATTTAAAGTTGGGGAGCATGTATATTTGCGTATTAAACCCAAAAAGAGCACCCTTTATGCTGGGAGTTGTGCAAAATTGGCCCCTAGATACTGTGGTCCCTTTGAAGTATTAGAAAGGGTGGGACCAGTGGCTTACAAGCTAGCCTTACCACCCCATGTTAGAGTTCATGATGTATTTAATGTTTCATTGTAAAAAGATATGTGCATGATGCTTCTCACATAGTTGATTGGAATGTTGTATAGGTGGAACCAGAAGGGGAGTTTCTGCCAGAACCACTTCAAATATTGGAGCGGGAAGAAATTGAATTGAGAAGTAGAACGGTAGCAAGAGTAAAGGTGCAATGGAAGCACTTTACTGTTGAAGAAGCTATTGAAATGATGGAAAAATATCCATTTTTATTTTCAAAATAAACTCTAGTAGTTGAATAACAACACCAAGGACGGTGTTTATTTTCAGAGGGGGAATATGTAACACCCCCAATTCATGTGATTGCATTTTAAAGTTAGATACTTGAACTTTAAATCCTAAGGGGAGTGGACCCCAAAGGATAATTATTTTGTGAATGTAATTAAACATTTAAATGAGGAAATGAGTAGATTATTGTGGTGCAGATTGACCAAAATGAGATGATGGGATCACTTGCTAAATCTGTGAGGATGGATGAGGCAAATATTTCCCCAGAACCTTTCCAAAATCCTTGAAAGACAGTAAGTTTTAAATTTAGATTTTTGAGGAAAAATCTGAATTTCGCCAATGATGAGAAAAGTAGTTGGGAAGAGGTAAAAAGATGGAAAAGCTGAGGAAAAGCATAAAACATCTTTAAAGAATCCCTAAATTGGGAAGCCTAGGCAAACAGGAAGAAAAGCATCCTGAGATTCTGGACACAGAATTAGAAACATGCTTTGGGGAACAATAGCTTAAGTAAGCTGCTCTTGTACAGATTAGGGGTTGATCTGTTCCAGGAGGTGATCTTAGCTCGGGGGTGAGTTCTGGGAGACAAAAAAACTCTAAGGTTGGGAGGTTGGTCTACTGCACGAGTGGTATGTCTCTGAGTTAAATTGTCTTCCTGTTTATCATGGCGTGAATTGGCTACATATAAAAACAAAATTTGTCTCTAAGGTATTAAATTTTAGTAGTCTACATTTAACAAAACTTAATCATCAAGCAGTAACCTGATAATTCTGTATAGTTGTAGAGGAAGATCCTGTAAAGTAGAATTCCATAGAAACTCTAAACCAAGATTGGCTTAAATCTGAGGAAAACTTGTTCTTTCAGGAAAAAGTTGTGAAATTGGTTTAATCTGCTTCTGTTTCCTAGCATAATTTTTATATAGCTACCAGAGAGACAGAAATTGAATTCACTGTAGTATACTGGATTAACAGCAGGAAATGAATTAAAATTTATACTGTGTATGAAAGAACGGAATGAGAGACTTTACAAACTGACCTCAGGGTCAGCCAACCATTCCATTATAATTCCAGAAAATTAAATGGTCTAAATCAACACGGGTGTATATAAGCCACACTTAGTCTAGTGGAGAAAAGGAGTAAATATTTATAAAAAAAAAACAAGGGATTTATCTGAGACAATGGCCTCGTGAAACTACTCTAATATTATAGCATTGAAAATGATTACATAGAGTGCAGAAATTATGATTAAACAGTTGGGAGGTATAGGAGCAAAGAGTAAATTATTTTCAACAGTATATACAGTAACATATATGTGACCACTATTTCCCTTGAACAAGAAGAAAAAGGGAATGAATTCCAATCCCATAACTAGCTCTACAGAAACACCTACCACCAAACACATAGGTAGACAAGAGCTGTATATAGATATAAGTAAATGGGAAGAAACTGGCAAATAGAAATATATATATACAACTTTGGAAAATAACAGAATATAAATTCTAGCATTTTATACATATTAACCATATGGTTATAAATGAGAATGGACTCATAATTCCCCGCATGCCATTCATATGTCTAGACAGATAATGGTAAAACAAGTTCAATGTAACCATGAACAGTGGAAACTGTAATTATGATACAAGTACCAGAGTGGAGATTTCTACCCGCCGCCAAGAATGAACGAAGTACATCAAAATAAGAGATAAAAATCACATATAACTATCTGGAAATTATGATGAATGCAACTAAGAAATCTGGAACAACATTAGTATTACCAAGAACCAAATACTGTTCAGACGAGCAAACTAAACAAAACAAAGTTCCATGGTATGAAATCATATACACGATTCATACAGTCCATGTACATTTATACTGTGGCATAGTATATTGAATTTGACCTACGACAATAGGGAGTACATATATGTCCAAAAATATCGAAATATATGCTGAGCCTATCAGGTTGTGGTATAAAACTCACAACTCCTATCTCAACAGAACAAATTTAAACGAGCGCCATCCAGGAATGACAACGATAACAAGCAAAAAAAAAAAACAAAACCACGACTCTGATAGAGTCTCATTCCTCAAGGAACACTGCGCAACTTCACAAGAGAATAATGTTCGACGCCCATGAAACAACGCATCAGGAGAGGGGAAGTAATCCCATAAGTATACCAACCTGGATGCCCAAGAGACCGATGTTAGCATCCATAACGATTGAAAAGGGTTACTAACTGCTTTCATAAGCATGCAAGAGCTCTCCGGTTACCTGTAGAAAACAAATTCAAACCCAAAATGGGAATTAGCCATTTGTGCCATCGTGGGGAAACAAGTGAATGAAGAAAATACTCATGGTGTTAAAAACACTACCTGTGAAACGAAAATCTCAGATGCGCCGAGCCCTGGAATCGAAAATTAAACAGAGAGGGATTAATATGAAACACCCTCAAATATAATATGGAGGAATCAACAATTATATGCGGAGACGGGACGAACAAGACCCCAGCTCATAAAGCTCCACTGAATAGTAGACGTCCGCCTGAAGAGATGTGAAGCATGCTACACATGAGGCATAAAACAAATTAGTCTCATTTTATGAAATCGCCAGAGTAGGGTCGACGATAACCTTGGAAATGGAAACCAACCAAACTTTGCACTGAGAGTATAACTTGAAAATTTTAAAACAAGATGCATTCACCTTACTAATGATTGATTATATACTCAAAATCGACGTATGGCCAGTTACGAGCAACTTTCTGAATCATTCAAACCTACAATAGGAAAAAAAAATGAGTGCAGAGGTAATTACCTGACATCGTGGTTGTGAAACAGAGGCGCCATAATTCTCCTCTACAACGGAGAATCGCAAACCCTAAGCAGAAGTAGAATTGTGCAGACACATAGGAGCACAACAAATTGATGAACGCGGAAAACCGACTTAACTCTACACCCAGGGCTAATATAATTCTTCGAAAATCCTCTGAACCCTAATCAGAATTGATCTCCATCGTCCACTTGGCAGAATCGTAGAAGCTAAGTCACGGATCGATGGGTAGCAGTGGAGAGTTAAGACCATCATATAACATTAATGGGGGTAGATCCGAATTGAATTCATATGTCCTGTGCATATACCGGCATGAGTGTTGTACACCACATAGGCCAAGCATGCCAGCGACGTGGATTCACCATGTAAGCAAACAAAGGGGTATGGAGCACCACATAAGCCATACAATACTCATTTAATTATCATGACGCCTGACGTGGATAAACATTTCACCGCGGCGATGCACAGAGAAACCCAAATCAATTGTGACTATACGCTCTACGTGCATAATGATCCCAATGCCAGTACCATATCTTAAATCGATTAAAAATCTTATGTACAATGATTTTTGGTCATATCAACCTAGGCGTATATACATGTTAATGCCAAACACATGAAAAATTCAATTCATAATATTATGTACATCGACTTATATGAAAAATCGATATCCCAAAGTATATACCAATATAAATGGCGTAAAAATCGTAACGATGGATAAGTGGAAGGGTCGAAAATTCCCTTGGGAAAAGGATCATTCAAATCATGTTATATAATACATGTTCATGGTCCATATGATTGATTTTAGATTCAATAATTAAATGAGATATGTGACCATTAAGTCAAAGGTGAGTTCTCGAGGTTATGCGAGACCTGTATAAACAATAAAGTCATATAAAATTATCCTCACACTTGGAGTAAAAACAACATAAGGTAAGAATTAGTGGTAGAAGGTTTACTTGCGACATGATGTGATAATGAAAAGTATCCTGGTGAAAAGATTTGAAATGTCATAATAAAACTATGCTTAAAAGCCTGAATTCGTGAAGGAAATTTTTTTTTTTCTGCGTGAAATTTGGAGGTGTGATAGCTTCTTATATTTCAAATCAAAATTAAAGGGGTTTATATGGGAAAGAGGCAGAACATATATCCTATGAAATACTTTAGTTCATAGGTCAATGAAGGTATCATCATGTGGGAAATTGTTTCAAGAAAACTTGATCGTACTTAAAAGTAATCTTAATATTTTTTTTGATCTTTACATACTACATACTATTGTTTGAGTGAAATTGTTTTTAAAAACTTACCAAATGTACTTCAACCATCCAAAACATGAACTTTAAAAACTTTTTGATTATATCAAAAAAAATTACTTCATATTTCATTTCAATTGTAGTTCAACTATCCAATAAAAACATTTAACATTTAACATTATATCATATGCCAAATGTAGATTGAAATGGTATGCAAAACTTAGTTTTAAAAACTTTTTGATTATATCACAACATTATTTCACATTCATAATGTACTCGAACCATCCAAAACTTGAGTTTTAATTTTTCTTTTATTATATCACAACATTATTTAACATTCCATGCCAATTTTAGCTGAACTATACAATAAAAAAATTTAACATTATATCACATGCCAAATGTAGATTGAAACCATACAAAACTGAAGTTTTAATTTTTTTTATTATATATCGTGCAACATTACTTCACATGCCATGCCAATTATATTTCAACTACCGAATAAACACATTTAACATTATATCACATGCCAAATGTATATTGAAACCATCCAAAACTTAACTTTAATTTAACAAAAAAATATAGATCACGACATTACTTCACATGCCAAATGTACTTCAACCATCCAAAACTTGATTTTTAAAAACTTTTTGATCATATCACAACATTAATTCACATGCCATGTGAATTGTAGTTCAACTATCCAATAAAAATATTAAAGATTTAACATTATATCACATGCCAAATGTATGTTGAAACCATCCAAAACTTAAGTTTTAAAAAAAATATTATTATATCACAACATTACTTCACATGCCATGCCAATTATAGTTCAACTATCTAATAAAAACATTTAACATTATATCAGATGCCAAATGTAGATTGAAACCATCCAAAAATTAACTTTTAATTTAACAAAAAATTATAGATCACAACGTTACTTCACATTCCAAATTTACTTCAAGCATCCAAAACTTAAGTTTTAAAAACAAAAAAAAATTATAACATATCATTACATAACATGCCAAATCTAGTTCAGAAGAAAAACATTAATTTATAGATGACAACATTACTAGTAGTTCAATTATCCAAAACTTAAAAGTTTTAAAAACCAAACAAATTATATAACAACATTGCTTCACATTCACATGCCAAAAGTACTAAAACCATCCAAAACTTAACTTTTTGGAACAAAAGAAATTATATTAACACTATAATAAAATATGTCCAAAAATTGTAGATCTCACAAGTATAAGTATCAAATTATATATATATGACTGTGTATCTTAATAATATATAAAAAAGAAAATTTAAGACTAGAAATCTTGAAATCAAATCTACAAATCATGTCGATCAAATACAGATGGATGCAGTGTCTTTACTATCAAAGTCTCAATCTACGCGCTATCTTGCGAAACATGGGGAAATTGTACACAATGAAGATATGAAAATTAAAATTTGATGTTTTAAAAATGAGTGAGAATATATAGAACTTTATGTAAAAAAACAAAATATAAAAAGAAATCATGCAATACCTCATGAGGTTCCCTCTCCATTTGTTCACCTGCTATAAGTTCCCCCATGGGAACATCTCCAACAGTAAACTGTATAATATACATGTACAGTTAAATATATATATATATATATATATATATATATATATATATATAAAAAAAATTTAGATGAAAATGCACATGTGTAGATATATAAACTTATTTTAAATAATATTAAAAAAAAATTAGAAAACTTTTTCAAATGGTTGAAATGGTGTGGATGTTCCTATCTCCATCGCTAGAGTCTGTGGATTAAAGAAACCTTCTATAGAAACCTAAAATTCAAAATTTTAAAAGTATAAAATAACTCAAGATCAACATCTCAATTTATAATAAAACTTAGATAAACTTCAATTTATAAATTATAACTTTTAAGAAAACATATATATATTTAAAAGTGAAAATTTGAATACTTCTGTAGGTGAATTTGGGACATCTCCTAAGAGAGGCTCCAAAAGAAAATCTCCAAAAACCTAAAATTCAAAAAATTTAAAATAACTCAAGATATAGATATATATATCTCAATTTTTAATGGAAATTTTTGAGGTGGAATATATATATAACTTAAACATAAATTTTAAAAGTGAAAAAATGTCCATAATTATTGTGGATGTGGCACATCTTGTAAGGAATTAGAAGGTACATCTCCTAAGGAAAAGAAGGTATCTCCATCCCAAAAACAGTGGAAGGAATTGGAATCTGTTAAAACATTTGATTATTATATATGTACATGTACATGTGTGCACAATTATTTATTTTAAAAATATCACTTAAAAAACACTAACATTTGTCAACATATCTTGATGGTGAGACCCATATTCATTGTTTGAACTAGAGGCCCCAAAAGTGATATTAACATTTTTGTCATTTATCATGCGTGACAACTGCAAATGGTGTTTTAACATATAATGATATTTTTTTTTTAGATTAGTGTACATACAAATAAATTTATATATGTACATACACATGTATTTATTACAAATTGTACACATGTATGTGTTAAAATAATTGGACCCTAAGGTCATTAACACATACTGTTCCCGTGCCCTCTTCCTCATGAAGAACTAGGTTTTTCCAACCATTGCGACAGTTCTTTGCATATATTCAGAGATCTTCAATATTCATGTTGTCAATATTTTCATCTGTACAATACGCAAAATTGGCACGTGATTCTCATGTGCTCTTTATCGATTTAGACAAACATTGGCTCTACCCATTTTGCTATGAACATTGTCGATGATGACATCACTTGCTTCTTGACTTGTTTGATAAGTCACATCCAAATCTAACCATAGAGTTTCAACCCAAAAAGGTCGACTCACCAATGGCGGCTCAGGGTGAGGCAACTCCACATCTCGCCTAGCGCCCCTACGGTCCAACAATCGAGCTTTCCCAAGACCAAAAAATTCTGATGCAGGGTCATTGTAATTGGGTTTCATTTTCAGAAAAAATTTGTGTAAAGCAATTTTGAAAAATAAACAGGAACCTCATCGTTCCATGGGACCCTTCCATAGGCCGCAAGGTGCCTATCATACAAATAGTGTGCTATATTGGGGTGCTTGAAATATTGCACCTTCAACATTTTTCTTTTTGGCCCTTCCATGAAATTAAACATTGACTTCGCCATTTCTTTTGTAACTCTTTGTTTTAAATCCTCCCATTTATCAGGACCCATTATTGTTTCATTTCTCTTTCTCATGACTTCTACAAATGTATCAATCGTTGGCCTAAGATTTGTGTACACATTTACTAGTTCGCCCAATGAATGTGTAACTATTTCGAGGCTTTGTCGACTCTCAGCAGGTAGAGTCAAAGCCAGGAGATCTCTCCACAACTTCGCATGAAGTTGTTGACACCTTTCTAAGGTGCATTGTGCCATATTTCTTTCCCATGGTATATCATAAGTTTTGGCTGGATAAGTTGTGGTGGGTAGACAACATTCTTCTTGAATGTAGCGTTCTGCCCTGTGTCTATTTTGACCAATATTTGAAACATTTTTAGCCTCTACATCAATATATATATAACTTTTTATATTAGAAAAAACACATGTAAACAAATTTGTACAAATTAAATGAAAAAAATATGGAAATTGGTGGCAACCTCGACGTGGTTGGCTAGCATTTTCTCCACCCTGAACCTATTGAGAACTAAAACGACCCTGCTACGAACCAGCACCACTAGTCTTTGATTGGCCTCTAGGAGAATAAATATCACCACATTCGCGCAACTTGCTACCACTTATTGATGGTCCTCTAAGGGATTTGAACCACCACCAACCTCTCGAGAGAGGAGAGAAGCTTCATAAACAAATACAAATTTATAATCAATTGAAAAATACATGTGCATACATATAAATACATGTGTACATATTCATTGATTAATTGTGTTAAAAGCATACCATGACTAGGTGAAACATGGGTATTCGTGGATGGAGTAGAGACCATTACTTTCTTATTAGCTCCTAAAAAATAGAAAAAAATGAAATTTATTAACAACTAATTTAACTCACAAAGTTGATAAAAAACCAATTCCATATGTACACACATGTATGGAGATTTAAGATTATATTTAAATTTTCCATGAATAGCTCTCGATCCCTCCAAGAACAGATCAACCTCTAATCTGTTTAGGAGCAGCTTATTTAAGCTGTTGTTCCCCAAAGCTTGTTTCTAATTCTGCGTCCATAATATCAGGATGCTTTTCTTCCTATTTGCCTAGGCTTCCCTATTTAGGGACTTTTAAAGCTGCTTTCTGCTTTTCCCAGCTTTTCCAGCTTTTTACCTCTTCCGAACTACTTTCCTCATGATTGGGGAAACTAGATTTTCCTCAAAATCTACTTTAGAAATTCTTTCAAGGATTTTTGAAAGATTGTGGAGAAAGTATTTTCTTTTATCCATCCTCATGGATTTAGCAAGTGATCTCATAATTCTCATTTTTGTCAATCTACACAAAAATTATTTTATTCATTTTCTCAAATTAAATATTTAATTACATTCACAAAATACTTGTCCTTTGGGGTCCGCTACCCTTAGGATTAAAGTTCAAATGTCTAGTTTTGAATTTCAAACACATAAACTAGGGGTGTTACATATTCCTCCTCTGAAAGCAAACACCGTCCTCGGTGTTGTTATTTAGCTACTAGAGTTCATTTTTCAAACAAAAATGGATATATTTTCATAATTTCAACTTCTCTTTCCCAAGTAGCTTCTTCAGCAGTAAAGTGCTTCCACTGCACCTTTACTCTTGCTACCGTTTGGTTGCTCAATTCAATTTCTTCCCGCTCCAGGATTTGAAGCGGTTCTAGAAGGAACTCTCCTTCTGGTTCCACCTGTACAACATTCCAGTCAACTATGTGACAATCATCATGTACGTATATTTTTTATAATGAAACATGAAACACATCATGAACTCTAACATGGGGTGGTAAGGCTAGCTTGTAAGCCACTGGTCCCACCCTTTCTAATACTTCAAAAGGACCAAAATATCTAGGAGCCAGTTTTGCACAACTTCTGGCATACAGTGTGCTCTTTTTGGGTTTAATACACAAATACACATGTTCCCCCACTTTAAATTCTCGATGTACTCTTTTCTTATCAGCATAGTTTTTCTGGTGATCTTGGGCTTTCTTGATGTTTCTCTGTATTTGTTTAACAATTCTTTCCATCTCTTATAAATCATGTCGTCCCAACATTAGCTTATCTTCATGTTGACTCTAGCTCAGAGGGGTTCGAAATTTCCTTCCATAGAGTGCCTCAAATGGACTCATTTTGATGGAGGATTGATAACTGTTATTATAGGAAAATTCAGCTAAATGCAGATAATCTTCCCACTTTGATGGCCTATCCATCACATACATTCTCAACATATCCTCCAAATCTGATTAGTTCTCTCTGTCTGACCATCGGTTTGGGGGTGATAGGCAGTACTAAAATTCAGCTTAGTGCCCATACTGCCAAATAGACCTTTCCAAAAGGCTGCGGTGAACTTAGCATCTCTATCTGAAACAATCACCTTTGGGATCCCATGTAATCTCACTATCTCTTTTAAAAACACATTTGCTATTTGGGCTGTCCCAAAAGTAGACTTTACAGGTATGAAATGTGCAGCTTTGGTTAAAGTGTCTACTACTACCATCACTGAATCATGTTGGTATTTAGTTTTGGGTAGCCCTGTTATAAAATCTATAGAAATTGTGTCGCATTTCCATTCTGCAATCGGTAAAGGATTTAGAAGACCAGCAGGATGCTGATGTTCAACTTTAACTAATTGAAACTCCATGCACCTAGCTAAATATTCTGCTACATCTCTTTTCATTCCTGGCTAGAACAAATTCTTTTTCAAAGCTGTTAACATCTTCTGATATCCAGGATGCCTGGCACATGGCTGTTTGTGATATTCATCTAAAATCTCTCTTTTCAAGGACTCCACATTGGGGATATATAGTCTGTTTTTGTAGCAGATCAGTCCTTTTTGGTTTTGAGTAAAATTAGTCATCTCTTTCCTTAGTAGTTTCATCTGTAGTGTTTCATAATTTGGATCCCGGTTTGCTGCCTTTTTCACTAACTCCTCTAACTCAAACTGTGCACTACTTCCAATGCTGTTTATATTTTGACAAGCATTTCCGCTCAAGGCATCAGCAATTTTATTTTCTTTTCCTATGATATGTTTTATTTCCATATCAAATTCACTCAGAAAAGACAACCATCTAGCTTGTCTAGCATTCAAATCTGTGTGGGAAAAGAAATATTTGAGACTAATATGATCAGTCATAAATGTAAATTTTTTTCCAAGGAGATATTGTTGCCACATTTTCAAGGCATGAATAACAATAGCTAATTCCAAATCATAGGCACTATAGTTATGTTCATGTATCTTCATTTTCCTAGATTCATATGCAATAACCAAATTTTCCTGCAAAAGAACTCCTCCCAACCCCTCTTTACAGGCATCTATACATACAACAAATTCTTTATCAGGATCTGCAATCTTCAGTATAGGGGCTGTAATAAGTTTTAGTTTTAATTGGTCAAAACTGTTTTGGCATCTTTCAGTCCACTCAAATTTGACACCCTTCCTTTGTAGTGATGTTATGGGATGTGTTATGGAAAAAAATCTCTCCACAAATCTGCGATAATAACCTGCAATCCCCATGAATGATCTCACTACTGAAACATCAGTTGGCACAGACCATTCTTTAATAGCTTTTATCTTTTCAGGGTCAATAGCCAGCCCTTGTTCAGAAATAATATGACCCAAGTATTGGATCTTATCTTTATAGAATTCAGATTTATTGAATTTGGCATATAACTGGTTTTCTTTCAAAGTTTGCAATACTATCCTCAAGTGCTCTTGGTGTTCTTCTTCACTTTTTGAGTAAATTAAAATATCATCTATGAACACAAGTATGAATTTTTCCAAGTAATTATTTAACACACTGTTCATTAAGCACATAAAAGTGGCAGGGGCATTTGTCAAACCAAAAGGTAGGACTACAAATTGGTAGTGACCATACCTAGTTCGAAAGGTTCTTTTGCTGATGTCTTCTTCTTTAATTCTGAGCTGGTGATAACCAGTCCTTAATTCAATCTTCAAAAATACTGAGGCTCCTCTCACTTGGTCAAAAATATCATCAATTCTAGGCAAGGGGTATCTATTTTTTATGGTCAACTTATTCAGTTGACAATAATCAATGCACATTCTAAAGGTTCCATCTTTCTTTTTCACAAACAACACTGGTGCTCCCCAAGGAGACACACTCGGTCTGATATAACCTTTATCTAACAATTCTTGCAATTGCATTTTCGATTCCATGAGTTCAAGGGGACTCATTCGATAAGGGGCTCGGGAAACCGGTGTTGCTCCTGCCACCAGATCGATTGAAAAGTCAATCTCTCTTTTGGGGGGTAGATGAGGAATCTCATCTAGAAAGACTTCCTTAAACTCTCTTACTACTGGCACAGCATCTAGCATATTTTCTTCAGTTTTCTATTCTATTTCTTCCACATGTACTGCATAAACTTGGTATCCTTTCCTAGCTGTTCGTTTTAATTGCAGCGCAGATATTTGTCTTACAGAGATAGGTTTTGATTTTCCCTTGAGAATAAAAGGTTTCCCTTCTTCATCTACACAATGCAAGTTCTTATCCCAACAGTTCATTAGGGCTTTCTTTTTTTCCATCCAGTCCATTCCTATCAGCAAGTCATATGAACCTAAGGGCAGAATGTTCAAATTTACTTCTGTTTGAAAATCGTTTAATTTAATTGCTGTTCGGGGCAATTTATGTGTTACCTTCCTCTTGGTTCCAGTGGCCAGCTGAACCAACCATGACTGCTGAAATTTTTCAGTTTTAAGATTACATTTTTCTACAATTTCTGGACTAATGTAACTCAAAGAAGCACCTGGATCAATCAAAACAGTGACAGATTGGTCAGAAATCTTACCCTCCATTTTGACAATGGTAGCTTGGTGCTCTTCTTGTCGATTTTCCAAGGCTGCACTAATGGTGGGTATATTTCTTGCTATGTTATTTACGGTTGTAGCTTCTCGATCTCTCATAATCACCTGAATGTTTCGATGGGGACAATCCCTCAAAAGATGGGGTTCTCCACAGCCCCAACATTTCAAGGGTTCCCTCATTTCGACTGTGCCTTCCTTTTTATTGTCTCCATCCATTTGTTTTGAAGCCACTTGGGACTGAGAAGTTTGAATTTCTTTGGGTTTATTAAATTTCTTTCGCTAATGGTCCCTACCAAAATTCTTCAAATAGGCTAGTTTCTGTTTCTTCCCATTGAATTCACTCTTATTTACCCAACTTTTCCCATGTTCCATTTTTCCCTTGAACTGTTGGTAACATAATCTAGCTTTCCTCACTGCCTCATCCATACTTTTTGGGTTATCAAATTCGATTTTCTCTTTGTACACAGCAGGCAAACAGTTCAAAAACCTTTGTACCTTTGCCTTCTCTTCCCAAATGTAAGGGACATATCTCAACAGATTTGTAAACTTAGTGAGAAACTCATCAATAGTAATTTTTCCCAATCTAAGCCCATGAAATTCCTTTGCCTTATCATCATAATAACGCTAATTCAAGTAGCAGTTTTTGAACTTATCCTGAAAATATTCCCAATTAACTGTGTTTTCATCAATGGCATGAACCATTTTCGTCTCCTCCCACCACAAGGTATCCTTACCTTGTAGCTGGTAAACAACTAATCTGGCCTTCAAATTTATTTCATATTCATAGACCTGAAAATACTTAATCATGTTCAGCAACCAGGCTTCAGCATCTTCCTCCTTCTCCCCATCATAGGAAGGAGGTTTGATCTTTTGGAGTTCCCCCTGCAATTCCTTTTTCTGTTTATACTGATGTCTAACAGCATCATCATCCTTAGACTCATCATTATTCCTCTTTCTGGAACCCTCACCTTCTTGGCTGTTCCGCGAAGTTAGTTCTCTGATGAGTTTTTCCTGCTCCTCACTGGCTAATGACAATCTATCATTCTGGCTTCTTATCTCAGCCAATTATTGTTGCAACCTATGAAACATAGCCATCACTAGAGCATTGGGATCTGGTGTATTATCCTCATTACGTATATCAACATAAATTTCGTCACCTTCTGTCATTCCAGCACCACTGTACACTACACAACATAGATCAGTAAAAATAAATTATTTTTTTTCACAGAAATTAATTTATACAGTGAACACACAGCAACAGTGAGCACAATAACAATATCCCAGTTTTATATAACTTGGACTCTGATACCATTTGTCATGTCCCTAAACTTCAGCAAAAAATAAAATAAAAAAAAATCAACTATGTCAAATTGTATAGCTTCACTTGTACAAGGTTTGTTTTAACATAGCATACTACCCTTCTATATATATATACATATTTTTTTTTTACGCTTACATATTTTATTGTAAAAGCATGGTGTGCTATTTCACCCTCAAGCCTAACCATAATATTTGTGCTTACACTTACTTACCATCAAAATGATATAGCTTAACAATTACCTTGGTCAATAATTTAATACTACCAAGTAACGTATACGCCCATGAATATTTTATAGGTCGTTTGCTTGGCCTTCTTCCACTCATGTTAAAGATACAATCACTATGGTTTCATATTTAATTCTTATGCCAAGTTCGATATAAGCTTCTCGTGGTTGGTATTGTTGTAACTGTTATGTCTTGTCATAAGAACTCGATTGCGTATCTATGAAAGGCTATGGCCTTCGTCCTTGCTTGGTCTTACTTAAGCATCATTTTAATGGTTACATCTTGCCAAAGGGATTTTAATTGACTCTTATTATGGTTTCCTGGGTACTTAAACAACTTTCGTTTCGATGAATTAAATGAGGCATGGTCTTTTTCTGTACTTCTGTATATTTCCTGATACGAATGCGTGCTATGAAATCGTTTGGCAAATTTTATCACCCGTACGTCGTTGTTTTTGAAACTTTCTTGAGGTACTTGCCACTGTGGTTATTGCCCTGGGTGGGCATCGTCCTACACGTGGACGGCAGAAAACTGAGATAGTTTATGGTTTAGCTATGTTTTAAGTTCGATGTTTTTCTTTCTATAGCTTTCATTTGGCAATTTTAACACTTGCTCTCAGAGAAGGCCGAGTCCACCAGAATTGCATAGGTGTTCGCTTCTACCATTCAGCGTCAATCTTTCTAGCGCAGGGAGATTAACTAGTTAGGTAATAATTCCTGCTATATCTTTCCTCTTCTATTAATGGTTAAGTTCGTCTCAGATCTTGGAGAAACGACATAGATTGCTCCTCCGAGATATTTTTTTTTAAATTTATTTTTACGTTGATATACTGGACTCCTCATTCTTCATATTATTGTTTTCGTTGAAGCATTCAATGATGATCTCTTAATTTGTATTTTTGCCTGCTAGTTACTTGGATTTAACTCTGCATATTGGATTTAACTCTGCTTAACGTTTCCTGAGTTTTTATTTTGGATCAATATATGTTTTGTCTTCATTATTTGAGCTCGATTCTGTATGATGACCTTTCATCGTGGCTACGTCAGAAATTATAGGGTTTCTAGATGAATTGACCTCGCGTCACAGCAGCTGTAGTTTTATTTCGTGTTAATGTTCTGATGGCATTTCAATCAGATCAACGCGCTTATCATTATTTTGTTTTTCATCTCACTTTGCCCTGATTCACTCTTTCGAGGTTGTGAGATTTCTCTCACTCAGGGTTGAGAGATTCTATTTCAAATTCCTTTTCAGTCTTGTTGTGTATTAGTTCATACATGACTGTGAGCTTTAAACTCGACAATTTGGTATTATATGCAGAGGTTCATGCTATATATGTGTTATTCTCCTACACCGAGTTAACTATCACTTCGGAGGTAATACCTTCTAAATTATGGAATTTTTGAATGATTAAGTTTCTACTCTATCTATACAGTTAACTAATTCGTCTTGGCATCTTCCAGGCATCCGACAGAAGGGATCGGTTTCTTCCTATAGGTTTTTGGGTTAGTAGAATTTGGTTTCGTTATCGTAACCTTTTATAACTGTCCCTTTCAATTTTTATTCCTATATATTAACTTGGTTCCCAAACTATTAATGCAGGTACGCTACTTCCCTCCCGCATAGAATTTTGAGGGTCTCATACTCATTCTCACGATAGGATTATTATAACAATTTTATCTTTTTCATGGTCAGAGGTCAGCGTCTATCTCTTGTCAGCAATGATGTTTGCCTTCAATTACTATTTAATTTAATTCATAGTTTCCTCATTAAAAAGGGTTTTTGTTTTGTTTTGTTGGTAGCGTTAAATTTCGGCCCAAGACTGAAACTATTAACATTATAGCAGTGATAGAATTTTCTGGACAATGGATTCTGGAATATCATGTTGAAATATGCGAGCCCATTTTGTAAATGGCTCCAGTCCTTGATATACATATAGATGTATAATAGCTCTCGATTTTAGTTCCATAATAAATTTTTCAGTTTACCTAGTGATTTACCTAAATAAAATGAAGACAAAAATACATTTACTAGCCTTATTTATACTTCTTGTTTCTTTCTCATGGAATTAAGATAACCGAATATGAGTTTCTTTGTCATATTAGTTTCTAAGTATGAATTTTGAGCAGTACCTGAGAACTTTCCAGTCCCACAAAATTTATATTTCCAGTTGTATTCTATACATCTATCAGAGTTCTCTCGGTAGCTGAGGTTTTCGTTTTTATAACAATTATCCAGTCTTCCTATAACTATAATTTTTCTTGTCACAACCACTTCAATATATGTATTGGTTGACTACATAGCTAACCTTTCATACCTCTAATGAATAAAGTGTATGTTGATTCTCATAGCTATATTTACTCTTTTCTCAGATGCATGCATTATGTAAAGTTTTATATACTCATTTTACTTTAAAATCCTTGCTTCTTTTGGGATGCTAGTCACACATTCAATATATATATATTTTATTCACCTGCCATTTGTTATAGAATTGGTAACACTAACTAGCTAGGTCTCTGTAGTAGCTGAGTTGTATAAAGCACTGAATCTATAAAATTTTGTTCAAATCTGTTTCTACTGTAGTTGGCAGCTGATAGATAGTCCTGTATTGCTATTTTGGAAGTCTACTAGTCTATACTGTACTCAGACATGTGAATACATTCTTTACTACTCATATAATTGCATTATGTACAATATTTGAATTCTATTGTTAACAGAAGAAGATTAAAGTTACAAAAATTTGAATTATGAGGTGTTACCAATCTCCAGATTTAAACCACAAACTGGATTAGAGGTTCTGGGGGATTTCTCCTCATTTTTCTAGTTCTTAAAACTAAGCATAAATGAGAGGGTTAATTCCATTCTAATCTCTATAAATGTATGGAAAACTATTTAAAATTCAAAAAAAACAAATATACATAAACAACTCTAGTCTGTAACATTACCATTAAATATTCAACTATTCTTAATTTCTGTGAGCATACCACTTTGGTAATTGACCATTCCTCCCAAACTTAGAATTTTTCTATCTCTAGAATTCACCCTCGAGCTAAGATCCATCCAAGAACAGATCAACCTCTAATCTGTTTAGGAGCAAATTATTTAAGTTGTTTTTCCCCAAAGCCTGTTTCTAATTCTGTGTCCAGAATATCAGGATGCTTTTCTTCGTATTTTCCTAGGCTTCTCTATTTGGGGACTTTTAAAGCTGCTTTATGCTTTTCCCAACTTTTCCATCTTTTTACCTCTTCCCAAATACTTTCCTCATCATTGGGGAAACTAGATTTTCCTCAAAATCTAATTTAGAAATTCTTTCAAGGATTTTTGAAATATTGTGGGGAAAGTATTTTCTTTTATCCATCCTCATGGATTGAGCAAGTGATCTCATAATTCTCATTTCGTTCAATCTACATAAAATTATTTTATTCATTTTCTCAAATTAAATATTTAATTACATTCACAAAACAATTGTCCTTTGGGGTCCACTCCCCTTAGGATTAAAGTTCAAATGTCTAGTTTTGAATTTCAAACACATAAACTAGGGGTGTTACAATATCAAGCAAATAGAGCTAAAAAAATGCCAAAAACAAAGGAAGGAAAAAAAATCCAAGAAAAGGACTATGCGTGTAAAGGACAACAAGTGGTAGCTGATTATGTAGTTGGACAGTTTCAAAGGAGTGTTTTGGAATAAGGAATTTTAGCCTTGTGTCATGAATACAACCTTGAAGAACATTATGAAAGAAATCATATAAAAATTTCACAATTTTCTGAAAAGAGGAGTAATATGGGAGATATAATTTGTTGGTTGTACATTTTTTTACCAAGCGTTTATCTAAATATTTTTGAAGAAATTGTTTGAATCAATGAGATTTATTGGAAACTGGAAAAGGAGGAGACAATGTATGTCTTGCAAATGTACAATTATGGAAAAGGAAGAGCTGATAAGGAGAGTGTCGCTCAAGACAATTCTGTTAATGGAAAAAAAACTATAAATATTCAAAGACTAGGAAGCATCCAAGGACCCTAGGAAGAAGAGATATTATTATCTCATGTAGTCAAGAAAAGAAGGTGACTAACTTATGAAGACAATCATGGAGAAGAATTTGTAGAAATTTCTAATGGAAGGAAAAAATATGGCTATGCTTAGAAAGGTCATGAAGAGGTTTATGCACAACAAAGAATTAATTGGGATAGAAATCAAATTGTTGATTATGATCAGAGTGCTACGGAAGATGGATAACAAGTACAAGAAGAAGCTCATGTAACAGAAAATTGTAGCCAAAAAGAAGAGAAATGTATCTTCAAAATTGAACATGAGCCCAAGAAATGTCAGGAATAATGTAATTTCTGCAAAATGTTTGAATGTGCAAGTACAAAATATGGAAGAAATCAACCTTCCATGGAGCAGCTGAAAGGAGAATGGTCAAAGAAATCATATTCTTTGGAAGTTTATGAAGGAAAGTGGGAGAAAACTCTTGAAATTATCTCACAGTATAGGGTTGGAACATTGATGGATGCATGTAAAAATTTGGTTTAGGGTGATGATAATTTTAAATATAGGTTTGAGAATGGAAGAAATGTTTGGAATATTGACAAAGATCAAAGGGATAGGCTTGAAGGTAATTCATATTTTAAATTTATGAATTGATTGCAGCAGGAATATCATAATTTTGAAGATTTAGTTGTGTATGATCATCTCCAGATGACCATGATGATCATGAAATATTTTATTTTTAATTTTTTCAGGGTTTAGAGAAAAATTTTGTGCATGGTTTTCATGAAGAGGAGTGTTCCCAATAGGATGGAAAATTGGATGAAGAAATAATAATTTTAAAAACTATTATGCAGGGTACTATTGAAGCCAAAGAGGACTGTAGAGAAAGAGACATGGCGAAATTTGAACAAAAATTGTTCACAAATCCAAAAGGAGGTGAAGACTAAAGATTTGATGGTGTAGAAGCTGACAGTGCAGATAAATATGATGTGAATAAAAAGATAAATTGGCAAGGACTTCCACATAAAGCATTGGATGTGTGGAAAATGATAAAATTAGATACCACTTTTGTCAATGAATTGCCTACTGAAAATGTGAAGTTGGGTTACACTTTTTGCCCCTTTTTGAGAAAAAGCATTCAATTTTTTTGGTTCTTCAACTTTCTACAATCTAAAACAAATTCTCTATTAAGAATTTCGTTTTGCAATAAAACTAAAAATTGTCCAAAATTTTGTTGTCTTTCTATTACTTATTTTTTGGAATTTTTTTATACACCTTTGATATGTCAACTTAAAATTTCTTTGAGTGTGTGTTTTTTAACAATCAACAGATTCATAAGAAGTCATGTTAATAAACAATGTTGTATTCTTTGAAAATTTGTGTTTTTGAGAAGCAAAATGTGTTACAACAATCCAGACAGAGTCTACTTTGGTTTCATCATATTTACAAAGCCAATGGATACATACCATAATTACTAGAATTCTTTGAACTGGTACAATCTAAAAAACTGCATATTTTGAATATCTTTTGTGATGCAAGAAATTTCTTAACATATAAGTTATAAACTAAAAATATAAAAGCTACCCATTAGAGACGACGAACCAATGTAATCTACCATAATTTTCTCAATTTTTCTTACAATGTATTTTGGAAGATACATAATATTTTTCTCACTAAATCACAATGTCCTTCAGAAATTGTTTGCATCCATTTTATTACAAAATTAGTTAAAATTAGTAAACATTTATGAAATTCCATGAAAGTTATATTTCCTGAAAGTAGATTCAATTCTAAAAATTCTCATCTTGTCTCCGACAGTTAATTTAGAATTTTACATGGAGTTTAATCATTTCAAAGTTGCAGAAACGTATTCAGGGCTTGGCTCTGCTTAACTAGTGACGCGTTAGTTTTGCCAAACTCTTAAACAAAGTTCGGCTGACCTGTTTTTTGCACCGATGGCCTGTTAAGTCAAACAGATAAGTAGTTCGAGCGAACTATTTCTTAAAATTTCGGCCAATTTTTTACTTAACTTTCCGTCGGCCGGAAAGTACCACTGAGCCCCTCCAAAAAAAAAATTCACGGCAATATAAATTTCCATGAAACCATTCAATATTTTCATATATTTTTGCATGTTTGGTCTGATTTTACAAAATTCTTAATCTGATTTTGCAAAGAATTGTTTTGGGTTTAAGGACCTTTCTTGCAGGTACATTCAAATGACTTTTCGTTCAAACACATTATTTTCATACATTTGATCTGATTTTGCAAGGAATTTTTTTGGGTTTAAAGAATTTTCTTGGAGGTACATTCAAAAGACATTTCTTGGAGGTATTTGATACATTTTTTTGGGCTGAATTTCAAAAGGACATTTTTTTGTTTTGGGTTGAAGTAAATCTTTTATAATGATTTTTTAAAATGACTTTTTCTGTAACTTTTTAAATCAAAATTTTTTGTACGACTTGGAAGGAAATATTTTGAACTTCGTTTCATTTTTATAAGACATTTTTTTCTTGAATTTTTTAAAGTAAGTGTTTTGGATTGGAGAATGTATTTTTTGCAAAATTTTTAAAATGAGTTTTTTTTTTAAATTAAATATTTTGCGATGTTTTTTTTTAAGTGAGTTTTTGTCTAAATTTTTGAAGGAAATTTTTTGAGCTTCATACTCTATTATCATGGGAAATCGAAGAAATTGTACGGGAAAATCTGATTGAAAAAGATACCCTAAGGAACGTAGAGAAGAGACGAGACAATCTCACAAAAGAATGATAGAAGCAGTCTCAAATATTGAAGGGGGAAATCAACCTCAACTAGAAGTTGAAACAGGTATGTAAATGTAAATATTATGATTTTGATATATTTATAGTTTTGCTAGCGTAAAATGTGAAGCTTAATTTATATTTTATGAACTAATTTGAAAAATATTTTGCAATGTAAATAGAGAGAGATATTCCTCAAAAAATTGATGATGAGATACAAAATTTTGAAAGAGAAAGTAAAAGAGATATTGAAGCAATGATTGAATATAGTGAAAATGATGAAAGAAATTCAACTAAAGAAATTGAATCACAAGGTATCTATATATATATATATATATATATATATATATATATATATATATATATATAAGTGAGTGTGTGTGTATATATATTTATACGTATTATTGAAATTATACATATATTTATTAATTTAGTTATTTACTGAATATGTAAACTTATTATGTACTATTGATTTGAATATGTACAAATGAAATTAATGTCGATGACGAGATGTTAGAAAATGTTTACACTCACACATATGGAGATAAAAGAGCTGACGATTATATACGATATCGTGTTAACCACATTTTTGATAAGTATTTCATAAAGGAAAATGTGACAGTTCAAGCCCAAATGTTGAAAGGTCTCCTATCATTAATGAAATTAAAAAAAGCTATGAATTTATTAGGTATTTTAAAATCAACCAAAGATTAAAAAAATGAAGGAAAATGTGATATAAAATATAAATAGTGTTATAAATTCAATTAGAAGATCTAGGCAGAAAAATGTTTGAGTTGTACGTAGAGAAATACATGTCGCAGTGGTTTCATCAAGTACTAAAGGGAATCTCTTGGTAAAAACTATGGCATGAGCATTAGGAACCTCACGGAAAAATTGCACAAACATCGGAAATTTCGGTTGCAAATAGATGTAAATGATGAACTTGCTTGTTGGAGAGCCATTTGTAGGCAACTATAGAAAAATAGACTAGGAGAAGATGTTAAAAAAATAATACATGAAAATTGGAAGAACAATTCATGTGTTTCGCCAACTGTAAGGCATGTGATGCGAAGAAGAATAGCATGAAATCAATACGAAGAACATTAAAAACATTTCTTGGAAACCACTCAGATAGACTTGTTCAACAAGGTTAAATAAGAGAATCGTGAAATTCATGTTTCAATAAATTATTTTGTTTAACAAAAACCATGGTATTTAAAACTGTAACACCCCCAAGTTCTATGCTTTTTAAATTAGACATTTGAACATAAATCCATAGGGGAGTGGACCCCAATGGATAATTATTATGTGGATATGGTTAATTACATATTTATGAAAAATAAATAAAATATTGTGCATGCACTATGACCAGATGAGAAAGTGAGATCACATGCCTAATCCATGAGGTGATGGAAAAGGAAAAAAAGACATTCCCCAAATCTTTCAAAAATTCTTGAAAGAAATTATTTCTAATTTAGATTTTTGAGGAAAAATCCAAATTTTCCCCAATGAAGAGGAGTAGTTGGGAAGAGGTGAGAAAAAGCTGGAAAAGCTGAAGAAAAGCTTAAAGCATCTTTAAAGAGTCCCAAAATGGGAAGCCTAGGCTAAACAGGAATAAAGCATCCTGAAATTCTGGACGCAGAATTGGAAACAGGCTTTGGGGAAAGCACAGCTTAAATAAGCTGCTCCAGAACAGATTGAGGTTAGTCTGTTCTTGGAGGATCTCTGCTCAGGGGTGAATCCTGGAAGATAAAGAGGATTCTAAGGTTGGGAGGACTGGTCATGGTAGAGGTATGCATGCCTATTGTTGGAGATTGTCGTAAGTCTGTATTAAATATATCCCTGCTTTATGAATTGTGATGTTATGATTTCTTATGCAATTTATGAATTGTGATGTTATAATTTCTTATGGAATTTATGAGTTATTATGTTATGGTTCATTATGAAAATTGTAGATTGATTATTGGTTCAGTAACTCATGTAATTGTAAACCAAAGCTATTGATAGCAGAGACAAATGGTTGGAATATAGGGATGAGTATCTTGTAAAATGGAGTTAGAGATGGTAGATCTTTTGAACAGCTGATCCCATGATTATGTACAGGTGTAGCTTGCTGTCTTTCCAAGGAACATTAACTTACTGTGTGTATAGACAGAAAATGTTAACAAACCAGTAACCATGAACAGCAAGTACTAAATAACTAAACATATCATAACAATATTTGTGACACAGAATTCCCTGTAACAAATCACAGAAGATAGGACACAACAACCCTATGATAGTAGTATGGGGTTCAGGATGTCAGTTGGGAGGCAATGGAAGGAATTGTAAACCTACTATGTAAATTATTCTATTAATTGTAAGTGTAAACATATGAAAGCAGAAGTGAAGCCTAACTAAGGAAGAGGATCTAACACTAGGGAGTATAAACTATCCAGTTCAGTATCCTCCCCTATTTGATTGAAGCAAAGAGGATCTGTGTCCTAGGGAATAGTTGAATCTGCACTCGAGTGTCCACCAAATTGAATGTTGTAACTGTAAAATAACAGGGAAATCCTACTTGCACAACCATGGTGTGATAAAAAGTTGTGTGAGGGAAGATTGCACGCATATGTAAAAATACAAGGAACAGAGCATCTGGTTACCTTCCATGTAAACTACTGGGGAAAGTAGTTGGAGCCATGGAGGTTAACTGAGTATAGATCACGGTATGCGAGGAGGCATACATCTATATCTCGATGCTGCACTTTCCAATGTTGGAAATTTTATAAGGCTTGCAAACTGGAAAGTCTGAGAAATTTTTGTATTCTCCTATCTGCCTATAATTACTCAATAGAAGTAAATACTGGTTAACTGGATGAATTTGAAATGGATTCAATAAGAATTTTTGTTGTTAGCTAGCGCATAATGCCGAGTATATCTAACTTATGAGATTGGGTAAGAACCTGGGTTTGGGAGGCGTGACAAATGGTATCGGAGCCAAGTTTCAAAAATTGGGCAAGATATGTGCTCACAAAGAACTAGTAAACTGTTATAAATTTTACAATGACATATGTAGCCATTGTTTTACTATCATCGTTATGTAAAAGAAAGTCAGGGTTCATAAAGTTAAGATATTGAAACCATCTTAATACAGTAGCAAAGATTGATGCTGCCTTACTGAGATGATATGCTTATGTGTATGTTAGAAAAACATTATAGTGGTGCTGGAAATATATACATGGTAAGTAGCAGAAAGGAAGAAAGCAAGGTATTAGAATATAAATTGCAATTATGATCATTCTAACACTTGTAACATCTATAGACTGCATATATGAGCATTCTAAAAATTATAATGGTGCTGGAAAAAGAGTAATTATATTTTAGATGAGCATGATACCATTTATAAGGGTATAGATTTAGGGTAAGTGCTATTAAACACATATAGGCATTCTTCAAGAGAAAAAAAAAAAAACTTTAATAGCAAGGATTCTGAATTTTTGGTAAATCACAAAGAAATTCTACAAGGGTTATAGTACTCATAACCATTATAGGGTACTTTATATTTTAAATACAGTTCTAACTCTTGAAACAAATAATATGGTGTTAGAGTTCTCTATGCTGAATGTATAGCAGCAATGGAACTATCGATCACATATATATATGCCTTTAGGAAATATATAGGTATATATATATATAAATTAACAAATAGAGTACAGACACATTATAGCCGTGTTAAGGTTACATGGTATAAAAACAATTAGCTGAAAGTAAGACATTGGAATATGACATTCAAATGATATATAAACAAAGTTTACTTCTACTCTATCTGATGTACACAACAGTTAGAAATGGGTATATAGCATTTCGAAAATTTCCCTAGATATATTGAAGACAAGTATCATAGCAATAGTTTTAAAATTATAATGACAATCCTTTAGTCTAGCACTATTGATACTTCTGGGGTTACATAGAAAAAAAAAAATCGAAGTTCAGAGTAAAGAACTATCGAACAGTTATGTTGAATTCTTATTACACCACAAAATAAACTTTCACGAGGGAAGGGTTATATCAGTCATGGAAATTATAAAGTGTTTTGAAAATTTACATTATATCTAACCCTTGGCCCCAACTCTAGGGCAAGGGAGAAAGTCGATGCTCCAATTTATATTCGTCATTAAACTATCTGGCCTTATAAACATATATATATATTTTAACAAGCCTAGAGCAGTATGTAAGTCAGAATCTGGGCAGTATTAATCACAGTTGCGATATATATATATATATATAGGTACCTATAAAGCTAGATGTAAAGCAGCGTATTATAAACACAAATTACCTAGGTTAATGATATGCGTTACCTACTTTTGAACTATATCTATACATATAGTTATAAAAGGAAAAAAAAAAAAAAAAACGATGCCAACGAAACAAGACTTGCATTACAATCCTAAACCTATATGTAAGCACCATCTAAGATACATATACCTAGTCATAAAACAACAAAAGTCAATAGCTTTCATCGCCTTCTAAAGGCCCATATCATTTATAATTCTATTTATTCGGTGAAACAACTACTGTATGAATATAGTACACATAAAGTGAGCGGCCGTGGAATATGATGGGCCATGGCTTGGTACTTAGCTGAAATAGCATCAAACATAAAGTGTCAGGCTACACAATTCCATTACCGACATATATACAATTTAAATTTGTTAGAAGAACGATAGTCCCCAAAGTACAATTAACGAAATTGGAGTTGAAAGTAAACGGAATAAAAACAATAGTAAACGCTGGGAGATAAACCAAACGCTCGTTTGGTATTGCCTGCGATATAGTTACATATGGGCATAAAGCAAGAAGTTAACCCCGACGCCGAGAACGAAAGTAAATACTCCTGTTACTATTGGTTTCAAAGATCAAGTAAAATGGACTATACAAATCATATAAGGATTACAGAACATGGTCAAAACGTATCTATTATACAGCCACATACAACAGAATACCCAAACGTAAACTCACTATTATCTAAACATCAAGGATTTTACGGCATATTTCAGTTTTGATAAAAACGTATGCTGTTGGCCGCGGTCAAAGAGGAGTATTGCGGACTGAAAAGGCGTTGGACGCCACGGCACCCTTGAGATCTGGTAAGAGGACGTGAAACGAACAGTAAAAAAAAAGAAAAAGGGGTGCAACGTTGATACAAATTGTAAATATCATTCTCTCCTGTAATCACGTCTATAACAGAGTGTTCCAGAACTATAAAACAAAAAATTGCTATGAGATCGCAGGATAGATCTATGAACGACGGACTATATGTGTAAAATTGCAAAATCGGAATATAACAGAGAGGTAAAGGAACTCAAGGTAGGATTTCATTGAATCCTGCCTGAGGAATAGCAACAAAACCGTAACAACGAATCCCTAGCCATAACAGAGTCGATCACATACTCGACCCCCGACGAAAATAGGAGAAGAAAACTGCAACGATTCTACACTGGAAATAGTAGGGAAACTCGAATGAATTGAACAGCGCAGAAACTTGGATTTAAGGGAAACTCCTTAACCCTAATTTCAGTATCCCCAAAAAGATTAGAAAATCCCCAAGCTGAGTGCGGAAAGTCGGCCACACTGTCAGGCTCGTACCAGGCGATAGGAAGACGCGTATGGTGGGTTAGATAGTGGCTACTCTTTGCTCACACAGTAGTAGGGTCGGAACCCTAAAATTTTAACCTTCTCCAAGGCAGCCTCTGCTCTCCCAGTACGGGAGGGAGCCGATCTGTCAACCAGCAGAACCAGCCGTCAAACTGTGCTAGAAAGGAGACGAGACGCACCGTTCGTTGGTACTTTTCTGCATGAAGTGAGATGCCAGAGCTGGTTGCCGAGCATTGCTCACACGTTAACCACTGTGTATAGTGGGTAACAGGCTCCAGGAAAAATTCACATCAGTCAGCTAAATTCAGAAAAATGAAATAATGATAAACCTCCGAACGGGGGCACCTGGCGGTATACGAGCGCAGCACGGCCATTTGCACACCGAGAGAATCCCATATTTTCTAATTTGTCCTGTGTAAAATACCAATTCTAGCTATTTTTTTTTGCGATTGGGTTTTCCTGTTGTGCTGGCTGCCTCGATTCCAAAAATTTCTGACTCTTTTCTTGTTGAAACCATATTGATTTTTATAGAAAGGACACGCCGTTGCCGGCGATCGAACCCGGGTCACCTGCGTGACAGGCGGGAAAACAACGGCCGGTTTAGGGTTTAGACAATCTTGAAATCAACTTTAAGTGCTATATCTCATCACCGCCCATGCTCACATGACTCATTGCATGCTATATCATGCTCTCAGTCCCCAAACGGAAGCCAAAGGAAATGATAATTCATGCACCCCTAGTCGTTCCCATGCAAATAAACCAATGGTTTGTTTAAAAAAATTACGAAAGGGTGCATTTGTTAAACGGTTCAATAGGTAATAAATGCATGGTAGGGTCTGCACTGTAGCCCCATGAGAAATCCATGGTGGGTTTTTTTTTATTTGCATGGTCGCCTATTCGTAAGGTACTGATAAAGCAAGAATCCGACGTGTGGCACCCGTCTCAATCAGCAAGAAGTGGGCAGGCGATAGGATGCGTGAGTACACGCAGGTGCGCCGACTGTCACAACCGGGTTTCGTCGTGGTGGCAATGGATGGCGGCGTGAGATATTCCGAACCCTAACAAATGCAACGCATCATAATTATGAATAATGTTAACAGAAATGGATTGTGGCCGATACGTATTAACCGAAACGAAAATGATAATAAAACAAAGCTTTTCAAATTATCAACTGTGGACCCGTTAACAAATAGCAATTATATCTTTCCAATCTCGACCACATAGGGGTCCTTTACACAAGTTAACCTATATGAATATTTATATAACAACCACATCTTTATATCGCATATGTTAACATTTCAACATATATGATTAGGGTCGATGGGACTGTGCATACATATATTAGTCATATAAGTGGAAAGAACCAACACTAAATACAAATTTTATATTTCCAAACAATACATGTTACGGCGAAAAATAAAGTTGAAACGAGTGAATGCAAATCATAGATATAACCGAATCATATATAGTGCAAGCAGATTTTAGTTATGAGGCGCATGTGAAAAAAAAAAGGGTAATGTAGGTAGTAGGAAGGTAGGTTCGATTTTCTGCAAGGAGCAATAAACCAAAAGAAAATTTTTGGATTAATGCACTGTACATTGACCACTGTTCACAAGTCCCGAACGGTAGCGGCGTTGACTACGCCCTCTGTGGTTCGTATGATGAAATGAAACGAATAGCTGAAATGGGAATGCCACAGTAAGGAGCGTAATTAGAAATCAAAAACCCTACTCACTAAAAGGTAGCTGGGAGATAGTTTAACAAAAGAAAAACCAATAAAAAAAAAAACGATGATTATTCGACCGACTGGGATTTGTATGGAACTAACAGTATTATCCGCACAGTACATAGTATTCGACGCGGAGTCTTTAGTATTCCTTGACTTGCATTAGAAAATGCCGATAAAATATATACCTATCTATATGAACAAGTAGGCAAAATGGTACGAAGTTAAATATCTTTAACTCATGGTGGATAGATAGATATATATCTAAGTCATGTATAAAAATAAAAATAAAATTCCCTAAATTAGAGGTGTGACAAATATCTTTGTTGAAGTAACTTAACAAAGAGTGAATAGAGAAAAATCCCTGTGAAAAAAAAAAAAAAAAATTCATTTCTAGATTTCTATGGGTAAGATATCTATTACCCATGTGTATATAAAAATATGTATATGTTGGGTTAATAAAGTGGCATTTTAAATTGATTTATTACCCTCAATAAGTGAATGAGTGTGAACTTTGGGGTTGAAACTCAACCCTTATGGATCAAAGGTATTTAGGCTAGAATGGGAAAATTGCTAGAGAGAAAGAATACTTTGAAAAAGAAAAAGGAGAGTTATATTGGGATATATAGGGAAAGGTGTATAAGAGAAAAGGACAACTTATATTTAATAGAGGTATGTTAAAAATAAGTTGTAAATTCTCAATTGTCCTTGTATTGGTTCAAAGTAAAACTTTATAAGTCCATCACAAAGGAAAAATGTAAGTTGGTACGAAGGTATAGTACAGTAAATAAGAAAAAAGGAATTTAAGGAGTATTAATTAAACTCTTTGGATTATATATAGTATATATATGCTTGGTGGATATATATATATATACGGTGGATTTTATATATATATATATATGATGAGGTTTGTATTATATATATATTGTGAATTATATAGAGTGGTTCTATATATATATGAAAAAGAGTGGAGGATTTAAATATGAAATATAATGGTTCATATAACAAAGAGCTTTATAAAGAAAAAATTTTATGTTTCACTTTATTGGAATATATATACAATGTGGTGGAATTGAGGATAAAGTAAAATGAAACAAATTGCACGTGGGACATAAGTTAAAATCTACAAGTAACATTATAAATATAGGCGATCTGGGTATATGTTATAATGTTAACCTTGTTGAGTTGTATGAATATAATATCTTCATACATGTTAAGTTATTCCTCAAACTTTATACTAATTCATTGGGGATCATTAAAAGTGACTTCACCTTAAAAGCTACAAGTACAAGGGAAGGACATATTTTATCATATGGCTGATTATTATTGCTCTAATTATGATTAGAATAAGTGGTCCCAGTAGAATGTGAAGAATTTTTTTTTAGAAAATGTATAAATTGTGGTAATTCTTTGGAAAGGGGAAAATTGTGTCAAATTCTATTTTGATATTATCAAGTAGTAATGGGATTAATGATAGAAATTACATGCATTCACACTATACAATGTTGTTGGTATAAATTTTATGTAAAATTTCCTGAGTCTTAAATTCAAAGAAAGGGGGAAATAGTGTGAAATCATACAGCTACGAAAAAAAGAAAATGAGAAGGTACTGGAGGTACAGCGATGAACTGTAAAAGGTAAGCATAATCATGCATATAGTACAATTGTTTTCATTCATTTATGAGTACTAATGAAAAATTGTCAAATTGGTTAGCCAAGTGTGTAACGGGAAATTGTACACTCTGGAAACAAGAAGGAAAAGGTGAAGAGAAATCACCTAGAAACTCCAGAAAGGCTGAATTGGACCAAGTTGAGGGAGGAAGAAACCTCACTAAAGAAACAAGAAAGGATAAGTAGTGTACTAAAAGTGCACTAAGCTATTATGAACCTGATCGATTTGACTAATAACTGAAATTCTTAAGTTATTGAAATGCAGAATGTTGTTGTGGATGATCAATTGTATGTACCTGACATTTCTTACATTGGTATGAATTGTGGACAGGAAAAACAGAATAAAAGATTTTCTAAGACAAACTTTTTGCAAGGAGGTAGAAAGAAAAGCAACTGCATAAAGCAGGAGAGTACTCTGCTGGAAACAAAGCAAAAACGAAGAAGAAATCTTTGTCAAAGTTGAAAAGTCAACGTTAAAGTGTAACACCGAGGAAGGTGTTGGAAAGGAGGGAAACTAATGGCTTATAAATTTGCCTTACCCTTGCATAGTAAAATTTCTGATATGTTTCATATCTCCTTGTTAGAAAAATATAATCTTTGTACATGATGCTTCTCACATTTTTTATTGGAATGTGGTTCAGGTGGAACCAGAATAAGAATTTCCTTCCAAAGTCGCTTCAACGATGAAAGCGGGAAGAAATTGAATTGCGAAATCGAATAGTAGCTAGAGTAAAGGTGCAGTGGAGCACTTTACTACTGAAAAGCTACTTGGAACAGAGAAGCTAAGATGAGGGAACATCATTCATAATTATGTTCAAAATAAACTAAGTAGATAGTTGTCAACACCGAGGACGGTGTTTACTTTCAGAGGGGGAATATGTAACACCCCCAAGTTCTATGCTTTTTAAATTAGACATTTGAACATAAATCCATAGGGGAGTGGACCCCAATGGATAATTATTATGTGGATATGGTTAATTACTTATTTATGAAAAATAAATAAAATATTGTGCATGCACTATGACCAGATGAGAAAGTGAGATCACATGCCTAATCCATGAGGTAATGGAAAAGGAAAAAGACTTTCCCCAAATCTTTCAAAAAATCCTTGAAAGAAATTATTTCTAATTTAGATTTTGAGGAAAAATCTAAATTTCCCCAATGAAGAGGAGTAGTTGGGAAGAGGTGAGAAAAAGCTGGAAAAGCTGAGGAAAAGCTTAAAGCAGCTTTAAAGAGTCCCGGAATGGGAAGCCTAGGCTAAACAGGAATAAAGCATCCTGAAATTCTGGAGGCAGAATTGGAAACAGGCTTGGGGAAAGCACAGCTTAAATAAGCTGCTCCAGAACAGATTGAGGTTAGTCTGTTCTGGGATGATCTCTGCTCGGGGGTGAGTTCTGGAGACAAGTGAACTCTAAGGTTGGGTTGACTGGTCATGGTAGAGGTATGCATGCCTATTGTTGGAGATTGCTGTAAATATGTATTAAATATATCCATGTTTTATGAATTGTGATGTTATAGTTTCTTATGCAGTTTATGAATTATTATGTTATGGTTCATTATGTAAATGGTATATTGATTATTGGTTTAGTAACTCATGCAATTGTAAACCAAAGCTATTAATAGCAGAGACAAATGGTTGGAATATAAGGATGAGTATCTTGTAAAATGGAGTTAGACATGGTAGCTCCTTTGAATAGCTAATCTCATGATTATGTACAAGCGTAGCTTGCTGCCCTTCCCAGGAACATTAACTTACTGTGTGTATAGAAAGAAAACGTTAACAAACCAGTCACCATGAACAGCAAGTACCAAATAACTACACCTATCATAACAATATTGGTGACATAGAATTCTCTGTAACAAATCACAGAAGATAGGACACAACAAACCTGTGATAGTAGTATGGGGTTCAGTATGTCAGTTGGGTTACAATGGAAGAAATTGTAAAAATAAGAATTTCAATTGGTCTATTACCTGTAAGTGTAAACATATGAAAGCAGAAGTTGAAGCATAACTAAGTAAGAGGGTCTAACACTAGGGAGGCTAAACTATCCAGCTCAGTATCCTCCCCTACTTGATTGAAGAAAAGAGGATTTGTGTCCTAGTGTATAGTTGAACCTGCACCAGCGTGTCAACCAAGTTGAATATTGTAACAGTAAAATAAAAAGGAAATCCTACTTGCACAACCCTTGTGTGATAAAAAGTTGTGTGAGGAAAGATTGTAAGCATATGTAAGAATACAATGAACAACGCATCTGGTTACCATCCATATAAACTGCTGGGAAAAGGTTACCTATTCCATCGGTAACATTGTTTTGCTTGTTAGAGAGCTATTTGTAGGCAACTATAGAAAGATAGACTAGGAGAAGTTGTTAAAAAAAAAAATATTTGAAAATTGGAAGAACAATTCATGTGTTTCGCCAACTCTAAGGCATGTGATGTGAAGAAGAATGGCATGAAATCAATACGAAGAACATGAAAAAAATTTCTTGGAAACCACTCAAATAGGCTTGTTCAACAAGGTGAAATAAGAGAATCGTGAAATTTATGTTTCAATCAATGATTTTTTTCAACAAAAACCATGGTATGTAAAACCTATCACCGTGCGCGACACTTGTTGTTTCCGTTATCATGTGGAATTTGAGTTATATTATGATACATTCCTTGATTTTGGTGGAACATTTTGGAAGGATTCACCTCCTCCTTCCACTATTCGTGATTTCAAATCTCAAATTCTATGTGAAAGAGAAAGAAATGAACTATTTTACGGAAAGAAATGTGTTGGTGGTAAAAAATGCAATGATTGTGGAAATTTGACTAAATTTCAAAACAAATATCGTACTGATATAAATGATCAATCATTGTCCAACATGAAAGTGAAATGGAAGATATATGAATATATCCATAAATTGATTCAAGGTGCAAGTAGTGTTAAAAGAATTGAATTACGAGAAGAAGAAATTTTTTTGATAGAATTTTTGAGAAAGTTTGATCCATAAATTTACAAATACAACAATTATTCCCATAGAGCTCGATGGCAAGACTTGCAATTCAAAAAATCTCGTGAATTTTTTCCACCAGGGACCATTTTATCAGTAATTGATTTTGCAGAAAACTACACATTTGTTCCACAAAAAGAAATTCAGAGTGAATACTATCATTCTGACCAAGTCTCCATTCTCATCCATATTCTATATAAAAATGCTGAATAAAATGTTGATAATATGGAAAGCACCAGTGAAAATTGACATATTATTAAAGAATAGCACTTTTATATCAGTGATGATTGTACACATAATACATATTTTGTACAACATTCTTTTGGAAAAATTTATGATTCCTTGAAGAATCATGGAATAACATTCAACAAAAATAGGATATGATCAGACAGATGCCAGGACAATTAAAATCTGCATGACCATTCTTTTGGTTGTGTTGTCTTCATAAGAAAAACTGCATTAGACATTGTTGGAATTTCTTTGATATTGGCCATGGAAAAGGAGAACATGATGGTGCAGGGGCATGCATAAAACGAGCACTTTGAAGATATCAAATGAACCCCTCTGCAAGCCGACTTGTGGATGATAAAGAAGTTGTTAAATGGTGCATCACTGCTCTAAGCCATGAGACTAACCGATCAAGGGAAGTGTGAAGGTACATTCAATTTAATTTTTAGTGAATATCTAATTTTAAATAGTGTACATTTATCATAATGATTATAATTGATTGTATTTTGATATCATATTTACATTCTTCTTTAAATTTTCCATATAAATGTTTTTTTGGCATATTGGGGTAGAAGACATAGATAGATCAATTGGAAATGACATTGAAACAATAAAAGAGACTTGAAAATTGCATTCAATTTAAAAAATGTCATTTAGAAATGTGTTTTCATTGGATAAAAGAAAATATTCTTGTTTTTGTCATGTTTGCATAGACAACACAAAATCCAATGACGTTTGTGAAAATAACATGTATGTAAAAGATTGGAAACATACAGAGCTAAATACAAAGGGAAAAAATGTTCGTTGCAATGTTTGAAGAAATGCAATCACAGGAGACTACAATATCATCTGATGGTGATGAAGTTTCTGATCTTGTTAGAGAAGGTAACATTTGAATTGATTTCTAATGATAAAGATCTAGAAATAAATGTTAATATGTATAATTTTGTTAAGTTTGTTTTATTGTTGAGGAGATGTTTTTGTTGTAATTGCACCAACTAACAATGATGAAAATGCGAATTATTATTTGATGCATTGCACTGAAAGAAAAATGAAATTATTAGAAAGCTATAATGATCAGGGATTTCCATATGAAAGAGGATCTATTATACTGAAAGGTTATTTTTCAGACAAACTAATCAAAGTGGGAATTTTGTTTACTTTGAAGACTATGAACCTGATTTCATAAGTTGTCAATATAGTCACTTGATGTGTGTAGCACGCATAAAGTTGATTGAGGTTCAATCAAAGAAAAAAACTAAAATCAAGAAATGGAAAATGTCAAAATCCGATCATGAACGTATTATTGAAGATGGCATTCCATTGGAATTTTTTTGATTGAACTGCCTAAAAATTTATTCTCTTTGGATTTTATGTTCTAGAACTTCCAGTACTCAATTAAAAATTGATTTTCCTTGTTATGTTATCTGTGCAAGTGTTTGCACATGTAAAAATTGTTTTGGTACATGCACACTCTTGTATCAACTGAACGTAGTTTTTATATACATGCATTGATCAAAAATGTTGCATATATATATATATATATATATATATATATATATATATATATATGTTCTAGAATGGAATTAACTGAAAGTAGTTTTTCTATGTGTGTTGATGAAAAATGTTGCATATACTAGATATATACACGAACTGAATGCACACCCAGTTTTTTTTGTGGGCTTTCTTGGTAAAAGGTATCCACAATGTAAATAAATCATCCGCAGTATAATTTTGTATGAAGATTCATTTTAGAGAAGAGACTCAGAGCACTTCTTCGACTTTTGGTGGGATTCGACCGACATCTCTATTCCTGATTGAAAATCTAGTACAAAATTTGTCTGTCCAATGGTAAAATATGTTCTATGTGCATTGATGAAAAATGTTGTGCACGTATTGGATATATATTTATGTGTGTGTGTGTGTGTGTGTGTCCTAGAATGAAATTAATTGTTCAAGTAGTTTTCCAATATGCATTGATGAAAATGGTTGACGTACTGAATATATATTTTCTAGAATGCAATTAAAACTGAATGGACCATCAATTTACCAATTTATAAATCAAGAAGGCTACATAGTTTAGTGCATTAATGACATTGACCCCAATTCAACAAAGATATATCTGATTCTTATATTTTAAATCAAAATTAAAGGGGTTTATATGGGAAAGAGGCAGAACATATAGCCTATGAACTAATTTATTTCATAGGTCAATGAAGGTATCATCATGTGGGAAATTGTTTCAAGAAAACTTGATCGTACTTAAAAGTAATCTTAATATTTTTTTTGATCTTTACATACTACATACTATTGTTTGAGTGAAATTGTTTTTTAAAACTTACCAAATGTACTTCAACCATCCAAAACATGAACTTTAAAAACTTTTTGATTATATCAAAACAAATTACTTCACATTTCATGCCAATTGTAGTTCAACTATCCAATAAAAACATTTAACATTTAAGATTATATCATATGCCAAATGTGGATTGAAATGGTATCCAAAACGTAGTTTTAAGAACTTTTTGATTATATCACAACATTACTTCACATTCCTAATGTACTTGAACCATCCAAAACTTGAGTTTTATTTTTATTTTTACTATATCACAACATTATTTCACATTCCATGCCAATTGTAGCTCAACTATCCAATAAAAACATTTAACATTATATCACATGCCAAATGTAGATTGAACCATGCAAAATTGAAGTTTTAAAAACTTTTTGACTATATATCATGCAACATTACTTCACATGCCATGCCAATTATATTTCAACTATCGAATAAACACATTTAACGCTATATCACATGCCAAATGTAGATTGAAACCATCCAAAACTTAACCTTTAATTTAACAAAAAATTATAGATCACGACATTACTTCACATGCCAAATGTACTTCACCCATCCAAAACTTGAGTTTTAAAAACTTTTTGATCATATCACAACATTACTTCACATGCCATGCCAATTGTAGTTCAACTATCCAATAAAAACATTAAACATTTAACATTATATCACATGCCAAATGTATGTTGAAACCATCGAAAACTTGAATTTTAAAAAAAGTATTGTTATATCACAACATTACTTCACATGCCATGCCAATTATAGTTCAAGTATCCAATAAAAACATTTAACATTATATCAGGTGCCAAATGTAGATTCAAACCATCCAAAACTTAACTTTTAATTTAACAAAAAATTATAGATCACAACATTACTTCACATTAAAAATTTACTTCAAGCATCCAAAACTTAAGTTTTAAAAACAAAAAAAATGATAACATATCATTACATAAAATGCCAAATATAGTTCAGAAGCAAAACATTAATTTATAGATGACAACATTACTAGTAGTTCAATTATCCAAAAATTAAATGTTTTAAAAACCAAACAAATTATATAACAACATTACTTCACATTCACATGCCAAAAGTAGTAAAACCATCCAAAACTTAACTTTTTGGAACAAAAGAAATTATATTAACACTGTAATAAAATATGTCCAAAAATTGTAGATATCACAAGTATAAGTATCAAATTATATATATATATATGACTATGCGTCTTAATAATATATAAAAATGAAAATTTAAGACTAGAAATCTTGAAATCAAATCTACAAATCATTTCCATCAAATACAGATGGATGTAGTGTCTTTCCTATCAAAGTCTCAATCTGCATGCTATCTTGCGAAGCATGGGGAACCTGTACACAATGCACATACAAAAATTAAAATTTGATGTTTTAAAAATGAGTGAGAATATATAGAACTTCATGTCAAAAAACAAAATATAAAAATAAATCATGCAACACCTCGTGATGTTCCCTCTCCATTTGTTCGCCTGCTATAAGTTCCCCCATGGGAACATCTCCAACAGTAAATTGTACAATATACATGTACAGTTATATATATATTAAAAAAATTCAGATGAAAATGCACATGTGTACATATATAAACTTATTTTAAATAATATTAAAAAAAAATAGACAACTTGTTCAAATGGTTGAAATGGTGTGGATGTTCCTATCTCCATCACTAGAGTCCATGGATTAAAGAAACCTTCTATAGAAACCTAAAATTCAAAATTTTACAAGTATAAAATAACTCAATATCAACATCTCAATTTATCATAAAACTTAGTTAAACTTCAATCTATAAATTATAACTTTAAAAAAAACATATATATATTTAAAAGTGAAAATTTGAATACTTCTGCAGGTGAATTTCGGACATATCCTAAGAGAGGCTCCAAAAGAAAATCTCCAAAAACCTAAAATTCAAAAAATTTAAAATAACTCAAGATATAGATATATATATCTCAATTTTTAATGGAACATTTTGAGGTGGAATATATATATAACTTAAACAAAAATTTTAAACGTGAAAAATTGTCCATACTTGTTGTGGATGTGGCACATATCCTAAGGAATTAGAAGGTACATCTCCTAAGGAAAATAAGGTATCGCCATCCCAAAAACATTGGACGGAATTGGAATCTGTTAAAACATTTGATTATTATATATGTACATGTACATGTGTGCACAATTATTTATTTTAAAAATATCACTTAAAAACACTAACATATGTCAACATATCTTGATGGTGAGACCCATATTCATTGTTTGAATTAGAGGCCCCAAAAGTGATATTAACATTTTCATCATTCATCATGCATGACAACTACAAATGGTGTTTTAACATATAATGATAAATTTTTGTTATATTAGTGTACATACAAATAAATGTATATATGTACATACACATGCATTTATTATAGATTGTACACATGTATGTGTTAAAATAATTGGACCCTAAGGTCATTAACACATACTGTTCCCGTGCCCTCTTCCTCATGAAGAATTAGGTATTTCCAACCATTGCGACAATTCTTTGCATATATTCGAAGATCTTCAACATGCATGTTGTCAATCTTTTCATCTGTACAATACGCAAAATTGGCACGTGCATTCTCATGTTCTCTTTTTCGATTTAGAGAAACATTGACTCTACTCATTCCGCTATGAACATTGTTGATGATGACATCCCTTACTTCTTGACTTGTTTGATAAGTTGCATCCATCTCTAACCGTAGAGTTTCGACCCAAAAAGGTCGACTCACCAATGGCAGCCCAGGGTGAGGCAACTCCACATCTCGCCTAGCACCCCTACGGTCCAACAATCGAGCTTTCTCCAGACCAAAAAATTCTGGTGGAAGGTCATTGTAATTAGGTTTCATTTCAGAAAAAAAAAATTATAAAGAAATTTTGCAAAATAAACAGGAACCTCATCGTTCCATGGGAGCCTTCCATAGGCCGCAAGGTGCCTATCATACAAATAGTGATCTATATCGGGGTGCTTGAAATATTTCACCTTGAGCATTTTTCTTTTTGGCCCTTCCATGAAATTAAACATTGACTTCGTCATTTCTTTTGTAACTATTTGTTTTAAATCCTCCCATTTATCAGGACCCATTACTGTTTCATTTCTCTTTCTCATAACTTCTACAAATGTATCAGTCGTTCGCCTAAGATTTTTGTACACATTTAGTAGTTCGCCCAATGAATGTGTAACTATTTCGAGGCTTTGTCGACTCTCAGCAGGTAGAGTCAAAGCTAGGAGATCTCTCCACAACTTTGCATGAAGTTGTTGACACCTTTCTAAGGTGCATTGCACCATGTTTCTTTCCCATGGTATATGATAAATTTTGACCGGATAAGTTGTGGTGGGTAGACAACCTTATTCTTGAATGTAGTGTTCTGCCCTCTGTCTATTTTGACAAATATTTGGAACATTTTCAGCCTTTGCATCAATACATATATAATTTTTTATATTAGAAAAAATACATGTAAACAAATTTGTACAAATTCAATGAAAAAAATATTGAAATTGATGGCAACCTCGATGTGGTTGGCTAGCATTTTCTCCACCCTGAAACTATTGAGAACTAAAACGACCCTGCTAAGAACCAGCACCACTATTCATTGATTGGCCTCTGGGAGAATAAATATCACCACCTTCACGCAACTTGCTACCACTTATTGATGGTCCTCTAAGGGGATTTTAACCACCACCAACCTCTCGAGAGAGGAGAGAAGCTTCATAAAAAAATACGAATTTATAATCCATTGAAAAATACATGTGTACATATTCATTGATTAATTGTGTTAAAACGATACCATGACTAGGTGAAACATGGGCATCCATGGATGGAGTAGAGACCATTATCTTCTTATTAGCTCCTAAAAAATAAGAAATGAAATTTATTAACAACTAATTTAACTCACAAAGTTGATAAAAACCAATTCCATATGTACACACATTTATGGAGATTTAAGATTATATTTAAATTTGCCATGAATGGCTCTCGATCCCTGATCCCTCCCTATTGTAGAGACATGGGATTCTGTTGATCTTCATCGTTCATCCTCCATGATATATATATCTAAAGTGGACATTTACAATTATTTTTTTAAATAACTAAATAAAATTAAATTCAAAATAAATTTCAAAAAATTAATGTAATTTAGTGTAAACAAATTATGTAAAAAAAAAAATTCAAAACACTAATTGATGTGTGAAACTCAATTTAAGCAAAAAAAAGGTTATAAAAATGATAAGTTCACCAACTTTTGTTTTACATGGTGGGAGCACACTTGGTATAAAATTGAAAAAAACACATTGTCATTAAAAAAGAAGTGAAACTCCATTTAAACAAACTCCATTTAAAACCTATATGTTTTGTATCAAATACTTTTGGTTTAAATGGAAAAATTTTATCGCTAATTTTTGTTTTACATGTTCAATATAATAGGATTTCTCTCTCTCATTGTTTGAAACCATGGATCTGAAAATGAAAAACTATATACTTAGTTAAAACCTAAGTTTTGTATCAAATTACTTTTTGTTTCTAAATACTATATACATGTTGACTGTAGGGGCATTTAGATCTATTCCAGAGATTGACTATAGGGGCATTTACTAGATATGACACCTTTCATAAAAGATGAGATCCAGAGGCTACCTGGCCCTTTACAGACTCTGCCTATAGAATTACCATGGATATGAAAATGAAAAACTTCTAGTTATACCTATTCTAGAAATTGAATGTAGGGGCATTTACTAGATTAGGTTAAAACCTATGTTTTGTATGAAATCACTTTTGGTTTCAATGGGAAACTTTTATGGCTAATTTTTGTTTGACATGTTGAATATAAAAGGTTTTTTATCTCTCATTGTTTGAGACTATAGATATGAAAATGAAAAACTATATACTTGGTTAAAACCTATGTTTTGTATCAAATTACTTTTTTTTTTAAATACTATATACATGTTGACTGTAGGGGCATTCAGATCTGTTCCAGAGATTGACTATAGGGGAATTTACTAGATATGTCACCTTTCATAAAAGATGAAATCTAGAGGCTACCTATCCCTTTACAGAATCTCCCTATAGAAATACCACGGATATGAAAATGAAAAGCTTCTAATTAGATCTATTCTAGAGATTGAATGGAGGGGCATTTACTAGATTAGTTGAAAACCTATGTTTTGTACCATATCACTTTTGGTTTCAATGGCAAACTTTTATGGAAAATTTTTGTTTTACATGTTGAATATAAAAGGTTTTTTATCTCTCATTGTTTGAGACCATGGATTTGAAAATGAAAAACTATATACTTGGTTAAAACCTATGTTTTGTATCAAATTACTTTTTGCTTCTAAATGCTATATACCTATTGACTATAGGGGCATTTACTGTAGGGGCAGTTAGATCTAATCCAAAGTTTGACTATAGGGGCATTTAATAGATATGTCACCTTTAATAAAAGATGAGATCCAAAGGCTACCTGGCCCTTTAGAGACTCTTCCTATTGAGCTACCATGGATATGAAAATGAAGAACTTCTAATTAGATCTATTCTAGAAATTGACTGTAGGGGCATTTACTAGATTAGGTTAGAACCTATGTTTTGTATCAAATCACTTTTGGTTTCAATGGGAAACTTTTATGGCTAATTTTTTTTTTTACATGTTGAACATAAAAGGTTTTTTCTCTCTCATTGTTTGAGATCATGGATATTAAAATGAAAACTATATAGTTGGTTAAAACCTATGTTTTGTATCAAATTATTTTTTGTTTCTAAATACTATATACATGTTGACTGTAGGGGCATTTACTGTAGGGGAATTTACTATAGGGACATTTAGATCTATTCCAGAGATTGAACATGGGGGAATTTACTAGATTTGTCCCCTTTCACAAAATATGAGATCCAGAGGCTACCTGGCCCTTTACAGACTTTTCCTATAGAACTACTATGGATATGAAAATTAAAAGCTTCTAATTAGATCTATTCTAGAGATTGAATGTAGGGGAATTTACTAGATTAGGTTAGAACTGATTTTTTGTGTCATATCACTTTTGGTGTCAATGGAAAACTTTTATGGCTAATTTGTGTTTTACATGTTGAATATAAAATGTTTTTCTCTCTCATTGTCCGAGACTGTGGATTTGAAAATTAAAAAATATATACTTGGTTAAAACCTATGTTTTGTATCAAATTATTTTTTGTTTCTAAATACTATATACATGTTGACTATAGGGGCATTTACTGCAGGGGCATTTAGATCTATTCCAAAGATTCACTGTAGGGGTATTTACTAGATATGTTACCTTTCATAAAAGATGAGATCCAGAGGCTACCTGGCCATTTACAAACTCTGCCTATAGAACTACCATGGATATGAAAATGAAAAACTTCTAATTAGATCTATTCTAAAGATTGAAAATAGGGGAATTTACTCGATTAGGTAAAAACCTATGTTTTGTATCAAATCACTTTTAGTTTTGATGGTAAAATTTTATGGCTAATTTTTGTTTTACATGTTTAATATTAAATTTTTTTTTCTCTCTTATTGTTTGAGACCATGGATATGAGAATTAAAAACTATATACTTGGTTAAAACCTATTTTTTGTATCAAATTACTTTTTGTTTCTAAATACTATACACGTTGAATGTAGGGGCATTTACGGTAGGGGCATTTATATCTATTCCAAAGATTGATTGTAGGGGCATTTACTAGATATGTCACCTTTCATAAAATATGAGATCTAGAGGCTATGTGGCGCTTTACAGACTCTTTATATAGAACTACCATGGATTTGAAAATGAAAAGCTTCTAATTAGATCTATTCTAGAAATTAAATGTAGGGGCATTTACTATATTAGGTTAAAACCTATGTTTTGTATCAAATAACTTTTGGTTTCAATGGGAAACTTTTATGGATAATCTGTGTTTTACAGGTTGAATATTAAAGGTTTTTTCTCTCTCATTGTTTGAGACCAAGGATATGAAAATGAAAAACTATATAATTGGTTAAAACCTATGTTTTGTATCAAATTACCTTTTTTTTTATAAATACTATATACATGTTGAATATAAAAGGTTTTTTTTTTCAATCTCATTGTTTGAGACCATGGATATGAATATGAAAAACTTATATTTAGATCTATTCTATAGATATGGCTATTTGTTTTTCACATACATTGAATATAACAGGTTTTTTCTCTTATTGTTTGAGACCATGGATATGAAAATGAAAATATTCTATATTTATAACTATTCGAGAGATTGATTGACTTGTAGGGGCATTTTCTCTTAGGTTAAAACCTATGTTTTGTATCAAATCACTTATGGTTTCAATGGGAAACTTTTATGGCTATTTTTTGTTTTACATGTTGAATATAAGAGGTTTTTTTCTCTCTCATTGTTTGAGACCACAGATATGAGAATGAAAAACTTCTATTTAGATCTATTCTAGAGATATGGATAATTTGTGTTTTACATACATTGAATATAAAAGGTTTTTTCTCTCATTGTTTGATACCATGGATATGAAAATGAAAACTTCTCTTCAAAACTATTCTAGAGATTGATTGTAGGGGCATTTACTCTTAGGTCAAAACCTACATTTTTTATCAAATCACTTTTGGTTTCAATGGCAAACTTTTATGGCTAATTTTTGTTTTACATGTTGAATATAAAAGGTTTTTTCTCTCTCATTGTCTAAAACCATGGATTTGAAAATGAAAAAATATATACTTGGTTAAAACCTATGTTTTGTATCAAATTAATTTTTGTTTCTAAATACTATATACATGTTGACTATAGGGGCATTTACTGTAGGGGAATTTAGATCTATTCCAGAGATTGAATGAAGGGCCATTTACTAGATATGACAACTTTCATAAAATATGAGATCCAGAGGCTACCTGGCCATTTACAGACTCTTTCTATAGAACTACCATGGATATGAAAATGAAAAACTTCTAATTATATCTATTCTAGAAATTGAATGCAGGGGCATTTACTAGATTAGGTTAAAAGCTATGTTTTGTATGAAATCACTTTTGGTTTCAATGGGAAACTTTTATGGCTAATTTTTGTTTTACATGTTGAATATAAAACATTTTTCTCTCTCGTTGTTTGAGACCATGGATTTGGAAACAAAAAACTATATACTTGGTTAAAACCTATGTTTTGTATCAAATTACTTTTTGTTTCTAAATACTATATACATGTTGACTATAGGGGCATTTAATATAGGGGCATTTAGATCTATTCCAAAGATTCACTATAGGGGTATTTACTAGATATGTCACCTTTCATAAATGATGAGATCCAGAGGCTACTTGGCCCTTTACAGACTCTGCCTATAGAACTACAATGGATATGAAAATGAAAAACTATATACTAGGTTAAAAACTATGTTTTGTATCAAATTACTTTTTGTTTCTAAATACTATATACATGTTGACTATAAGGGCATTTACTGTAGGGGCATTTAGATCTATTCCAGAGATTCACTGTATGGGTATTTACTAGATATGTCACGTTTCATAAGAGATGAGATCCAGAGGCTACCTGGCCCTTTATAGACTCTACCTATAGAACTAAAATGGATATGAAAATTAAAAATTTCTAATTAGATCTATTCTAAATATTGAACTAGGGGAATTTACTCAATTCTAGGTTAAAACCTATGTTTCGTATCAAATCACTTTTGGTTTCAATGGCAAAATTTTATAGCTAATTTGTGTTTTACATGTTTAATATAAATTTTTTTTTTCTCTTATTGTTTGAGACCTTGGATATGAGAATTAAAAACTATATAATTGCTTAAAACCTATGTTTTGTATCAAATTACTTTTCGTTTTTAAATTCTATACATGTAGACTGTAGGGGCATTTAGATCTATTCTAGAGATAGAGTGTAGGGACATTTACTAGATATGTCACCCTTCATAAAATATGATATCTCAAGGCTATGTGGCCCTTTACAGACTCTTCCTATAGAACTACCATGGATTTGAAAATGAAAAGCTTCTAGTTAGATCTACTCTAGAAATTTAATGTAGGGGCATTTACTAGATTAGGTTAAAACTGTAATAACCCCAATTGGTGTGTTGAATTTTTAAAGTTTGACATTTGAACTTTAATCCTAAGGGGGTGAAACCCAAGGGCTAAGTATGGTGTGAATGTATTTGCATATTTTATTTGAGGAAATAAATAAAATGATTGTGCATTTTGACCAAAATGAGAATTTGAGATCACTTGCCAAATCCATGAGGATGGATAAGGCAACAAATCCCCAAAATCTTTCAAAAATCCTTGAAAGAAATTAATTTAGATTTGAGGAGGAATCTAAATTTCCCCAATGAAGAGGAGTAGTTGGGAAGAGGTAAGAAAAGCTGGAAAAGCTGAGGAAAAGTAGAAAACAGCTTTAAAGAGTCCCAAAAATGGGAAGCCTAGGCTAAACAGGAAAGAAAGCATCCTTCTATTCTGGACGTAGAATTAGAAACATGCTTTGGGGAATTATGAGCTTAAATAAGCTGCTCCTAAATAGATCAGGGGTTGATCTATTCTAGGAGGTGATCTCTGCTCGGGGGTGATTCCTGGGAGACAAAGAGGACTCTTGAAAACATATAGAGATTCAACTAGGCTTGTGTGGATGACATGAAAAGTACAAGTGGACAATGTATAATTCTACTTAGGAAGAGTATTTAGTTTAATGGTTAAGCAAGAAAGAGTCATTACTTTCTCTATCTAGAGTAGAAGTGGAATACATAGTAGTTACTTATTTTTTAGTGTTTTGGATGAAATGGGCTCTACAAGATATTAAGGTTAATTTTAGTGAACCTATATATCTATTAAGAGTTTCAATACAAGTGTAATAATAATTACAAAAATAAAATATTCTACTTCCTTCAATCACTAAACATATCATCATAAAGTACCACTTCCTCACAAAACAAGTCTTTGAGAAAATAGTGAAGATGGAATACATACCCACAAAGCCTCTTGTTAGAGAAGCATTTGAATATGTGAGAAACAAATTAGGGATAGTTCTTGTAAATTATTGTCACTTATTTGACTTCAAAAGAAGATCCTATGAAATTGAGTGCAATATCTATGTGGGAGAGTACACAATATCTAAGGGGGAGAATACAATATAAGGAAGAAATAAAAAGAGTAACAAGAAGCATATGATTGTGTCAATAATTTGAAGTAGTTAAGAAGCATAACAAAGGACCATCATCAAATTCAAATTGAAAAATCGAGTAGTCTTCTTCATGAAGAAGCAACATTAACTAGGTTCATCATTTAAAGGGTTCATTTTTTAATGAAAATATTTATGAAAAAAAAAGTACATATGTATATATAATTTATATAAACATGTTCCAAATTATTCTCAAATGTACACTGTAGTATAAATTTTCATATCTAATTAATAGATGTTGAAGATGATTCTAGCTCATTCTTTATTGGCATTATCATAATATTCTCAAAAGCTCCTCCCGTATCTAAAAATTAATATGGAATGAGTCATTGTACATTATGATAAATCAGCTCCTCCTTAATCTAAAAATGAATATGGAATGAGTCATTGTACATTATGAAAAATCTGGTATTTAAATGACATTTGATCTATGAATAATATGGAATGAATCATTGTACATAAATCAGAGAGCCAAAAAAAACATAGACATTTTAAAGAGATAGTAGTAATAGATAGTCTTATCCTTATTAAACTCTATTACAAAGCTATAGTAATTTACAGTATTATTAACACATTTCCAAAAAGCAGAGAGCCAAAAAATCATACACAGTTTAAAGAGATAGTAGTAATAGACAGTCTTATCCCTATTAAACTCTATTACAAAGTTGTATTAATTGACAAAATTATCCTTATTAAACTCTATTGCAAAGTTGTAGTAATTGACAGTCTTATCAACACATTTCCAAAAAGAAGAGAGCCAAAAAAGCGTATATAGTTAGACTGATTCATTGGTTCCTTTCATGTTCCTTACCGGGCCTCTCTCATTCATATGGGTGAGGAATGATATATGTAATGATGTTCTCACTAGATATCTAGTAATTCGTTCATAATATGATATATGTTTTGACGGTTGGTGGTCAATGGATGTGTGTTTGAATGGCCAAATTCCTGCTAAAATGAGGTTTATTGCAATCTTTCATAATAAATATATATGAAGCAGCCTGAAGGTTTTACAGTCAATGGGAAGACTGAGTTGGTTTGAACCTGTCCTACCAACATTCATTCCTAAAGTAGGCTTACTTCTAAAGGTAATAAAAAGGAATGGTCTAAGCTAAGTGTCCTATCAAGTAAGAATATATTAGCAAGTGTTGTTGACAGGGAGAATACACTTGTTCAGAACATCATTTCTCTTCTACATAAATTCCCTATAGGATAACAGGGAGAATGTTAAATGTACCTGGAAAGTTGTAGCGAAGGATGTTGAATATGTTGAAGGCAACGATCCCTGAAGACGCTGAAGATAACGATCCCCGAAGATGTCCTGGAAGACCTCTGCAACAAAAAAACAGATAAAAACTAAATTAAAAAAAACAACAAGAAAAAAATTACAAAAATTTGAAATTTGAAATATCGTACCTCCTTTGCGTGGCGCAAATCAACAAAACTCCCACGGCGCAACAGACAATGAGATTAATTCGCACAGACAACAACGAATCAGCGGGACATAAATGAGCGCACGGGACAACAACAAATCAGCGGGATAGAAATGAGCGTGCGAGACAACATTGAATCAACGGGACAGAAATGAGCACGTGAGACAACGGCGAATTAGCGGGACAAAACTTAGCACGCAAGACAACAACGAATCAATGGGAAAGAACTAAGTGCGCGAGAATCAGTGGGATAGAACTGTGTGCACGAGAATTAGTGGGACATAAATGAGCTCACGATAAATGTGAACTGAAACTCAGAACAGTTTGCGGGCGATATATTTATAAAATACTACTTTAGCCAAAATTTCTTCCCCGGTTTTCCCAACTCAGGCGAAAAATCTGTTTTCCATCGCCGTTAGTACGCTGTCAATCTAAATGGCAAACAAAGTTTGGCCGAACTAAATTCAATAGTTCGGCCGAACTCTTGAATTGTTCGTCTGAACTATCACAAGTGTTCGGCCAAACTATGGAGGAAAAAAAAATTCCACCCCAAATTCTCACAAAAGTGTTACCCATCTTCACATTTTCACCATAGAGACATATGGGAAAACATAAATAATTTCAAACCATTTTCTCCTAATAAAAACCAACACAACAAAGCCTCATGCTGCGATGCTAGATCATCATGAAAACAAGTAAGAGAGCCATACTCTCTCAAAATAAGCCACCACAACAATGCTTCTTGTTGCCATGCCAAATCAACATCAATGAGAATATGAGAGCCATACTCTCTAAAAAGAATCCACCTCAGCAATGCCTCATGCTGCCATACCACATCATCATTGTACCAAATGTAGTGTCCATATTCTCTCAAGAGAAGCCACCTCAATAAGGCATCTTGCTGCCCCATCACATCATCATTATACCAAGTACAATGACCAAAATCTCCCAATAGAAGCCAACGCTGTAAGGCCTCCTATTGCCATCCTCCAACAAAGTCATGCAATGTATGGGAAAAATTCAATCCATACTCTCCCACTAGTAACCAAAGCAACAAGGATTCTTGTTGCCTCCTTGCATTATCATGATGAAAGTCATGGAGCAACAATATATTAATGAACATGTGAGATGTCTCATCAACATAATACAAAAAATCTCCATTATGCCACATCATGTGAGAGTTATAATTTATCCCAACCCCAAGTACATATATGAACATGAGATACATCCCAAACAGAAATATATGTAAATACATGAGACATATCCCAAACAAGAGTAAATATATGGAAATAATATATAACATGTGATGTCCAAACTCTCTTCTCAATAACCATAGTAACCATGCCTCCTTCTTATGCATCCTATGATTGAGACATAAGGCATGAGACAAGAAAATATGAATCTTTGGGTAGTAACCGTACTCACCCAAGATCAACTAGCGCAGCCATGCTTCTTGCTGGCTTGTGTCATAGATATGCAAGTGGTTTGGCAACCCCTTGCTCCATACTATCGACCATTCATCCCAATGTGGATTATGGATCTCATTCTGCAACTACTTGGTATCCTCCCATTGTAAGACACCAACCTCCTCAAACTGATGAAGAACTTTGCACCTCATGAAGTGTTGAAGTGAACCTCCCATGAGATCTCTTAATGAGACCTTATTCTCATCCATGGCCTTCCAAAACCAATGAGGTTCTAGATCTATTGTAGGTAGAAGTCTCTCTTTGAGCAGTGAGATGCTCATTGAGAAAGTGTCATCAAGAAAGGAGAAAATATTTCTCATATCAAGATGTCTACCATTCATCATCTTAACCTCCATTGCTTCATGAGTGAAGCTACCTTTGGAATGCTCCAAGAATAATGGGGCCTCATCATTCTCATTGCTACTAAGTGACAACGCTGTAGATCTACAAGATAATACATATACTGTATCAAAGTAAGGTACAATATTGATCTCATAACCAGTCATTGTACATAGGATCATGATCATCCCTTCTTCTAAAACTCTACACTTCAGCACAAGAGATTGAATGTAGTCCATCCAAGACAAAATAGGATAGCTTTTCATCTCCTCCTTTATTAGATCAAGGGTCCTCTGCGCTGTGATAGTTTTCTATTTCAGATTAGCATTTGGATATAACCCTTGATCATGCATTGGCCCTGATGGCATGTCCCCATAAATTTCAATAAGCTCTACTGAAACAATAGGTGATGACTGTGTATGCATACCTTGGATCAACTGATCTGTGGGAACCTCTTGATAGAACACAAGACTTCCTCCAACTGGAATGATGGTGTCTCCAACTACTGGTAAGAGAGATGGCTACTCTTCTACCAATGTACAAGTGCTGGAATCTTGCTCCTCCTCCTCATGTATCTCCTGAATCATGCATGGGACTCTATGTGTCAATAGCTCAAGACTAGCTTGCAAGGTTTCAAGTGTCTCTTCTCTAGACACAAGTACTTCTGCAGTTGGTGGTGAATGAAATGACTTCTTGTCCAGAGTGACAAGAATGACATCCTCCTTTGTTTCCTTAAGAAATGTCTCTTTGTGGCCCATCTCTGTATTCTTCACATCAAACTTCTTCCTCATCTTGTGAAATAAATCTGAATATTTAGTCACTTTTTCATGCTCCATGTGACTAAACCACCAATCCTCGGCTTCACCTAAGAGATGAAGTTCTGCAATTTGGACAACCTCCTTTTCAGCCATAGGATGTAGTATGAAAAATATATCTAACTCTTTCCTCCAAGCCTTAACATTTCTTGAGGAAAACCCATCAAATGTAGGCAAATAGAATCTATTGTGCCTCTTCCTTCTATTTCTGCTATAGGATCTTCTTTCTTCCTTGAGTTCAAAAAATTCTTGGAGAGTTAGACTTTCTTTGAAGAAAGGTATTGACTTTGATGAAATGTTTTCTCCTGTTGTTAAAATGACTTCAATTACAACCATTTTAAGTCTTGTAGCAGCAGAAGATTTTCATCTTGAATATTTTCTCTGATACTAGTTATTATGTATTAAGGATTCAATCTATTATTTCATGGCTATCTCCCACTTCTTCCTATTTTCTACCTGCATTGTTTCTTCATAACATTCAAGTTCTCTATAATCAATCTACAATAGATAATATAATGAAGGAGAATATCGTTCAGGGGGTCTACTTATCCTGGTAGATCTTTTGACACCACTTTCTGTTGTTTGAGGTGCATGTTGCTGTTGTGGTAGTGGTTGTTGATTATTATTATTTTCAAGCACCTTTAATTTTTTTTTGATCTCATAAAGAATTGTGTATTTGTTGTTTTCTTTTTCCTATTTCTTTTCCTACAACTGATCCTTATACATGACATTTTCATTGAATATTACATCTCTGATCCTAATGATTCAATGATTTTCATAATCATATAAGCGACAACCAAGATCATTAACACCATCTCCAATAAAGGTACATTTCTTTGATTTTGCCTCAATATTTGTTCTAATTTCTTTATTAATGTGGAAAAAGGCCTCACAACCAAAAGGCTTTAAAAAGGAGTATTTTACCCTTTTACCTCTCCATGCCTCCTCTGGAATACCACTATCCAAATAACTTCAAGGCCCTCTATTTATCATATAAACAATAGTATCTACAACATCTGCCCAAAATTGTAAAGGCAATCCTGCATGCAATCTCATGCACCTTGCATGCTCCATGAGTGTCTCGTTTATCCTTTCTGACACACCATTTTCCTATGGTATTCCTAGAACTTACTTCTCTCTACATTCCATGCTATAAATAGTGCATATCAAACACTTTGTTGCAATATTCACCTCCATTTTCTGATATGAGACACTTCAACTTATTTCCCATCTCAATCTCAACCAAATATTTTCATTTCTTGAAAGTATCAAATACATCAGATTTATTTTGAATATAATAAATCCAAGTTTTTATTTTTGCATCATCAATAAAAGTAACATAATAATGATAGCCACCGAGAGATGATACGTGAGGAGGTCCTCGTACATCTGGATGCACAAGCTGTAATTTTTCTCTCTTCCTTTCTTTCCCAACTCTAAGAAATCTAACTATCTTCTGTCTTCCATAAACACAATTCTCACAGAAATCCAAATCAATATTCTTCAAACTTGCAATCAAGTTTCTTGAGTGAAGAATCTTCATCCCCTTCTCACTCATGTGTCCGAGCCTATAATGCCATAATGCTGCATCTGCTCCTTTGGAGGTTAAATAGTTAACACAATTATAAATATCATTTCATAAATATAATGTACCAACCTTTTCTCCTTTTTCTATTACCAGGGCTCCTTTAGTTACCCTCCAGGTTTTATCTGAAAAAGTTCTCACACAATGTTCACTGCCTAACTACCTTGTTCAAACCATATTTTTCTTCAGATCTAGAACATGCTTGCCTCATTTAATAACCATTGGTTTCCATTCTATTGTTTTAAAATAAATTTACCCATTGCAATTATTTTACAGGGTTTATTATCACCTAGATGAACTTGTCCAAAATCTCCTTGAACATAGTCATGAAAATGTTTTTTATCAAGTCTGGCAGGGAATGAGGCCCCTGACTCTACTGACCAGGCATCAATAACATTTTATAAAGAAATAATCAATTTATGTTGTAACACATCACTTGTCACATTTTCCTCATGATTGTTTTCTTGTTGTGTGTCTCCTTATTTATCCTTCCGGGACTTACAGTATTTCTTCAATTGTCCTTTCTTCCTACATTTCCAACACATTATTCATGATTTGGACTTGAATCTTGCTTTCCTTGATTTACTATGATATATTGAGCTCTTTCCTGTTTAAATTTGTCTTCTCCTAGTCTCTCCACTCAAAGCATTTCCGATGTCTCACCAGAGCTTTTCTGTCACATTTCCTCGCTAAGGATTATACCAATAACATCATCAAACTTTAAAGTACTAGATCCAGAGATAGAGTTACTAATGTCCATAAATAAAACATTACAACTATTTGTAATGAGCATGGAAATAACAGAGCCCTAACTTCATCATCAAATTTTACCCCTACAAAACTTAACTAATTGGTATCCGTATTAAATTCATTTAAATAGTCAACAAAAAATCCACCTTCCAAAATATTCATATTAAATAAAATTTTCATAATAAATACCTTATTTTAGGGTCATGGTTTTTCATATAGTTTTGATAATGTCATCATTAAACCCTATATTTTTTTCGTTCGAAATATTGAAGCCTACCGACACCGCAAGGCACAACCGTATTTTTCCAAGTGCCTTTCTCTCGAGAATCTCCCATTCTTCGTTTGTCACACCCGATGACTGCTTTGCTTGTCCGATAAATGGTGGGTACATAGATTTATGATACAAATAATCTTCCATATGCGTCTTCCACAGTTGTTAGTTTTTTCCATTAAATTTATTTACCCTAAACCTACCATTTTCCGTCATTCCTCCCAGTCAAACTAGGAGCCCTTCTTTCCTGCGAGTTTATCATCCAAATATACCTTTGGTTCTGATACCAGTTTTTAGAAAATAGTATATTATAGAGCAATTGAACACATAAAATATGCATAAACACAAACACATAAATAACATATAAAACAAGAGAGACACAAATATATGTGGTTCACCCAACTTAGGTTACATCCACGAAAAAAACCAGTCCTTCCTTTCTATTATCTAGCAAAATGAAGAGACACAACCTACAACATATCTACTATAATATATTCTACTCTCTCCCATAATCCCCCTTTCTGGTTCTCAATCAAAATATACACTCAATACACAGCTGCAATACAATACCCTCATACAAAAATATGGGTTTCCTTTTAGGGAAAAAAACCCTACATTAAACATAATTCCTACCATCGGATCATCCCCCTAATGAAAGGTCCAAATTGACTATGAAATTAAAATATTTTACAAGGTAATTCTATGTTTGTTTTTAGCTTCGGGGATGCTACCCCCGAAACCCCCCTCCACGACCCTGGAGCCCCCTAACGGCGATTAAACGACGGGCAATGTTTCCGCCCCATTAATAATAGGGTTCCAACGTGGTGATGCATATAAATAAAGAAGATAATCATGATCCATAGAAAATAGATAGGGAATTGTTGACTTAAAATTATTGCACAGAAGAAAGGTGTTGAATTTGATGAAATATGTTCTCTTGTTGTTAAAATGACTTCAATTAGAACTATTATAAGTCTTGTAGCAACAGAAGATTTTCATCTTGAATATTTTCTCTGATACCAATTATTATGTATTAAGGATTCAATATATTATTTCATGGCTATCTCCCACTTCTTCCTATTTTCTACTTGCATTGTTTCTTCATAACATTCAAGTTCTCTAGAATCAGTCAACAATACATAATATAATGAAGGAGAATATTGTTCAGGGGGTCTACTTATCCTGGTAGATCTTCTGACACCACTTTTTGTTGTTTGAGGTGCATGTTGCTGTTGTGGTGGTTGTTGTTGTTGTGGTTGTTGATTATTATTATTTTCAGGCACCTTTACTTTTTCTGTGATCTCATCAAGAAATGTGTATTCTTTGTTTTCTTTTTCCTATTTCTTTTCCTACAACTGATCCTTATACATGAAATTTTCATTGAATATTACATATCTGATCCTAATGAATCTTTGATTTTCATAATCATATAGGCATCAACCAAAGTCATTAACACCATATACAATAAAGGTACATTTCTTTTATTTTGCCTCAATATTTGTTCTAATTTCTTTATTAATGTGGACAAAGGCCTCACAAACAAAAGGCTTTAAAAAGGATTATTTTAACCTTTTACCTTTCCATGTCTCCTTTGGAATACCACCATCCAAATAACTTCAAGGCCCTCTATTTATCATATAAAAAATAGTATCTATAACATCTGTCCAAAATTGTAAAGGCAATCCTACATGCAATCTCATGCTCCATGAGTGTCTTGTTCATCCTTTCTGACACACCATTTTCCTGTGGTATTCCTAGAACATACTTCTCTCTACGATTCCATGCTCTATATTGTACCTATCAAAATATTTGCTGCAATATTCACCTCCATTTTCTAAAATGAGACACTTCAACTTATTTCTTGTCTCAATCTCAACCAAATATTTTCATTTCTTGAAAGTATCAAATACATTAGATTTATTCTAAATATAATAAATCCAAGTTTTTCTTTTTTCATCATCAATAAAAGTAACATAATAATGATAGCCACCGAGAGATGATACGTGAACAGGTCCCCATACATATGTATGCACAAGATGTAATTGTTCTCTCTTCCTTTCTTTCCCAACTCTAAGAAATCTGACTCTCTTTTATCTTCCATAAACACAATTCTCACAAAGATCCAAATCAATATTATTCAAACCTGCAAACAAATTTCTTGAGTGAAGAATCTTCATCCCCTTCTCACTCATGTGTCCGATCCTATAATGCCATAATGTTGCATCTGCTCCATTGGAGGTTAAAGCATTAACACAATTATAAATATCATTTCATAAATATAATGTACCAACCTTTTCTCCTTTTGATATTACCGGGGCTCCTTTAGAGACCTTCCAGGTTTTATCTGAAAAGGTTCTCACATAAGCTTCACTACCTAACTACCCTGTTCAAATCATATTTTTCTTCAGATATAGAACATGCTTACCTCCTTTAATAACCATTGGTTTCCATTCTGCTCTTTTAAAAGAACTTTACCCATTGCAATGATTTTACAGGGTTTATTATCACCTAGATGAAATTGTCCAAAATCTCCTTGAACATAGTCATGAAAATGTTTTTTATCAGGTCTGGAAGGGAATGAGGCCCCTGAATCTACTGACCAGGCATCAATAACATTTTATAAAGAAATAATCAAAGAATCTTGTAACACATCACCTGTCACATTTTCTTCATGATTGTTTTCTTGTTGTGTGTCTCCTTATTTATCCTTCTGGGACTTACAGTCTTTCTTTGGGTGTCCTTTCTTCCTACATTTCCAACACATTATCCCTGATATGGACTTGGATCTTCCTTTCCTTGATTTACTGTGATATCCTAAGCTCTTTCCTCCTTACATTTTTCTTCTCCTATTCTCTCCACTCAAAGCATTTTCTGATGTCTCACTAGAGCTTTTCCATCACAGTTCCTCGCTAAGGATGACATGAATAACATCATCAAACTTTAAAGTACTAGATCCAGAGACATATTTAATAATGGCCATAAATAAAGCATTACAACTGTTTGGAATGAGCATGGAAATAATAGAGCCCTAAATTCATCATCAAAGTTTACCCCTACAAAACATAACTAACTGGTATCCGTATTAAATTCATTTAAATAGTCAACAAAAAATTCACCTTTTGACATATCCATATTAAATTAAATTTTCATAATAAATACCTTATTTTAGGCTGAGGGTTTTTCATATAATTTTGATAATGTCATCATTAAACCCTCTATTTTTTTTCCTTCGAAATATTGAAGCCTATCGACACTACGAGGCATAACCGTATTTTTCCAAGTGCCTTTCTCTCGAGAATCTCCCATTCTTCGTTTGTCATACCCGATGAATTCTTTGTTTGTCCGCTCAATGGTGGGTACATAGATTTATGATACAAATAATATTCTATATGCATCTTCCATAGTTGGTATTTTTTTTCGTTAAATTTATTTACCCTAAACTTGCCATTTTCTATCATTCCTCCCACTCAAACTAGAAACCCTTCTTTTCTACGAGTTTATCACCCAAATATACCTTCGGCTCTGATACCAGTTTTTAGAAAAAAATATATTATAGAGAAATGGAACACATAAAATATGCGGAAGCACAAACACATAAATAACATATAAAACAAGAGAGAGACAAATATATGTGGTTCACCCAACTTGGGCTACATCCACGAAAACAAAAAGTCCTTCCTTTCTATTATCTAGAAAAATGGAGAGACACAACCTACAACAGATCTACTATAATATATTCTACTCTCTCCCATAGTCCCCCCTTTTGGTTCTCAATCAGAATATACACTCAGTACACAGCTGCAATACAATACCCTCATACAAAAATATGGGTTTCCTTCCAAGGAAAAAAACCCCACATTAAACATAAATCCTACCATCAGATCATCTCCCTAATGAACGGTCCAGATTGAATATGAAATTACAATATTTTACAAGGTAATTCTACATTTTTTTAAAGCTTCGGGGGTTCTTTCCCCGAAACCCCCCTCCGCCCCCCTGGACCCCCCTAATGACGATTAAATGATAGGTAATGTTTCCGCCCCATTAATAATAGGGTTCCAACGTGGTGATGCATATAAATAAAGAGGATAATCATGCTCCATAGCCAATAGATAGGTAATTGGTGTGGTAGATAATCATAAATTTTCCATCCAATAATTTTTCTACTGTAGATTGTCTTGTGCACTATGTAAGGATGACCTAGGATGCTTCAATAGAGGGTTTTCATGGCAGGAGAAAGGCCTCTAGGGATATTAAGTAATAATGGGAGCCATGGAACAATCAGAGATGTTGATGGTATGTAGGAGTGCACCCACTCGGACATGTAAACGGATAGGTTTTCCCCTAGTCATTCAAAGGTAAGCCTCATTTCGAAGGAGTAAGATGACATAAAACTTGGACACTAGAAAATATGTGATCTCAACTGTCATTATATTAGCACACGATGGAGCCACATTGCAACTCAACCCAAAAGAGTGACCCCAAAGCGTTTTGTGAAAGTGAAAAGAAAAGAGGGCCAGGTAATAGAATATGGCGAATGGGAATGTTACCATCAATTGTTGGTCTATCAATTAGCATATGGATGTACATATAATTATATGTGTTTGGTGCGAGTGGGTTGATGGGTAATTACACACACAAACACACAAAACTTTAAGGTGAGGACCCATTCCATGAACGGGGCAACATTTAATGCATCAACACAAAGTGGTGTTCGGATACACACACACACACACACACACACACACACACACACAGATATATATATATATATATATATATATATATATATATATATATACACACACACACACACCCTTAAGGTGAGGACCCACACCATGAATGGGTCAACAACTAATGTGTCCACACCAAGTAGTGTCAGGAGGCTGGCTAGGATAGCCATGTGGACACCATGTGGTAGGGAAATGTTGTGGCACTATCTGAATTTCTCGTGTTCAAATGGTCACATATATTGACCCAAAATTTGGAATGAGATAAAACTTATATCATCGGAATCATTACAACGAGAAAAAAAGTTGAATCATCCACATGAAGTTTAAGGAAGTTGAAAAAGATTAAAAAATTTAGACCCCATTTCTGTAACACTACTTTTGGTCTTAGGTCAACATAGTGACCACCTCCTTCTAATCATTTTTGTGGTGGTATTTAGGAGGTGGTGTGTTACAGAGTGTTATAAAAAAAAATGGAACAATCATATTAGGAAAAATGGAGCAATGGAAACCGTGATAGTACTAAGATGGGGATGGGGTGAATCAATAAGGCGACCAAATTATATGATTTTCAAAAATTAACTCTTCAATCACTTTAGCAATTTATTCATGGATCAACGACACAATCATGTAAAATATAACATTTCATGCACATGAGAAACACATATACACAAGGCATCAATCTTCCTTTTATTACATGCTTCGACTTAATTACATCATTTCCCCATAAGCTACCACTTACATGTTTATCAAATTCTACTGAAAGGAACTTGTATCCCTACTTATTTATTAGCTACAACTGAAAGGGATTGTTTCCCTTGGTTGTTTACCAGTAGCCACTGGAAGGGACAATTTCCCTTGCTTGTTTATTAGTCTTTGTTGAAAGGGACTCTTTCCCCTAAATATTTTCTATCACCAACTAGAAGGAGTTTCTACCCCTGATCTACAAGCTACCACTTGTTGGTATCATTCATCCATTTCTCATCCATTTTCATAGTAAAACCAGTAGACCACTTACCTCAATAACAATTAAATTATTCTCACTACAATTGTTCATCAAAGCTACCATAAAATCATTTAATGAAAACACCTTCAACAATTTATGTTTGCTGAACAAATCACCATGAATTTCAACAATTTATCATTACTAAACAATTCATCAGCTCTAGCAATACTCTACCTCCATCTCTCAATTTTTTTGCACACCCAATATCCTGATTGAACTCATGAAACTCACAACCCTTGCAACCACCTGTTTCTCTCAAAATATGTTGCACACCCTATGCAACAACCGAAAAATCTCACCTCTCACTCAATCAAATTATTCTTATTCAAATTCACCCTTAAATTCAATTTTGTCCTACTGCATGTACCTTTAATTTTGGCCTCTTTGTTGTTACAAATTGTCTTCTACAATTGTTCACTAATTTATCAACTTCTTCTATGAATTTTGAAACTCAAACTATGAGTTTTCTTGTTCAAATATGTTGTTCTAAAATTTCACAGGATTTAGCTGGGTTTCTGTTATTTTTAACTGCATATTTTTTTTCTTAACTACCAAATTTATTGCTTAAACTGACTATTCTACCAAACAAAGCTAAACTTCCACTTAAAAAAGCTCTTGATTATTCATCCATTTAGCAAAAAATTTCTTTGTTGTTATGTTTGACTTAACTGCTAAACTTCACCAATATGATGTTATACTGGATTTAATAGACAAATTGTGTTTTTCATGAATGTACAACAAGCCAACTGTTGTGGTTCATTTTTCATTTCTTTTTATTTTCAAATCATTCTCAAAATATAAAAAATATATAATATTGTGAAAAATAAAAAGTGAAATAAGATTTCATATGCTAAGATTCATTGAAAATTTATATGTAAAACACTAATGTTGGTTCGGAGCATGTGAAAGGTGGGTCCGACCACAGTCTTTAAAAAGCGTACAAGTTGTCGGGCGGAGATTAGACAACAGCTGATGGAGGAGGATTGGGACGCACCCGTGGGCAGAAATAGCCCGACGATTAATTTATGGGGTGCCCCTACAGTTGATCATGATGTAGGCTTGTTGACTCAAATCAACGGCCCACGATCACTGTGGTAGCACAACGTTGTTGGACCCGCCATACCCAAGGTGCCCTCATGGTGATGCAAGCAGTCGAAGGACGATGTCAGCAATCAAGGCAGCTCATTGCCCATGTTAGTCTCATACATGTCTATTCATTGTCTTTTCAAGCAGTTAATGGTTGTTTTTCCCCAGTTTTCCCGTTGCACCTATAAATGTTAAGTCAAAACTGTTCCTTTTTCACCTCTTCACTCCGGTTAAAATTGTCTCAGTCATCATAGTCACCCTTCTCCTTCATTTACAGTCAATCTAGTCATCACCCTGAGTGTTATCATGGCCAAGTCACCCCTATCTAGTTTAGCAAGTCACATTCCCCTCATGGACACAATGCAAGATATCATTGACATTAGGTGCACAGTTGATCACTTACCTCTATATCAGCAAGTTATCCTCAACCAAAATAATTCCTCTGTTTTTACAACCATGGTTAGGTCTGGATTTTTGTCTACTTGTATTCCAAGAACCCATGTTGTTCCTGAATCCATTCACTGGTTAGCTTTAGTTTTATACCTTGTGTTGAGTCTCAAATCTGCATCTTTCTTATACATCTTCCTAGACCTTTTTCACTCACCTGAACCTTCCAAGTTGTCAATATCATTGTATATTAATTGCAAAAGAGCATCTAAAATGGTTTTTAACTATATTTTGTGTCTGATGTTTGATTTATATTTTTGCTCATTTAGCTGCGGAATCTTGCCACTTTCCGCAGCTGCTGCAACTTTCCGCAGCCATTTTGTGAAAGTCTATGTTACAGGTGTCTTCAGGAAAAACGAGCCACATGGGCAAGTCAGAAATGATGTGGACATGGATCGTGTCCTATTGGCTTGAGAAAATTCACCTAAGGAGGCTGCGGTCAAAGGTGGCCAAGTGGAAGTCAACCGTAGAGTCCCACGGTGACAGGACTCTGTTTCTCATCACGTGAGGATTTGCATGACCGTTTCTAACTTACGGGAGACACATCAACACCTGTACATGGCTCCATAAGCCGAATCAAACATCCACTCTTCATAGATTTACTCCTCAACGCGGCCATGATCCTAGATCTCTGGACGTAATGGTTTACGTGTTTTCTATCAGCATAAAATTTAGGGAATTAGTTATATTTCCTTTGTTATAAATAATGCGTTTGCATACGCATATTAGATTAGTTCTTTTAGCCTCCAGATAGCTCTGTAATGTAATTACGTTGCCACTGTGTCGTAATATCACCTCTCTGTTATGACTGCATTTTAATATATAAGAAGACTCTGTTTCCAAGTGTAATTCGTATTTGAAGGTTGTTGCCAAGGCTGGTGCAGAGGGCCCCTGCACACGCTGAGGTTTTGTGCATTATTGTATAGTTCTTGTTTTATTTCTTTAAGCTCATTGTGCCATAAGTCATTCATGTGTTTATACATTGCATCTTTCATGGTATTTATGCTTCATCTCTGTTTATAATATTTCATGCTTTACACTTTACTTCTGTCCATAATCTTTCATGTTTTATGTTAACTGATCAGTGTTCTTGTTTCAGATTTCAAATAGGAAGCCCAGGCATTTGCATATCTTTTGACTAATGACATGGAATCAATATTGTTCTGCTGCTAATTTAATTTTCTTAGTTTCTATTTAATTTCAATACTGCTTTGTTTATTTCAGTCTTGCTCATTTGCTTCAGTAGTCAGATTTAGATATATTAAATTGCTCATGTCATTTTCAATTACCTCTGAAAGCCACAGCTGGATTGATGGTGAGGGATTGAAGTATGAATGTGTAGTTTGATATTAGTTTACTTTCTGCAAGTTAGATATATTAAATTGCTCATGTCATTTTCAGTTACCTCCGAAAGCCACAGCTGGACTGATGGTGAGGGATTGAAGTATGAGTGTAGTTTGATATTAGTTTCTTTTTCTGCAAATTAGATATCAGGTTGCTCAAGTTGTTTATGGTTACCTCTGAAAGCCATAGCTGGACTAATGGAGAGGGATCACAATATAAGTTGATGTAATTTGATTTAGATTTACTTTGTTGCAATTCCTGGATTTCTTTAAGCATGGTTTCTTTTGTGTTTAGACAGCAGCAAGGATAGTTTGGTTTTCATGCTCAATAGTTCACTGTTTTGATTTACTAGGTTAGCAGCACATTTTCATTTCCTTTCAAGTTTTGTCATTGTATGTTTGAAATTCCTTTTGAAGTTTCAAGTTGGTAAATCATTATAAAGGATATCGTTGCCTTGAACAATCATAACCATACTTGTTTTTATTTTAGAATTTCCATCTCACATTAGAAAACTAAAAACGACAAAAAGATAAGAAATAGGTTATCTTGCACATATAGTGCACCACACTTGATCAACTTACGAATCCTGGATTGATAAATTAATGTAGAAATTTAGGACACACTAAATTGACCAAACATTTTGGCGCCGTTGTCGGGGAAGTGTAACTAGGTAGCCAATTTCTTAAAAAAAAAAAAAAAAACAAAATAATAAAAGAAGGGAAAACTTGATAACTTCTTGAAGTATGCTCTCCTCTTGCACCTAGTGTGATCTGGAGGATTACAAAAGAGATTTATTGGTTTAGTAATTTCTTAAGTATGCTCTCTTCTTGCACCTAGTGTGACCTGGAAGATCAGAAAGAGAATTATTAGCCCAACTTTCAAAAAAAAAAAAAATAAAAAAATAAAAAAAAAATGACATGCATAGAGCAAGAGATTCTATGGGAAGGTTTATAGCTAAAGCCAAGAGTTTGATTTTTACAACTCCATCTTCTTCAAGGCATAGACAAGAATCACCACCATCTACCCCTAGCCTTAAGATTTTTGGAATTCAAGGAACAACTGAATTAGAGGATTCTCCTATACCACCTACTAAATCCCATTTAGAAAAAAAAGAGACTCTCTCTCATCCTCCCTTGATAGAAGAACCAGAGGACTTTAAGGACTCTAAAGAAACTATCATGGCAGAGGAAATAATAGATGGATTTGGAGGTAGAGGTAGAGGTAGAGGAGGAGGAAATAATGGAGACAACAATGGTGAAGATAATAATGGAAGAAATAGGGAAGGAGATAACTTGTTTGGATTCCCTATAGTTGATGAGGAAACTCATACAACAATGAAAAATATCTCACCATATGTCCTCCCCAACTTTTATGGATTGCGAAGTGAGGATCCTGAAACATTTCTGTTTGAGTTTGAAGTCGTGTGCCGAACCTATGACTATATAGAAGACTCTCAAAAACTCAAACTGTTTCCTTCAACTTTGAAGGGAGCTGCTTTGAAATGGTTCATGGGATTAGCTACTCAATCTATTAGGACTTGGAATGATATGAAACAAACATTTTTGGATAGATACTTGGACTATTGTATGCCCACCAATCACAAGGATGAGGTATTCAAAATGATGCAAAAAGAAGATGAAAACTTGGAAGATTTACTTGAAAGATTTCAATACAACTTAAAAAGAGTAAAGATGAGCAACTTAGATGATGAAACCTTGAAAGCCCTCATATTAAAATCCATTAGAGATGAATGGATAGATATTTTAAACATGATGGGGAAAGGAGACATTTCTCAACTTCCACTTCGTGACATAATAGAACTATGTGTCCATATCTCAAGAGGAAAATCTAAAACAGGAAAAGGGCCTAGGGATCCTTCTCTTATTAGGACTAACAAATCTGCAACTGGATCAGTAAGTAGGGCAACGATTGGTAATATGCTTGATGAATTCAAAACTGATATCTTAGGGAGCCTTAGTGAACAACTAGACACCCTTAAAATCCAAAACAAGCAAAAAGCAGAAACAGATGCTCTAGCCATATTTTGAAAATCCAAAACAAGCAAAAAGCAGAAACAGATGCTTTAGCCATCTTTTGTTCGAAATGTAGGAAGAAACATGCTTTAAGGGAATGTCCCTTGGATGCAAAAGTTGTAGAAACATGTATGATTTGCTCAGAGAATCATGAGATCAAGGATTGTCCTTCAATTCCTGGACTCAAAGTTGTTTTTCAAGAAGACCCAAATTCAGTAGAATCTCTCTGTTTTGTTGCAAGAAGACCTTGGTAGGGACAAAAAACTCAAGGGTTTAACAACCCTATGAATCTTCAAACCCCACCAAATTGGAATCCTTGGCAACAACCTTGGCTCCAACATCAAAATTCATATCAGCCATGGGTACAAGGGATGCAAAATCCTTATGGGAGATTTGCTCAATTTGGTCAATATCATCCATCTTTTCAAAATAAACAAGCTCCACAATTTCCAAACCCAAATCCACAACTTTCATTGCCATTTCCACAACAACAACCTTCTCAACAAAATCCAAATCCTCAACTCATGCTCCCATACCAACAAAAGATAAATCAACTTCCAGCTTAGCCATTTCCAAATCCTAACAATAAAAATCCTCAGAATACTTACATGATAGAAGGACAACAATTTCCTACCTATATGATTGTTCCTCTCAATGATGTACAACTCAGATCTGGTAGAGTTTTAGAAAAACCTTCTATAGATATTCAAGAACAAGATACCTCTGAGGAGGACTCTCTTAAAGTCAATAAGGGTTCTGAGGAAGCATCTCTTCAAAATTCAAACATTCAAAAATAAAAAGAAAAGTTAACACCCACAACTCCTATAGTTGAGCAACCTGCATCTTCATCTACACCTCCTTTTCCTGAAAGACTAGAAATTGACAAGGGGGTGGAAAAACAAATCTTGTTGCCTAACTATGATTTTCTAGATGAATTGAAGAATGTTTGTATCAAGATTCCCTTGCTACAAGCCATTCAAGAGATTCCTATTCTAGCAAAAACCATAAAGGAGTTGAGTTTCAAAAGACCAGGAAGGAAACTAAAAGACACAAGAAGAATCCACCTGGTAGGAAAGATTGCAGATATTATGATGGGAAAAATTACCATGCAAAATTATGTAGATCCAAGAAGTCCAATTGTCAAGACACATATAAATGGGATAGAAATTCCAAACACATTGATTGACTTAGGGGCTGCTATCAACATTATGAGTAGACAGACTATGGAACATCTAAAACTTCCTAACCTTCTTTTTACACCTACTTTACTGCAACTTGCAGATCGATCAATTATTAAACCAGATGGTGTATTAGAAGATATTTCAGTCTCCTTATATTCTTGGGAATATCCGGTAGATTTTATGATTTTGACTCCCAAGAGTAATCTAGGAGGGCACCCACTTATCTTAGGAAGACCTTGGCTAGCCACAGTTGATGCTTTTATTAGTTGTAGATCTGGGGATATGTACATTTCTAATGGTAATTCGACAAAGAAATTCAATTTGTATCCTCCAGAAAAATAAATTACAGAAGTAGGAGACAATGAATGGGTCGATGATGAGGACACTATACAACCTGTCTTTACCATTTCTGAAATGAGTGAGGATAGTCAAATTCTGAACACATTAGAAAATTTTGAGACATCTTCAGAATATGACCCCACACAATTTCAGTTGGAATCTGACATAGAATATTTATCATCAAGACAAATGTCTATTTACTCTATAGAAGAGTTTGGTAGTTCTACCATTGAGATTTTTCCAGGAAAAACATTGAATATCAACAAGCATTTGGAAAAGTCACAACAAGAAGAACTAACCAAAATCTTGCAAAAACATTCTACTGCATTTGCATGGGAGTATACTGACATGAAAGGTATTGATCCTAAGACTTGCATCCATCATATATATATTGAGGAAAACAGTAGACCAATCAGACAACCTCAGAGAAGGATGAATCCAAACCTTAGGGAGATAGTGAAAGAAGAGCTCCAAAAACTACTCAATGTAAACTTCATTTATCCAATTTCGGATAGCCGATGGGTTTCTCCTTTGGTTATAGTACCTAAAAAGAATGGTAAATGGAGGGTATGCATTGATTATAGGGAATTGAACAAAGCAACTTTGAAGGATCACTTTCCTTTGCCTTTTATCGATCATGTATTAGATACATTAGCAAGTAAAAAGTACTTTTAATTTTTGGATGGTTTTAGTGGCTATAATCAAATTCAGGTAGCACCTGAAGATCAAGATAAGACCACATTTACTTGTCCATGGGGGAATTTTTCCTATCGAGTGCTTCCTTTTGGGTTATGTAATGCACCCGCAACATTCCAAAGAGCAGTACTAGGAATTTTTTCTGATCTAATCCATGATTGTGTAGAGGTTTATATGGATGATTTCACAGTTTATGGTAATTCATTTGAAGAGGCATTAGAAAATTTGGAAAAAGTCCTTATAAGATGTAAAGAAACAAACCTTTCATTAAGCCATGAAAAATGCTTTATGATGTTCACTGAAGGGATTGTTTTAGGACATCATATTTCAGGAGATGGGATTAAGGTTGATAGATCAAAAGTTGAAGTCATCTCCAAGTTACCTATTCCAAATTGTCGAAGAGATGTTAGAAGTTTTCTAGGATTTACTGGTTACTATAGAAGATTTATAGAAAACTTCACTAAAATAGCATCTCCACTCTTCAAATTGCTTACAAAAAACTGTGAATTTAAATGGGATCCTGATTGTCAATCAGCTTTTGAAACTTTGAAAACAAGAATATCTGAAGCACCTATCTTGAGAGGACCAAATTGGAAACTCCCTTTCCATATTTCTATAGATGCTTCAGATACAGCTCTAGGAGTTGTGTTGGGTCAAAAAGATTTAGTTCCTTATGCCATTTATTATACCAGTAAAAATTTGACTCCCACAGAGTTAAACTATACTGTGACTGAAAAAGAGTTTTTAGCTGTTTTTCATGCAATTAATAAGTTTAGACATTACATAACAGGCTATGAAACTTTTATTCATACTGACCATTCTGCAATTAGATATTTAATGAAAAAACCTGTTACTAATGGCAGAGTGACAAGATGGCTCTTACTTTTGCAAGAATTCAATATTACTGTGTTGGATAGACCAAGAAAACAAAATACAGTAGCTGATTTCTTGTCTAGGATTCAGAATACTAAAGAAGATTCTCCTGTAGAGGATAAGTTTCCTGATGAATACTTGTTTGCGGTAACTATTAAGACTCCTTGGTATGCAGATATTGCTAACTATTTGGTTACAGGGAAACTACCTTCACATTTATTTCCAAGTGAAAAACGAAAAATTATTCAGGAGAGTTCAAAATATTCATGGATTTCTAACGAATTGTTTAAAACAGGGCCAGATCTTGTGATCATAAGATGTGTCGGGGAAGATGAAATGCCTGATATTCTTAAGGCATGTCATGATGAACCATGCGGCGGACACTTTGCAGACAAAAGGACGGCCTATAAAATCCTTTCTTTGGGATATTATTGGCCTTCCCTCTTCAAAGATGAAAAACAATATGTCAAAAGGTGTGATAGCTGCCAAAGAGTAGGGAAACCTACCCTTTCAAATGAAATGCCATTGCAAACACAGGTGCTCATTGAACCCTTTGAAAAATGGGCTTTAGATTTCATTGGACCTATTAATCCACCATCTAAACAAAAGAAGTATATATTGGTTTGTACTGATTATGTTACTAAATGGGTAGAAGCCAAAGCATTAGTATCTGCTACTGAAAATTCGGTTGTTCATTTTCTTTATGAGGATATTTTTACTCACTTTGGTGTTCCAAGAGAAATTGTGACAGATCAAGGAAGCCAATTCACATCCAACTTGGTGGAGAAATTGATGGAAGAATACAAAATCAAGCACAGAAGATCTACTCCTTACCATCTGCAAGAAAATGGTCAAGTGGAGTCCACAAACAAAGTTCTTGAAAGTATCATCACCAAAACTGTTCATCTACATAGAAGAGATTGGGCAGAAAGGCTTCCTGAAGCCTTGTGGGCCTACAAAACTACATGGAGAAATACAGCAGGACATTCTCCCTATGAACTTGTTTATGGGAAGGAAGTCCTACTCCCCATTGAGTTCCAAGTCAAGACCTTCAAGATAGCAGTTCAGTTGGGGATGGACTTATCAGAAGCCCAAAAGCATAGAATGGAGCAGTTGAGCGAGCTAGATGAGATCAGACAAGAAGCAATTTTAAGAACTGATCTAGTTCAATATCAAAGAGCTAAATGGCATGACAAGTACATCAAAGAGAAGAAGTTTCAAGAAGGATATTGGGCATTGTTATTTGATTCCAAGTTTAAATATTTTCAAGGAAAATTTCAGACTCATTGGCTTGGGCCATATGAGATTGACAAGATCTTTAGCAATGAAGCGGTAAGAATCAAGACCATTGATGAGTTTCAAACTCCTCTTATTGTGAATGGCCACAGATTGAAAGTTTATCATAAGCCACTCTCAAAAGAGGAATTTGTCAAAATGTTTCAAGAAAATTATGCAATCAGGCTGGTACAGAAGAATTCTTCTTCTCCACCAGCCTAGCTTTTGTTCTTTTCAGTTTTTAAAAAAAAAAAAAAAATTTGTATAAGCCTGAAAACCAATCACTGATTGGCAGTCTTATACAGAAAATATTGGGTGAAAATCAGGAACACCTGACACCCTATATTTTCCAAAAAAAAACTCTCTTTCATTTCACAAGTTTTGTGACCACCCACTCCATTCCATTCCACTTCATTCCACTTCATTCCATTTCACTTCATTTTTCATTCCATTTTACCAATAAAATTCTCTTTCATGACCATTTCCATTTAGTCATTTGTCATCCGTTCATTTCCATTCACCCAAATAATAGTTGTGTCAGTTTCCACAGCTGACATCTGTTTCCGCAGCTGACACCAGTTTCCGCAGCCAGAAGCAGATTCCGCAGCTACCACTCTGTTTTCAAAAGAATGTACAGCCAGATTTTATTTCCATAATCATGAAATAAAATGTAGGTATGAGGACCAAAAATGAAGACATGGAGAATTCAAGATATCAATGAGGAGCAACTAATTGAAGACCAAGGAAAAAGGCAAAGATTCCAAGGTATGAGTAAAAATTCATTTCAAATGGCATTTAAAACACATTTTTATATAGTTCTAAACCATAAGCTCCATCCATTATGTACAATGATTATATTGACAAACTTCGTAACCCTTTCACGATCTCCATATGATATTCTCACATTCATTCTCAAACGGTCCCATAATTAAACCACCGATCTTCACTCATACTCCGATATTCCACCGGTGACAATGAGACGTAGTTGATTTGACTACGGCTTCTTTTAGCCGCATAAAATCCATAGCCGTTGTTTAAACGTGCTTACATTTATTTTGCAGCCACCAAATTTCAAATACTGCCAGATCTGTTATACTCTTCCTATTATTCTATTAATCTCACAGCCGTATCTCTGCCGTGCTCACGAAACCCTTTTCTGTTCTGCTTCTCTCCATTTCATTCTTTGTTACGCTACAGTCTGTATACCCATTCTCTGATATCTACCTACAGTCATCGTGCTCATTTCTGTTCATTCAGTCGTCCTACTTCCATTGAACCCTCCTCACACAGGCAATTTTTTAAAGAGCAGAAAGAAAGATGGGTAAATTGTTGAGAGCGGAACCAGAAGGACCTAAATTCATGGAAGGATATCCGCAAGTCAGGGATATATTGAAGAAGGCAAAGTGCCTGCGGTTTATCCAAAATTTTAGAGGCTACCATAAAGAAGTGACAAAAGCTTTTGCAAGGTCGTTCAATGGCCTGGAAGTAGAGATTGGAGACCTTAAGTTCACGGTGAATGAGGCATCTATAGCATCTGCCATAGAACTTCTTCAAGAGGGTGAACGATGGTTTAAGAACAAAAGCATTAGTGATGAAGCTTGGAGAGTAATTCTACATAACCCAGGTATGGACATAACTATTTTTAAAAGAGGAATTCATGTTCATGCTTTGAAAGAGGAATGGGCTACTTTGCTGCTAGTTGTTCAAAAATTCATCACCTGTGAAGGCCGTTTTGGGTCCACGTATATGTACCATACCAGATTGCTGATGAATTTTCTAGATAATCAAACTCTCAATCTCCCATATTTTCTATTAAATAGTTTGAAGAAGATGTCTGTGACTGTTCAGAAACATTTAGGGGTTGTAGAACCACATCTATATGACCATGGTCTTGTAAAAATTTTGATTGAAAAAGAGTTAAAGGAGAAGGACACATGGGAACAATTTTTGATTAGAAATTTCTTTGAGGAACCACAAGAAATTCCTGAAGGTAGCACATCAAGAAGGAGTAGGAGAAAAAGAACAAATGATGAAACTCAAAGTACTCCTACTACTACAATTGAAATAAATAGTAGGGAAGAGAGACTGTCAAAAAGGAAGAAGAAAGAAACCAAGGGTAAAAAGCCAATAACATCAAAAGAGAGAAAAAGTATTGAGGCTATAAATCAAACCCCTTCTTCCGAAGAAGAAGATCATCAAGTGTTATCTGAGAGATTGGTTCATCTTCAAAAATAGTTATCTATAGCTAAGAAGAAGGAGAAAGGGAAACAAAAGCAAAAAGATAGTGGTCCACAGCGTGTGAGAAGAAGTTCCAGGCTTAAGGGGAAGTTGAGGAAAACACAAATGAAGGGACCTCATTTTATCGATTTGGGAGAAGAAACATCTGAACAGTCCCCAGCTGACTATAGTCCATCTCACTCTCAGTCAGTCAGTGAACCTGGTTCATTTCATTCTCAGTCAGACATTGAACATAGTCCATCCCATTCTCAGCCAGATGTTGAAGTGAGCCCTTCTCAGCCAGATTTTGCAGACAACTCTCCTTCACAGCATTTTGGGGACAGCCCAATAAAAATGACACCTAATATAGACCCCAAGCAGCAAGAAGTATATGATTATATAGAATCTTTAGAAAAAGCGGCTACAGGTCCCAGTACTTCGTCCATTCAGCCTCACAAAGTACAAAATGATCTAGTCCAATCACTGAAACAAGAAGTCTTTGAGCTAGAGCTTTTAAATAAACACATTAAAAATGAAAATGAGACATTGAAGGAACAAAGTAAATTGGACAAAATCATTCGTGATAATACCATGCTACATCTGGGAATATGGCAGAAGAAGAACAAGAAATTGAAAAAGAAATGCTAGAAGTTAAGCAGAGCACTGGTTAATATCAAATTTGGATGCTTAATGAAGAAGCCTAGGATGTTAGCAGCACCAAGGAAGAAGAAGAGAGGATTGGATGTACTGGCTGAAGTGTCAAGGCATATGAACTGAAGAAGGATTATCAAAATTTTGGTTGCATGAGGACATGCAACACCTTCACAGTGGGGGTATGTTGAGTCTCAAATCTGCATCTTTCTTATACATCTTCCTAGACCTTTTTCACTCACCTGAACCTTCCAAGTTGTCAATATCATTGTATATTAATTGCAAAAGAGCATCTAAAATGATTTTTAACTATATTTTGTGTCTGCTGTTTGATTTAGATTTTTTCTCATTTAGCTGCGGAATCTTGCCACTTTCCGCAGCTGCTGCAACTTTCCGCAGCCATTTTGTGAAAGTCTATGTTACAGGTGTCTTCAGGAAAAACGAGCCACATGGGCAAGTCAGAAATGATGTGGACATAGATCGTGTCCTATTGGCTCGAGAAAATTCACCTAAGGAGGCTGCGGTCAAAGGTGGCCAAGTGGAAGTCAACCGTAGAGTCCCACGGTGACAGGACTCTGTTTCTCATCACGTGAGGATTTGCATGACCGTTTCTAACTTACGAGAGACACATCAACACCTGTACACGGCTCCATAAGCCGAATCCAACATCCACTCTTCATAGATTTACTCATCAACGCGGCCATGATCCTAGATCTCTGGACGTAATGGTTTACGTGTTTCCTATCAGCATAAACTTTAGGGAATTAGTTATATTTCCTTTGTTATAAATAATGCGTTTGTATACGCATATTAGATTAGTCTCCATTAGCCTCCAGATAGCTCTGTAATGTAATTACGTTGCCACTGTGCCGTAATATCACCTCTCTGTTATGACTGCATTTTAATATATAAGAAGACTCTGTTTCCAAGCGTAATTCGTATTTGAAGGTTGTTGCCAAGGCTGGTGCAGAGGGCCCCTGCACACGCTGAGGTTTTGTGCATTATTGTATAGTTCTTGTTTTATTTCTTTAAGCTCATTGTGCCATAAGTCATTCATTTGTTTATACATTGCATCTTTCATGGTATTTATACTTCATCTCTGTTTATAATCTTTCATGCTTTACACTTTACTTCTGTCCAGAATCTTTCATGTTTTATGTTAACTGATCAGTGTTCTTGTTTCAGATTTCAAATAGGAAGCCCGGGCATTTGCATATATTTTGACTAATGACATGGAATCAATATTGTTCTGCTGCTAATTTACTTTTCTTAGTTTCTATTTAATTTCAGTACTGCTTTGTTTATTTCAGTCTTGCACATTTGCTTCAGTAGTTAGATTTAGATATATTAAATTGCTCATGTCATTTTCAGTTACCTCCGAAAGCCACAGCTGGACTGATGGTGAGGGATTGAAGTATGAATGTGTAGTTTTATATTAGTTTACTTTCTGCAAGTTAGATATATTAAATTGCTCATGTCATTTTCAGTTACCTCCGAAAGCCACAGCTGGACTGATGGTGAGGGATTGAAGTATGAGTGTGTAGTTTGATATTAGTTTACTTTCTGCAAGTTAGATATATTAAATTGCTCATGTCATTTTTAGTTACCTCCGAAAGCCACAACTGGACTGATGGTGAGGGATTGAAGTATGAGTGTGTAGTTTGATATTAGTTTACTTTCTGCAAGTTAGATATATTAAATTGCTCATGTCATTTTCAGTTACCTCCGAAAGCCATAGCTGGACTAATGGTGAGGGATTGAAGTATGAGTGTGTAGTTTGATATTAGTTTCTTTTTTTGCAAATTAGATATCAGGTTGCTCAAGTTGTTTATGGTTACCTCCGAAAGCCATAGCTGGACTAATGGCGAGGGATCAGAATATAAGTTGATGTAATTTGATTTAGATTTACTTTGTTGCAATTCCTGGATTTCTTTAAGCATAGTTTCTTTTGTGTTTAGACAGCAACAAGGATAGTTTGGTTTTCATGCTCAATAGTTCACTGTTTTGATTTACTAGGTTAGCAGCACATTTCCATTTCCTTTCAAGTTTTTTCATTGTATGTTTCAAATTCCTTTTGAAGTTTCAAGTTGGTAAATCATTATAAAGGATATCATTGCCTTGAACAATCATAACCATACTTGTTTTTATTTTAGAATTTCCATCTCACATTAGAAAACTAAAAACGACAAAAAGATAAGAAATAGGTTATCTTGCACATATAGTGTGCCACACTTCATCAGCTTACGAATCCTGGATTGATAAATTAATGCATGAAGGTTCCAACACACGAAGGTAAAAGAGGTGAGACCCTTAGAAGCATTCAATAGTACGCAGCTTGAAAGGAACACATGAGCATATTGACATTACAAGATAACATGCGAAATAGTGTACAAGTTAATCGTGATGAATTAATATAAAAACAAACATTCAACAAGACTCATACCCATGCAAATGAAATAGTTCATAAGAATAAGTTAAATAACATACATTTACAATACAACAATAATAGTCCTACTATATTCATAACATATGCATTAAAGTGTGCCGGCTGTGAGATTTTATGAAAAGTGAAAGTTCCAATCATACATACACCATTGATGAACCCCTAGCCCCACTATTGGAATGTAAAGTCAACAACACCTGATCCTCCAAATAGGGATACTCCCTCTATTCTATGTAGAATACAAGGCTCTCACAAAAATCCCAAGCTCTTTCTAAGCCAAAGCCTAGCCAAAATCTGTTTAGGTGAGTTATGAGGATATATTTATAACAAAGTGGGGGACCTTTTCGCATTCCCCTGTATGAATCTTGTACTCCCCTCATGAATATTCAACTTCTTTACATAATGACTCATTACATTACATCATGACTCTCCACATTCCAATATTGACACTTGGAATTACAATGGATAAAATGAGTTCAAGAAACTTCATTTTCCTTTTATAACATCACCAAATGTGCTTTTTTGTCTTCTAGTGAAATCATACATACTTGGAGAAAAAAAAAACATTTTTGAACAACTTGATCATGTAGCATACTTCATTTGAGGAAATACAAATTTCCTTTATTTTATTTTCCTATCTTTGCTGACTCCGAATGTAAATGACTTGTATGGTGAAAATGAGATTTTTTTTGCCTTCTTTCATGACATGATTGAACCTTATGGTGGCAAAAAAAAAGAGACCTAGACCCTAGTCTAGATGGAGGTGTGGTGACTGATCTAAGACCCTAGATGATTAATAGATGACATGACCCTGAAATGATGATGACCATGAATGGAGTGTAGGGAGTAGCATTTAGACCTAGACAACATTCAGTGTAAAACATTTTATTTGAAAATTTATTTGAAAACATGAAATTTTGACCTAGGACCACTATATTATGTTGTTTTCAAAGAATATATCCACAAATTTTTAGAAGTGTACTTTGATGATTGGACTATTGAAGAAACTTGTCTCCATCTTGCGTTTGATGCTAGACACTTGTCAACAATACCATATTTCTTTGAACTTGAAGAAGTGTATATTATGTGTCCCCTTTGGTATCTTGTCGGGACATATTGTCTATCAACAAGGATTGATGGTTGATCCAACCAATTTTTTTTCATTATTAATTTGGATCCCACAACGAATGTGAAACTATTTCACTTGATTAGGACATACTAGATATTATGAGAAGTTTATTCAATCTTACGAGAAGACAATTGCGCTGATGGAGAAGCTGCTGAATAAGGATGCCAGTTTCTGTTGGGATGAGTATTGTCAGAAGAGCTTGGACATACTCAAGGATAATATGGTGAGTGTGCCTATCATGGAATTCCAATATTGGTCAAAGGAATTCCATGTCCATGTTGACACTTCATGTATCACACTAGGAGCTTTATTAGTGCAGCCAAGTGTTGGAGATATTGATCATCAGATTGTGTTTGAAAGTCAGAAGCAGTCAAATGCTAAGAGAAATTATTCAACCACAAAACAATAAGGGATAGCAATGTTGTCTGCATGGCAAAAGTTCTGTCATTATCTTTTTAGATGTCATTTCAAGATGTTCACAGATCACTCCGCTTTGAAATACCTAGTGAACAAGCCTATGTTGGGGGGGGGCGGAATCTACAAAAGGCTCCTCTTGTTCCATAAATACAATTTTGGGGTGATTTTGAAGCCTAGAAGTTTGAACGAAAAAATTAACCACTTATCGCACATTGAAAATGGTGAAGAACCAACTAATTCAGAGGATGGATTATCAGATGCGCCATTTTTCGCTATTAAGATAGTTGATGATAATTTTTCATATATCATCCATTTTTTGACCACTGTATGTGCACCTGGGGAATATACAACTAAAAAGAATAAAGAGTTGGTCGCGCACGCAACAGACTTCACCTTGATCGCAGGTCAATTATACAAGATGGGAGTTGATGAAGCTTTGAGGCGATATATTCCTGATTTTGAAAGACCTATCATATTGGCTGAAGCACATAGAGGCGTTGCAGGTGGTAATTATGTTGGAAAATCGACCACGCAGAAGATCTTAAGGGTTGGGTTGTGGTGGCCTATGGTGCACATTGATTCAAAGGAATATTGTCGCGCTTGTGATGTATGTCATAAGATGGGAAGACCCTCGTGCCGAGACAAGATGCCACTACAACCGCGAGTAACTTTACATGCCTTTGAAAAGTGGGTAATTTATTTTGTTGGACCGATTAACCCCCCAAGGAAGAATACTAGAGCATGATATATCGTCACTGCTATAGATTACTTGACTAGGTGGGCGGGGGCTCAACCTATGAAAGATTTCAATGCAGAATCGACTGTGCACCTTATCTTTGAGAATATTCTGACAAGGTTTGGGTGCCCCAAAATTTTGATGAGTGATCAGGGTACGCATTTTCTAAATGAGACCATTCAGGCGCTGAAAAAAAAATCAGAGTACATCATCATAAGAGCATGCTCTATCATCCTCAGGTGAATGGAACCCTAGAAGTGTTCAATAATATTTTGGGAAAAGTGCTCACGAACATATGCAACGTGAATGACAATGACTGGGATGTGCACACACCTATTTTTTTGTGGGAATACAGGACCACATTCAAGAAGCTAATGGTACAAACACCTTTCAGGATGGTATATGGACATGAGGCCATGATGATGATGGAATACATTGTCCCTAGTCTGCGGATCACAACACTCCCCAGGATGTCTATTCCAGACATTATGTAGGAGTGGTTGTCACAGCTTGTTGTATTGTAAGAAGATAGATTCATTTTTGGTTTTCACCAACAGGTGCAGAAGGTACACGAGGAGGCTTGGCATGATCAACATATCAGACATAATATTTTTAAGAAGGAGGATTAGGTGTTACTTTATGACAATAAGTTTGCACACTTTCTAGGGAAGTTCAAGATGCATTGGCTTGGGCCCTATATTATCAAGGAAATCACAGAAGGAGGTTTAGTTCATTTTGTGACCTTAAATGGTGAATTAATTCCTATAAATGGTAATGGTAGTCACCTAAACGCTTACATGGATGATCCCATCCCTGTGCATGCTAAATGATTATATGGCTTGAAGAATGTCTTAACGCTTTGAAATGTTGAGAGAGGCTGCAGGACTTTAAAGAAAGTTGTTAGAGGTTAAAAAAATTATTGTCAAACTTTTGGGCAACGAAGTTTGCAAGCACATAGGTATCTATGAAGCCAATGCATAGGTTGTGCCAGAAGGAGGTTTCAGTCACAAGAAAGCTAGAAACTAGCCGTTGGAACAATAAAAATAGACATGAAAACTTTGTTACCATTTATAGGAGCAGATAACCTGCATTTAAGAAGGAGATTCTGCAATATTTGGGTCTGTTTGAGCATTAATGGAGTTGCTTCAACATACATAAGGTTGTTAAGGCCATGACATCACTTTAAATATCGCATGAAGGTATATACAAGTTCCCTTTTATTTCTGTATTATCTGATCAAAGTATTCCCTCTGCTCTCACTCTGTTAGTTTTTTTTTATGTCTGCTTCTTGGGAAAAACTTGAGGAAATGTTGCGCTAACAAGGGTTAGGAAATTTAGTGCCTGAAGCTATCATAGCATCTCGGCCCACCCCTACTATGCTTGTTGCTAGTAGTGCGAAGAAGAAAAAGAATGACCAGTCATCGGGTACTCAGAAGTCCCCGCACAAAGTAACCCTGAAGCAAAATAAGGCTCCCCAAAAAGAGATATAGAAGCAGCCAATGGAAGATATTGAGGAAGAATTTGAGGTAACTATGTTGAAACAAGGATTTGTTGAGGAGGGTGACCCTATTTCATAGTTGCCTCCATATATGACCCTGCAGAAGCTATCGATAGATGTTACGTGGCATGTTGATAAGATCAAAGCACATGTCGATACACCGCTGCTCCCTGAAGATGTCGCCTTTGAGGGTGATCTATTGACATGGGTCCCCTTTATAAAGTTAGAGGATTTGGATTTGGTGGACTGCGTAAAGCTCCCTTAGCTTGTGTCATCACAATATTTGGAGGAAGCCCCCTATGAAGACAAATCACGTAATCAAAGTGGAGCCTAGTATGCAATGGGCTTTGGGATTGCAAAAGGCCTGGATCTTCAGCTTGTTACACATCCCCCATTTTGGGCGTAACACCATCAATGATGTTTGTCTGTGCCAGCTGCTGGCTCTGGTGCATGCCAACTACTTATGGTTGGGGATGTGAATCCCTATTGGTGACATGCTCTTCCATCAAATCACAGGATTTCCATACCAAGGAGCAAACCCAGCTGAAGCCTTTGGAGGGAAGGGCCAAGAGAAGAAAGTCACAAAGAATATGAAGTAGAAATACAGAGCATTCCAAAATACAAGGGGATTTTATTTTAGCACTATCGAAAACGCGCTTGTTATATTTTCTACTCAGATCTTGGCCTGTACACTAATGAGGAAATGTGGAGCCAAAGAAGTTCTAGCATTGGTCATTGCACTAGATGCACATTGCGTTAAAGGTGTCTAGCACAATTGGGCAAAGTATCTATGTTAGGAGTTCATGGATAATGTTCGAGAGGTGCATGAAGAAGGATAATTTTTCCACTACACATGGCTTTTGTTGCTCATTTTTCTAGTGGGATGGAAGACACCATCACAGTCACAACTTCCTGACGTTGAACCTGGCCTATGCGAAGCAGCATGCTATGCATCTCTATGGGTGACAAAGAATCTTCAAGGTTGACAAAAAAATAAGATATTTTGGGTCTTGTTCCAGATAGAGCTACACCAGTTTGTTCCGTCGAAGCCACATATCTCGCCCACACTTTATAATCAATTCAAGCGCATTGCAGACTTTAAGGTGTAATTTCACAACATGCACATTCATGTGAAGGCAGATATGTTTAATGTTTGGTATGACCTGCCTTAAATTATCACGAAATATTACCTCATCCAAGTAACTACCTATTGGCATCCTTCCAATTAATTTCCATAATATATATCAGTGCCACTTCTTTTGCCCAAAAGTAGTCATCTGCATCAATTCTGCACACCATGAAAATCACAAAGAAAGATACACAAGAGCCTATGACCACAATAGATATGGAGGAGCATCCAAAATACATTGTGGAGGTTCACAGTGATGAAGAGTTGAAGGAAATTGAGGGAGACATTGTCGACACCCCTTCAACATAGACAAACACTTGTTGAGGCACCAAGATAGGGCCCCAATCCCCATTAGGCCTGCACACGAAGAGGAAGGGACTGAGCCCCTTGTCTTAACAAAAGGTGAATTTTATGAAATTTGAAACATCATTAAGACTGTCACTGAAGAATCTTGGAGCATCATTGAGAAATAATACAAGACCATCTTTAATGATGTTCAGCAAGGCCTCCAACAGCTAAGGGTTGAAGCAAGAGAGATGCAGGTGAGCGTGAAACAAGAGGACGCAATTCAAGAAAGAACGCTTTGAGTCAGCACTCTAGTCGCATAGCCAACCACATAGAGCACAATAATATAGCTTCCTGACAGAGGACTCCATTCTTTGCATCCAGGACTATGCGCTACGTCTCGCTCATGGCTGGAGATTGGAGTCAACTTGGCTCCGCTCCCAAGTGACCTGTTGCACTCACTACACACCATGATCACCAATGAGTTTCAGTACTGGTAGTACTATGCATCATTCACAATGACATAAGAACAAAATAGGGCTAACAAGTTATAGCAGGGTCAGCAGATAGTCAATCAAGCACGAAGCACCATAGAGGTCCAACACGCGCAGCTACAAACACTCATCAACCGACTCTCGTATGAGATTCCAGGTTTTTCGATATAAAATAAACCTACTGCCACTACAAAGCTCGAGATTCTTGCAGCCACGCTGAAATCTCTAAATTCAAAAATAGAGACAATGCACGCAGACTCGGAACAAAATATTGCAAATTTGTAGACAATGATACAACCAGAGACACCACCAGAAGTCTAGGTACAACGAGTTGCCATTTTTCAAGAGTCCACATCCAAAATTACTGCCGATATATATAAATACAAAAAAAAAATTGAAGTCCCATTAGGGATATGGTCCTCTATCCAGGAAGATCCAGTACTTCAACAATTGCAAACAAACATTCGCAATAAGCAGCTACAGTTTGATGAAATTTGGGTCGCGGCGTGGACCCTAGTTCTTGCACAAAGATTAGTCCGGTTGCAGGAACGCCAACGTATTCAGGATGACATGGATATGTTTCACCGCAAGGACCCAACCTTGGGCTAATTAAGCACTACAATTTTCACAAAAAATTGAGGGTGTGCTCAAGGGACTCCGCAAGACTCATCACAACATCAACTTAGCATTAAAGAGGATGACCATAGAAAATTTAGTCAAGGAAGCATATAGAACTACCATGCAAAGTGATGAGACCATACAACCTCTAAAAGAATCCATCCAAGAACTTAAATCCAAGATTTGGGAATCGAGACTAGAGTGACTTGAGGATGAGTCACAAGTTTGTGTTGCGGGCTTGTTGGGCTAGTGTCCTGTAGGGTTAAGTTTGAGTAAATTTTATTATTTTGTAAAAGTGCAGTGCACATGTCAAGGGGCTATGGGGTGGGTCAAATATCATTCCTTTTGTAACAGGTAAAAGTGTAAAACATGGGGCTCAAACCATGGTTTTATTCCATGGTTTTTGCGTGTCTAAGTCATATGAAAAGGGCATGTATGAGTCAAGTCAATAATAACATGATAGATCGTCTTATTTTATGTATGTGATTTTGGGCAAGTTTTTGTGATAAGTCTGAGTAGAGATAGGCTCCTGTGGTTATGTGCGAGGACTCTGTGGCTATGTGCGCAAGGGAAGTAATTGTAGTCATTGAATATTGACTTAATAAGGAGAAGTTTCGATGATATTATTAGTTTACTTGCATGACAATTGTCTTATGAATTAATGTGTTGATTTACTTATAGATCTATTTCACTTTACATTATTGATGCGTATTTGTATGAGTTAATTATATAATTGCACAAGGTTTATATCATTTTCTATTAATTTAGATCTAAATACGAATAGATCTCTATGTTTATGCAAAACTGCATCTATGCTAAGGGTTAGATCCACAACATATTCCTCCCTCAGGGTGGGGAAACCTGATTCCAGCACCCCCCATAATGCTTCAGGTGAGAGTTTGTTCTGAGCAAGTAGATCACCGCTGAAAGGGCCAATAGTTGGAAGGTTTTGTTGGCTTCTCAGAACACTCTAAACCTAGGTCAAGACCCCTTAAGCCAACACCACAAAATTGGATTCCCCGAAGCTATCTGTTCATGATTCATCAAAGCGAAAGCCTAAATATCCTTACCTTAATTGTGATGAATATCATTACACTAAGGATTTCCCCTGTCGTGCTGAAGTAAGTCGTCTCCTGAAAGGCACTATAGGGACACCAACTATACTAAAGGAACCTTTCCCATCTCAGTAGATGAAATTGGTAGACCAATCTCAAGGTCAGACCTCCGGAATCTCTCAAGTGTTCATGAGTGGCATGAAACCTATTCACCTAGCCACCATATCAAAATATTTTTAGACTCCTAAGAACCTGTGGTGGAGAAAAATGCCACTGATATACCCTATCCCTCCATTCCACCCAATTATGGTCCTCTCCATATCGAGAAACCTAGAACTGATTCTGTTGAGATTGCAACAAGATGATGAGCTTAGTGAAAATAATCGCCTTCACTAAGTGGGCCTGTAGACTATTTTTTGGTGCAAGTCTATTTTTAGACTATGTCTATTTTTAAACATGTCGATCATATTATATGAGTTGCAAGATGCTATTTGTGGATGGTTGGTCAAGTTGGAAAAATAGATGTTCTTTTTTAGACATATTGGGTGGAATCTATTTTTAGATTGCCAGTCCAAAAATAGATATGTCGAATATTATTAGCTCTTAATAATATTTGGACTATAAACATTATCTTATTCTCTTGGAGCACTTCAGTTAAGTGCACAGATGTGGCACAGGAGCTGACAGAAGGAATTACGCTATTCCTAAGGATTAATTGGAGCTATTGCATGGAGAATTCAGTTAGAACTCACGTGACAGAGTTTGGTGGAGTTATTGAGGTAATTGGTGGAGTTGTGTTCAGTTTAACTCAGTTAGACACAGTTGAGCTAGTTGTATCTAGTCTAAATGATTGATACACTAGTGAGAGTGGTGTGAATTAATTAGTTAATTAATTCACTGATGATTAACTCATTAATCAACTGAAGAATACATCAATTAACTATAATGCATGGACAGTTTCAGTGGAGACTAGTGGAGAGGTAGGTGAAAGAGCAGTGTGACTATCAGTTGTGACTATACTGGTGCATGATCTTGCACCACACATTGATGGGAATGCCAATGAGGATTGCACAATGCAATCCAGGTGGATTTGAACTCATTCAAAGCCCATATTCAGCAGGGATTGCGCAGTAGAGGCAGGCTAGCAGGTGGCAGAGGATCAGTGCATGGATTTGCTAGATCAGGACCTAATTAGTGTGTAGCGATTGGAGATTGTACTGAGAGCTTGTGAGAAGCTTTGTATGATGATTTTTACATGATCTCTATGACATATATTATGCAGATATTTGGGGGTTTTCATCTTTAATCTTTCCCATAAATCACTTTGTTAATGTGTGTGAATTTTTATGGTTTTAATGTGTGCATGCAATTGATTTAAATTTCTGCATATGATGATCAATGGTGGAATAGATTTTGTATTGTGCATGAAGTCAAATAGTGTATGATCAGGTTAATCTTAGACATATAACATATCAGTTATATAATTTATACATGGTATCAGAGCGATATTGATCATTGGAGCAATTGCAAAGCATTGAAGCGGTTGAGTTTTGTGCTGGTGGAATTCGAATTTGCAGTAGTGTTTTCTTGGTGTCGAGGTTGAGTTGTCTTTCAACGGATTTTGATTGGAGTATGCCCTTGAGGGTAGCTTGAATTATATTTCATGGAAGGATAGGATGGAGGCAGTGCTGGAGGATAATTTGTTGAAGGAGTTCATAGATGTAGAAATTCCAAAACCTGCTTCTAGTGATGCTGCCGCACTTGACGCATGGCAAAAGAAGACAGCAAAATGTCAAAGGATTCTATTGGAAGGTGTGAAGGATCACATAGTGTCCAGCCTTCATGGTAAAGCTTCTCCATTCTTGATGTGGAAAGCTTTGACAAACTTGTTCCAAAGCAAGAGCAACCAGAGGAATTTGGTGCTCAAGGATAAGCTCAAGAAAGTAAAAATGGAGAAGGGCGAAAGTATACCCAAGTACCTCACGAAGTTCGTCTAGTGCAGGGATGAACTGGAAAGTGTGGAGGTTACTACAGATGAAGAGGACTTGGTGAGCTTGGCTCTCCTTGGGCTTCTGAAGAGTTTGCATTCCTATGAGGACTCTGTCAATGGTCAGGAGAAACTGCCAGGATGGGAGCGAATTTGGTCGGATCTTGTGCAGGAGGAGATAAGGCGAAGTACCAGGGATGGATCTTCATAGAAGAATGAAGATGAAGAAAATTTCACTTTGGCTGCCAAAGCAAGGAAGGGGATGAGCAAGAAAAATACTTCTCAATCCGGTGCGAAAGGCAAGAAGCAGGACATGTCCAAGGTGAAGTGCTTTCACTGTCACCCACACGGACACTACTCCACTAATTGTCCATAGAAGAAGGAAAATAAGCAGGTTGCTGGATCCGTAGCTGGAGAGGCCTTAGCCTCGCAGTTTGAGCTGGATTTTTCGCTGATCGCATGCTTGGTCTCAAGTGTGATGGGTTCAGTGTGGTTTCTTGACAGTGGTGCATCTTTTCATATGACCAGAGACAAAGATTTGTTTAGCGATCTGGATGAGAAGGATCTTGGAGTGCACATCGAGATGGGTGATGATGGTAAATACATTGCAACTGGTATCGGGACCATTTCCTTTGAGAGGGAGTCTGGTAAACCTTTCATATTTAAGGATGTCATGCATGTTCCAGGATTGAAGAAGAATCTAATCTCGGTGGCCATGTTGGAAGACAAGGGATATGATGTTGTCTTTAGCGAGGGAAAGTCTTTCCTGTGCAGTAAGACAACTGGTGAAACCCGGAGGATAGGGGTTTGAGTTAAGAACCTTTATCAGTTGCAGGTAGATGGCTGCACAGCAATGGTAGGCAAGGCAGAAGGAGTGGTAAGCCGGGATGAGGGCGACCTATGGCATAGGAGATTGGGCTATCTTCACCATGGTGCTTTGAAAATTTTGCAGCATATTTCTACCGGGCTTCCCAAAGGTACACTTGCGTAGTCAGATCAGTGCAAGGGATGTACTTTGGGAAAATTTGTGAAAGCCACCTTTCACGAGAAGGATAGTTGCGCCATGATGATCCTTGAGAGAATTCACATAGACGTGTGTGGACCTTTCTCAGTAGCTTCGACAGCAAAGCACAGGTATTATGTGATATTTGTTGATGAATTTTCTCGTAAGTGCTGGATCTTCTTCATGAAGAAGAAGAGTGAGACATAATCAAAGTTCTGTGAGTTCAAGGCACTGGTGGAGAAAGATTCAGGGAAGCAGGTGAAGGCTCTTAGGAGTGACAATGGTGGTGAATTCATCTCTAGCGAATTCAAGGACTTTTGCAGCACAGAAGGAATTCGAAGAGAGCTCATAGCACCTCATAACCCACAGTAGAATGGGATCGCGGAGTGAAAGAACAGAACGATCGTGGGTGTTGCACGGGCGATGTTGCATGATTAGGTTCTTCCCATACACTTGTGGGCTGAGGCATGTAATACTATGGTTTATGTGCAAAACCGTTGTCCTCACAGGATACTTGGCATGAGTACACCCGAGCAGGTGTTTTCTGGTAAGAGGCTTGATATTTCTCATTTGAAGATTTTTGGCTCACCTTATTACATTCATGTGATGAAGGATGCCAGGAAGAAGCTGGAGCTGACCACAGAGGTTGGGATATTTTTTGGGTACACAGAAACACCCCACAACTATCGTGTGTATTTTCCAGACAGTCGGAAGACTGTTGTGCGACGAGATATCAAATTTCATGAGGAGAATGCCATGAAGTGTTTGCTCGAGAGGGAGCCACACTTACATGTAGATGAGGAGCTATTAGTTCCTAAGGATGAGCCTCAGGATGTGGATCAGCCACAAGAGGAGGTTCATGGAGTGGAAGAAACCACTCATGCAACACCAACCATCAGAGGGCAGAAGCGCACTACAGAAGTTGAGCGACTGAATCCGGATGCAGAGAAGATTGTAGGAACACCTACATCATAGCGCAGACAAAGAAATTCACCTGAACGATATACTGGATACATGGCTCTGATGAGAAAGTGTATCGTGATAGAGCCATCCTCTTTCGAGGAAGTTGTGGAGGACCCTGCATGGGTAGATTCCATGGTGGAAGAGTATGATTCGATTGTCAAAAATAGTGCATGGGAGATTTTCCCAAAGCCGAAAGGGAAATCAGTGGTAGGTTCGAGATGGATCTAAAAAGTGAAGCAAGCAGTTGATGGGAGCGTCGAGAAGTACAAGGCAATATTTGTTGCCTGTGGCTTCTCACAGATCGAGGGGATCAACTATGAAGAAACCTTTGCACCTGTCGCAAGGTATTCTTCCATACGGAGCATCCTAGCTCTCTCAGCGCAGATGTGGTGGCACATTCATCAGATGGATGTGGAGGTTGTGTTCCTCAATGGAGTCATTAAGGAGGAGGTGTACATAGAGTATCCCGAAGGTTTCGAGATCTTTAGCAGTGAGTCGCATGTGTGCAGGCTCAAAAGAGCGTTGTATGGGTTGAAACAAGCACCTCGTGCTTGGTACACACTGATAGACAGTTATTTCACCAGACTTGGTTTTACCAAGAGCGAGGCGGATCCCAACCTGTGCCAGATATTGGTTGAGGGTAAGTTTCTAATCATTGTACTTTATGTAGATGATTTGATACTGATCGGTGATGAACAATTGATACTCTCATGCAAGGCTGATCTTGCAAAAGAGTTTGAGATGAAGGACTTGGGCCTCCTTCATTATTTCCTAGGATTGGAAATTTGGCAGCGCAGTGATGGATTGTTTGTGTCTCAAGGCAAGTATGCCCCGGAGATACTGGAGAAGTTCAACATGAATGGCTACAAGCCTATCGACACTCCTCTTCCTGGTGGTTGGAGGAAAGAGGATGCTACATCGGAAGAGGTAGTGGATGCCACTATTTACCGACAGTTGGTGGGGTCACTTATGTATCTAGTCAATACACGACCCGACATATGCTACGCAGTTAACCAGCTTTCACAAGCCATGGTTAAGCCTACCAAGCTATTTTGGAAGGGGGGGAAGCATGTATTGAGATATCTCAGAGGCACATCGGGATATGTATTATGGTAGAGACAGTCAGATGAGGTGAAGCTCTGTGGCTTCACGGATGCAGATTGGGCAGGGAGCCCAACGGACAGAAAGAGCACATCTGGATGGATTTTCAGTATTGGGTCGACAACAGTTTCTTGGTACAGTAGGAAGCAGAGATCCGTGGCACTCAGTTTAGGGGAGGCTGAGTACATGGTAGCAATTTTGGCTGCATGCAAGGCTATATGGATGAGGAAGATCCTGGTCGGGTTGTTCGGTTCACACTTATATCCTACTGTGATATATTGTGATAATCAGAGTTGCATCAAACTCTCGGTTAATCCAATATTTCATGATAGATCTAAACACATTGACATCCGGTATCATCATATCAGAGATTTTGTGCAGCAGAATATCATGTTACTTTCTTACATTCCTACAGAGGATCAGGACGCTGATATCTTGACGAAGGCGCTCACCAGGAGAAAATTCGAATACCATAGAGGTAGGATTGGGGTGGCAGATAATCCCTATCTTGTTGAGAGGGAGTGTTGAGATTGCAACAATATGATGAGCTTAGTGAAAAGATTCGCTTGCACTAAGTGGGCCTGTAGGCTATTTTTTGGCGCAAGTCTAATTTTAGACTATGTTTATTTTTAGACATGTCGATCATATTCTATGAGTTGCAGGATGCTATTTTTGGATGGTTGGTCAAGTTGGAAAAATAGATGGACTTCTATTTTTAGACATATTGGGCGGAATCTATTTTTATATTTCCAGACTAAAAATAGATATGTCGAATATTATTATCTCTTAATAATATTTGGACTATAAACATTATCTTATTCTCTTGGAGCACTTCAGTTAAGTGCACAGATGTGGCACAGGAGCTGACAGAAGGAATTACACTATTCCTGAGGGTTAAGTGGAGTTATTGCATGGAGACTTCAGTTATAACTCATGTGATAGAGTTTGGTGGAGTTATTGAGGTAGTTGGTGGAGTTGTGTTCAGTTTAACTCAGTTAGACACAGTTGAGCTAGTTTTATCTAGTCTAACTGATTGATACACTAGTGAGAGTGGTGCGAATTAATTAGTTAATTAACTCACTAATTATTAACTCATTAATCAACTGAAGAATACATCAGTTAACTACAGTGCATGGATAGTTTCAGTGGAGACCAGTGGAGAGGTACGTGAAAGAGCAGTGTGACTATCAGTTGTGACTATACTGGTGCATGATCTTGCACCACACATTGATGGAGATGCCAATGAGGATTGCGCAGTGCAAGCTAAGTGGATTTGAACTCATTCAGAGCCCATATTTAGCAGGGATTGCGCAGTAGAGGTAGGCTAGCAAGTGGCAGAGGATCGGTGCATGGATTTGCTAGATCCGAACCTAATTAGTGTGTAGCGATTGGAGATTGTACTGAGAGCTTGTGAGAAGCTTTGTATGATGATTGTTACATGATCTCTATGACATATATTATACATATATTTGGGGGTTTTCAGCTTTAATATTTCCCATAAATCACTGTGTTAATGTGTGTGAATTTTTATGGTTTTAATGTGTGCATGCAATTGATTTAAATTTCCGCATATGATGATCAATGGTGGAATAGATTCTGTATTGTGCATGAAGTCAAATATTTTATGATCAGGTGAATCTTAGACATATAACATATCAGTTATATAATTTCTATAGATTCCATAATCCGACCACCCCCTAAAGGTGTTCTTCGGAAATCGTCTTCTAATCTGAATGCACAAGCTACCCAACACTACATTATTGTAGAAGATTTGGATCAAGTACCCTTAGTGATGTTGGCCTTGGAAGTCCTTCAGATGTTTCCATCACAAAGGAAGTGTTTGTTATCCGCCATTGGAGGAATTGATCCCACAGATTCCAACTTGATCACTTTTGATCTTGAAAACCATGTTCCTCGCATACCACCTCAAATTTCTTTTCTCATATAAGTTTTCATTATGGGAAAAACTATTCATAGGACCGTTTTCGATGAAGGAGCCTCCAAATGCATCATGTCCATCTCATGTCGGAAAACCCTTGGCTCTCCACCTCTAAAATAGTCCTTGAATACGTTATAAGCTTTCGATGGTAGAGGTTTCCATCCATATGGTATTCTCAACCCCTTACCCGTCCAGTTAGAAGGTAAAACTGTCAATATGGAGGTAGAATTTGTTGACACAAATCTCAATTATAACCTTCTAATTGGCCGTAGTTGGACTCACACAATGGTTTGTGTGGTTTCTACTCTATTTTTCATAGTTCATTTCCCCCGTCAAAGTAATATTGTCATAATAGACCAACTATCCTTCTTTTCCTCTGACTCTTCAACTCGTAATGTGCCTTATGTTGGGAAAACAACCATTCCTTAAGAAAGTGTCGGAGTAGGCCTTTTTAAATACTCTTCCTTAATGGGAAATTTTTCCTTTCCTATGCCCAATGTCTCCTTAGTTAATATGATCTTGTCCCATGACAGATGGATCATACCCAACCCAGATCATATTAACCGTTTTGGAAACGCCATGCTGCTTAACCCCATTGAACAAGCCTATTAAGCTGTCATTTTCGCTTTCGCGACTGCATCTGAAACTAATGGTTGATTGGGTACGATACTAGATGTGTATTCACAGTCTTCTTGGCTTAGTTCTTTGAATTTTGATGATATTTTGAATGAGAATTTCCTAGCTTACGAAAGCATCCTTAAAGTCATGTCTCTTGAAGAAACTCGTGGAATGATATCCATTATCATTCCTCTTTTCTTCCTCGCCTTGGGGCGATTTCTACCTATCTGGATTCATTAGTTTCCCTTGCAATGATTTCTCCCCTTAAGACTTCCATTCACAGCCATGATGTGCTATTTGAAGGAAATATGGAAAATATCTTGACAACTATGACCATCGACATCTTTCTAAAACTAGGGATAGTCAAAAAAATTCACATCGGAGCCTCACCGACTCCCTTATACTAGTTATTACTGATCACCCATTTTCCAAATGGGGAGTTTTTTTCATGGCATGTAACACTCCCTCATCTAGGGGACATGGGTATAGGTTTGTTGTCATTGATTTCAGAAAATGGGCCAAGGCAATGCATACATACAATGCCAATGGTAAAACTCTAGCCTTATTTTTGTTACTCATGATGGAAATAAGCTATCTGATCCCCGAAATGGGCTCTACCTGACAAGTGTTATGCTTGATCTAAATTGATGAGTTTTTTTTTATCACTTTTTCAGAATCATAAAAAATAAACGAAAAAGGTAACCCCCTGAATTCATTTTTCAACTCTTTTCTGACTCTCGAAAAATGAAAAGACTGATGAGCACTTGTATTTTCGAGCTCATTAAGCTAAATGAAATGAAATATACTCAATGTAAGTTTAATCGTTTTCCAGACTGAGGTAGAATAATTAAGAAAAAGGAATACCTTAGTCAAACATGAGTAGGAGGTTCTCTTGGATGTTGCTTTATACCTTTTCAGATTCAAGAGACTATTTCCAAAAAGGAACCTTTGGAGTTTTATTTTCCACTTATTTTTCAAACTCCCCAAACATGAAAAATATGTCGAGTTACCCCTCCTTTGGACTCGTAAAACTTAAATGACGAAGGAATTATCACCATGACAGGATCGAGTTACTCCTTCCTATGGTTCATTAAACATACTAGGATGGATTCATCCAAAGGGTGAACTTATACGCTAAGCATATGGTATCATCTTCAAGCTTGAGATAAAAAATAAAGAGGTACTCACTAGAAATAGTGGGGGAAATTGGAAGGAAACATATATCGTATATTTTGTGTGAAAGGAAGTATGTCGCTCATGAACATGATACTTACCTATCTCTTGTCAAGTTTGGGACATCCTCACTTTGTCACTTGTCTTCCCAGGTTTGGGAAATCCATTTTCCTCTCATTTGATTATATCCTATTGTCATGATGACCTATGATCCTATCGTGAGTCAATTTCTACCAAATTTTGGAGTCGTGTCATCGATATGTTCAAGAGAAGTTCCCCTCTATAAATTCAAAACCTTATTTGATCTTCTCTACATCAATCCTGAATAACTCTTACCAACTCTAAAATCCTATGTTTTGTGTCGATGATGTGGGAAACATTATGGCCCTCCTTCGATGGATCACTTCCTGTCAACTCTAGCTCATTATCGAGGAAGACGATATAGAAACTCCCTTTTAGTACCTTGGAGCTTGCATGCTTCAATGGCAGGTTCTTTGCATTCGACGATAGACTCACATCATTGGAATTCGATCAAATGATTCTGTGAGTGTGCGACTTAACCTCCATTGTTCACACCCATATATTGTACTATTGTAGCTTGAGAGCCATCGTAATCATTGGTTGTGTCTCTCGTGCCTGTTAACAGCTTACATTATTGACCGATAATCAGGTGTTTCTACCATGTACAGCTTCAACAAATCTATTCACATGGTCATATTTTTACTTTGGATTGGTTGAGATAAAGGTGAAGACCTTGGGTTTCCTTTGATAAATCCAGGTTGCGTTGAGTTATTCATGTTTGTACACATGATCATTTCTAGTCGGATGGTTGTGCCCATGCCATGTATTCATGTATTCATATATTCATGATCCTTTTGAGTTGGATGGTTGCATCCATGTCGTGGATCCATGTATTTGTATATGCCTACTCAGAGATGTATTATTAGGCTTACTTACATCAGAGATTTCATATATATTGTATCATGTTTTATTTGCAAGTCTCTTGACAATGGTTCTCTAAATTACTTGCCTTTACTTGTAAGGCACTTTAGCCATCACTCCCCTTTATGACTTCATTCTTTAGGGGGCATATGTTATAAAATATTTTTTCACACTCCACTTTGCATTCTCATGCCATGAGTGTCACAAAATATGTTCTCAGGAAAACATGCGTAGAACATTCCTTAATAAGTGGCAGAAGAATTGATTTAAAAATATTCTGAAAATCTTGTCAAAAACCTTGTTTTAGAAGCCCAACATGCTCTACACTATTGATGACCCGTGCTTGTCACCTTTTACACCACATTTGTTTAGCACTGGAAATGAAAAAAAAATCAGGAAAATATGCATTGGTCCTCTTCAATAATTTTTCCCAAAAATGAAGGAGAAGCTTCCCTTACATCAAGAACGATGATAAAGTTTCAGGTTATTGATGGTAGGAGTAAGACCTCCCATTCATGGCCATGGATCCTCTTTCCATGGATATTTCCATATTTATGTGGAACTCCACCCACTTTTTATGGATCCTCAACTCACTCTCCTTCCCTATAAATGAAACCCCTACCATCCACTAATGGTTGGTTTCCATCCTATGAGCTGAAGCATGCCACATTTCTTCCCATTTGTGAAGGAGGAAGTTGTTTGAAGACTTGAGGCCAAGAATTGGAGTCTCATATGAAGGAGGCATCCAAAATCAAGGCTTCTGGTTGTATTTCTCTCTTTGAAATTATATTAATAATAAATTATGTGTTTCCTTTCCATATATATGTCAATGATTGTCTATTTATTGTAGTGTTCCTTGATCTTCTACATAGCTTATACTAGAGTTTGTTATACTTTGTATCTTTTTTTTGTCTCCACTTTTTCTTCGTTGCAAGAATTTATCTTCACCAATGGAGAGGAGAGCGTGAGCCTGGAAGAGAAATAAGCAAGGCTGACACCAAAGGAAAGCATTACCATCAAAAAGAGGTAGGAAATATATCCTCCTTCGTGTTTTCTAGCATAATTTAGGAAAAGTTTCATATATTTGTATTGTTTGTTGCTAGATCCTCCCACTAGGACTAGAGGGATCATTTATGTATGCAAAAAGGATTTCCTGCACACAAAAAATGGCGACTCCATTGGGTAATATATGATGACATCCCCAAACTAAGTGATGGCGCATGGTTGGAAGTGGACTCTAGCCTCCATAGCATTTGGGTGCAATGATTTGGAATAAGTTTTAACTTCCTTCTCAACCAAGAGTGACATTATTCTGATCTATACAGGACCACTGATATATTTATGCATGTTCTATATATTTAGCTTCAAATATTTCTTGATGGAAATATTTTTCGGCTGCTCCAACTAATCTTCGATCTCTTGCCTCACCTGGTGCCTACAATTGGATTCGATGTGTAATGTTCCTAATTAGACCAAGCTAATTGGAACATTTCATTTTGTCTTAATTTTATGTACTGATGAATAAAATGGAAAGGAGGACATGAAAAAACTCCTTTATTTGAGCTACTTGAATACAAACTTGCAGGTGTGAAAGGGTCAAGACCACCAAAGGAGATCCTATTTGACCAAGTCAAACAGCGCTGTCTAGGTTCATTGAACCTCCTTGATGGACTGCGTTGTTCTAGAAGGGGTTTCCAAGTGTGAAAGGGGCCAAAGAGATGAAGTGGTTTAGGTTTTGCCAAGAGACCCTAATGTTATAAAAAGGAGGAGAAGGCACATGAAGAGGTTGTTGAAGGATTTTTGAAATAGAGGTTTCTTGAGCAACTCTATATCTCTTGGTTGTTTAGCTAGAGAAGGAGGATTTCCTGTTCAGGAATCCTCTCTCCTTCCATGGAATAGCTATTTGGAGGAGATTGTGATGCATCTCTCCACTATCTGGCATTTTGGCCAAGCTTCATCTCCATTAGGAGCGCTGGTCCTATTGAGGGTTTTGCAACTGCTGTGAAGTTGTAGTAAGTGGTGACTCAGATCTGCAAAAATCTAATTGTTTTGAGGGATTTCTCTCAGGGAGGGTGTCTTGTGATCACCTGGAAGAGGATCTCTATTGTATTTTCATTTCAGATCTGTATATTTCACATATTTACATATTATGTTCAAGCTACAACATTGTCTCCTTAGGGAATTGCGTTATTTTCTATGTACTACTTCACTATTGTTTAGATCTTTCATTGTACTTTCTTTCTTATGATTGAGGCTTGCCTCTCATCTTGAAGATTCATCTTGTAGCTTGATCATATATATTTTATAGATCTGATATACTGTAATAATAATCATCTTCAGAAATTTCTGGAATTTTCCTGCAGTTTCATGTATTTAAAGTCAGATCTACATCTTCTTGTGCAATATTTTGTAAAAACCCCAAAGGGGACTTGTGGAAGAGGCTGAGTAGTTTCCAGATCTGGTATGGATCTGATGTTACAGCCATAGATCTGCCATAGATATGAGCTCCATTATTTATCTGCTGAAGCACACTTAGAGGGACGCAGTCCATTCCTTTCTGCAATTTTATAAAAGCTGGAGATGTCATTTTAATGAATTTCTGCACTATTATTTCATGTGAAGTGTTGTACGTTAATGGGAGAATATTTCATAATGCTGATATTATGTTCTATGGCTGAATTCAGAGCCTTATGGCTGGTCTCCAGTGATTACTGGGCAAAACTGCCCAATTCTGGTTGCTGGGTTTCCTTGTTGTAGCAATTCTTCTCATTAGTTGATTTTTAGCTAGTCAGCTTCGTGGGAGAACTGTTTAAGGGTCTTAAACTCATTTTTTTTTCCTAAAATTCATCACACAAGTCCCACACAGCCCAAGATATGGGAACCAAGCCTTTAATTTTGTTATTTTTGCACCTATTTTCTTATACAATGTTCTCACTGAGCCTCTTGCTGATTTTCCTGAAAGTGGAATTTCCCTCTTCTTCCTTGATTGGTTTTTGCTCCTCTTTGGACTCATTCTTTAGATCTGAAGATATAAGAATCCCAAGGGCTGAAAAATCCATTTGGAGTGTGTTATTCCCATACTTTTTGTGTTTCACCAACTTTCTATAGACAGAGTCTGGAACGAGCCAGGAAGCCTCTGGTTTTCACCCTCTCTTTAGAGGTGATATAACCAGTAAATGCCCTACCAGTCTATCTCTGGTTTAGAATTGTTGTTTTTTTCCATACTACTGTGAATCCATAGAGGAATATCTTAAGATATTCCCTACTAAGATTATTTTTCCCCATTTGTAACATTACAGTGGTATGAGAGCATGATCTCTGGCTCAGCCTGTGACATCAAGCTATTAGAGAAGTGTTGACAAGAAGCACAAACAAAAATCAGAAAGCAGAAAGCAGAAAGTAGAAAGTATGGAGAGGATTAGATTACTCTCATCTCTTTTCATATCTAAGAGGAACCTCTCCAAAGAGGTTGTGCAAGAAGAATAAAGAAAAAGCAGTGAAGCTCCCAAGGAGTTTCAAGAAAGAGAAGATTTTCCAGTCAGATCTTCAAGATCTGTGCATGAGGAACATCCAGGATCCTCATATTATGGATATGTGAACTTAGCCATATCATTAGAGCCTTCGTATTTTGTTAGTGACTCCTTCATGAAGAGGGAAAGAGAAGGAGTGAGTTTATCAGATGCACTGCCAAGGGTCATATCTCCTTTGGGTGAAGGATCCTCTTCTCAAGAGGGAAGTTGCAGTGAAGCCTTTATGAGGTTTCAAGAGAAAGAAGAAGACACGGGGATCCATCTTTCAAGAGAATACCAATCTCTAAGGTCTCCTATTGAGGATGAGGCATGTTCCATCTCTAAAGAAAAGGCTAGGGGTGACAGTGCAGACATAGCAAGAGGACCTCCAGTATTGCATGAAGAGGAAGAAGGAGCAACTGCTTCAAGGAGAGAAGCTCTTGCATTTTTGCAAGGAGTTCCTAAGAATCTCACACATAGATATTATGGCATAATCCATGGGCAGCATGTGCCATACTTATCATATGGTTAGATCTTGAAGATTGCAGAAGACAGAGGGAAGGGCAATCTTCAAATGGTGAGAAACTTTTTCCCCTCTGTATTTCAGAAACATGTTGCACAAAGAAGGTTGAGGGATCAATGAAAGAAAAGCAAGGACATATCAGTCCCTACATATTCTCATGATCTATGCCTTGATGTCTCCTTACTTGAAGGAATTCCACCAAGGAGTTCCCATGATGAGCAGAAGAGAAAAGTGTTCCCTCAACCTTGTGCATCAATGTCATCTCTTCCCCAAGGGGAACTATCACAGCTCTGAAGACTTTGGATAAGGTGCATGCTTATGAGAATCACATTTCATTTTATGGTTGCATGTATTTTCTTAATTTATATTTGCAGTCCATGACTCCCAAGAGGAGTGTTATACCATAAAAGCTTCATGGCCAACTATGGGTCAAGATTGTTCTCAAACACGGCCACTCCCTTGATGGGCTAAGGGAGTTTCTACACCATGATGGGTTCTTTATTAAGGCACCAAATATAATTCTCACTTTTAGACATGGTGAGGTGAAGGGAGAAGAAATTAAGGGGCTTGTGAACCACTTACAACATTCAGATTTGATGCAGGAAAGGGATAGCCTGCATTGGTTCTTGTTGGGTGAGTTTAAACACTCCCCAAATTTTCTGATTTTCTTGTCACATGCCTTGTATATAAAGAGAAGGCTAAATAAGAAGAAGGCATGGGTGTTTGGGTTGACAAGGAAGAGGTATGGACATCACATGATAAGCTCCATGTCCATACAATTACTTTTGCCTACCATGTATGTGCATGTATTTTTAATTAGAATGCATTTCAAAATCATGTATGTACTTGGGCTTGGGAGAAATTGTAACCTTCTCATGGGTTGGCATAAGGAGGTTTGTTCAAATCATAATGATGCTCCAAACATGAGAGGAGGGATGACACATTGGGTGAATGTGTTCATGGTGAATGAAATCTCCCAAATTCAGTGGTATTTCAAGGAGAGGATGGAACCTTATATGACTACTGCATTATGTATGATGTTTCCTTATGTAAAAGGTCATGTATTGAGTTGGTATCATGAAGGTAAGTCCCTCACATGGGGGGGAATTGGAGCATGGCATGTGTTTCTTGAATCCCATTCAGCCAAAAATCATTATCCTCTCTCATTTCCAAGCTTTGAAGAAGCTTATTTCAGCAAACAAGTGGTGGGATGGCCACTTACTTTTGAGCAGCATGGGAAGGGGAGCCTTCCAACATACACCTTGAGAAGCTATTGGTGGAAGGGCTCTGAAAGAGGGCTACATCAAAATTTTCAAAGAGGCATGGGCATTTTATAGGTGGATCAGCAACATGACTCTTTGGGAGAGTTGAATCAGCCCACTCTTCCTTCTATGGAGGGAGGGAATAGAACCATGCACCTCTCCCTTAATTGGAGAAGAATTATTGGTGAAGGACATGATCATGTTATACATGTTTTTATTTCTTATTTCATGCATTCTTACACCATTTTTTTGCAGGCCAAATATTCCAAGAAGAAATGATATATCATGTAAGCCTCTTGGCCAATTTTGGGCTCCAAAATTTTCTAATTTGAGCCACTCCCTTGAAAGGAAAAGGGGGATTTTTGCAAAGAGAAGGTGCTGCCCCAAAGCACCAAACATGCATCACACTTTCAGCCATGATGATGTGGCATTGGAAGCAAGAATGAAGGATTGCATGTGCCTCATGAGAGGACCACTCTCCATGTATTGAATGTCTCATATTCTAGAGAGAGCATGGGGCAAACCATGCTTGTTTCATATGATCTATTGTATCCTTATGGGATGAGCTAATTACATCTCATGAGAACATTGGAGTAGCAACAAATGGATGGATTGGTGAGAATTTGGCTTATGGAGGAAGCTTATCTTATGTTGGTGTCACCAAGGAGGAAATTTTGCAGCACTCACCTTGCAGTTTCTTGAGGGCAAGCAACAATTTTTGGAGGGGAGGACTGTAATGTTCCTAATTAGCCCAAGCTAATTAGAACATTTCATTTTGTCTTAATTTTATGTCCTGATGAATAAAATGGAAAGGAGGACATGAAAAAACTCCTAAACTCAAGAATAAGTCAGTGCCTATGTGAAAAGAGGTATATTTGAGCTACTTGAATAAAAACTTGCAGGTGTGAAAGGGTCAAGACCACCAAAGGAGATCCTATTTGACCAACGTTTTTTAGGTTCATTGAACCTCCTTGATGGACTGCGTTGTTCTAGAAGGGGTTTCCAAGTGTGAAAGGGGTCAAAGAGATGAAGTGGTTTAGGGTATTCCAAGATACGCTAATGTTATAAAAAGGAGGAGAAGGCACATGAAGAGGTTGTTGAAGGATTTTCAAAATAGAGGTTGCTTGAGCAACTCTACTTCTCTTGGCGGTTTAGCTAGAGAAGGAGGATTTCCTATTTAGGAATCCTCTCTTCTTCGATGGAGTAGCTCTTTGGAGGAGATTTTGATGCATATCTCCACTATCTAGCATTTTGGCCAAGCTTCATCTCCATTAGCAGCGTTGGTCCTGTTGAGGGTTTTGTAGCTGCTGTGAAGTTGCAGCAAGTGGTGACTTAGATCTGCAAAGATCTAATTGTTTTGAGGGATTTCTCTCAGGGAGGGTGTCTTGTGACCACATGGAAGAGGATATCTATTGTATTTTCATTTAAAATCTATATATTTGACATATTTTCATATAATTTTCAAGCTACAGTGCTGTCTCCTTAGGGAACTGCGTTATTTTTTATGTACTTCTTCACTATTGTTTAGATCTTTCATTGTACTTTCTTTCTGATGACTGAGGCTTGCCTCTCATCTTGAAGATTCATCTTGTAGCTTGCTGATATCTATTGTACAGATCTGATATACTGTAATAATAATCATCTTCAACAATTTCTGGAATTTTCCTACAATTTCATGTATTTAAAGTCAGATCTACATCTTCTTGTGCAATATTTTGTAAAAACCCCAAAGGGGACTTGTGGAAGAGGCTGAGTAGTTTTCAGATCTGGTATGGATCTAATGTTACAGCCATAGATCTACCATAGATATGAGATCCATTATTTATCTACTAAAGCACACTTAGAGGGACGTAATCCATTCCTTTCTGCAATTTTATAAATGTCGGAGATGTCATTTTAATGAATTTCTGCACTATTATTTCATGTGAATTGTTGTATGTTAATGGGAGAATATTTCATAATGCTGATCTGATGTTATATGGCTGAATTCAGAGCCTTATGGCTGGTCTCCAGTGATTATTGGGAAAAACTGCACAATTCTGGTTGTTGGGTTTCCTTGTTGCAACAACTCCTCTCATGAGCTGATTTTTAGCTAGTCAGCTTCGTGGGAGATTTGTTTAAGGGTCTTAAACTCATTTTTTTTTCCAGAAATTCATCACACAAATCCCACATAGACCAATATAGGGGAAAACAACCATGACATGCGTTATTTTTTCACCCATTTTCTTATACAACATTCTCACTGAGCCTCTTGCTGATTTTCCTTAAAGTGGAATTTCTCGCTTCTTCCTTGATTTATTTTTGCTCCTCTTTGGACTCATTCTTTAGATCTAAATATATAAGAATCCCAAGGGCTACAAAATCCATTTGTAGTGTTTTATTCCCATACTTTCTGTGTTTCACCAACTTTCTATAGACATAGTCTGGAACGGGCCAGGAAGCCTCTGGTTTTCACCCTCTCTTTAGAGGTGATATAACCAGTAAATTCCCTACCAGTCTATCTCTGGTTTATAATTGTTGGTGTTTTTCCATACTACTATGAATCCATAGTGGAACATCTTAAGATATTCCCTACTGAGCTTATTTTTCCCCATTTGGAACATTACACGATGAGTGAACCAAGTGATGGGATCCTATGCGCTTTCACCAAGAAACCCAAACTATTTTCTAAACGTACATATGAGGCTTGAATACTACCAATAAACAAGGTAAGTTTCTTATTGTTAAGAATCAACATTTGAACTATTTCTTTCTCGAGCTCTACCTGTGGCTTCATTTTATTTTGTAGGTTAAGTGGTGCCCCTTTATATCACATTTTCTATTCATGAATGATGGCGATAACAACGCTTACATTCCCGGGAATTTTGAAAAAAAAATTTCTTTGCTGCACCAAGCTATGAAAGTATAAATATTCCTTATGTATGGTTATAAGTTCCTCATAGAGGTCTCGCATCATCTCTCCAAGTGTCGATTCTTCACCAAGTATCACTACTCTCATTTCCTCCAGGTATACCTATGAAAACAATTCATTCTATGTTACTTTTTGGAGCTATTCTACCTCTTTCTTGGAAGTCTATAAGTTATGTTCCTACTGCTTATTCTCAGTCATCAAAGTTTGATCTTGCTACACCTACAAAGCCCAAGCTGGCTTTTTCAATCGCATTAGGATTCTTCTTGGTGTCCAACACTTTGACCCTCTCTCTGATGAATGTAGGATATGTGAGGTCATCCGGAAAATGTTTCCTGCATTCTTATACAATCTTCTTCCGGAGTTAATAGTATGAAATATTGTATGTTTTCAATACTAAATCATCATCAAGAGGAATCCCTTCCTCTTCCTTGCTCAGAGGTAAATCTACTGTTCGAGGTGGTGGAGACTAAATGGTGACCTATTGTGCAGTCGATATCATATAATATCTTGGTTTTATGGCTCTAGTTCCTCCTCCATGTCCACAAATTCAATCAATTCTTCAATTTTTTGAGCAAGCTCCCAATCATACACCTGTTTGCTCTCCTATTCTGTTGCTAACCGATTCTATTCTTGCTCTTCAAACTGCTTCAGCGTTGTTTATTTTGATATTGTCTATTTCCTTTCTTCTCCTTCCTACTTCTGATTCTCTTCTTGTTCTTTCTTCTTATTTTTTTCTTCCATTCTCCTCCGCTTCTCTTCTGTCTTCCTCTGCTCTGCTCTCTACATCCTCTGTTTCCTCTTTGCCTCAATTGCTAAAGCCACTTTCATAATAGATGGTTCCAATTTCATCTTGTGGCTTATTTCTCCCCATAGACTATAGGAAACCTAAGTTTCTCTTTCCCTTATCTTGCATGGGGTTGCTTTCTTCTACCGAAAATTCTTCTTGAGTTACTACCTTTTGTAGAGTGACCTATGAAGTACCTGTTATACTGACTAGCTCACAAGGTCTGGAGGCATTGTAGCAATTTTTCCATGGATCCTCCTCTGATCAATGAAATGTACCACTGAGCCTTTGATAATGTATTCTCACACATAGGTATTTTCAAATACCAAGGGTATCGTACAAATTAAAGTCTCGGGTACCAAATGAAAACTTCTCTGTCACCTTTCCTTTAGTGTTCGCTACCTTGAGATTCTTGATCTTGTACAATCTAGATTTCATAGGAAGAGTGGGACATGGTTCTTTCTTCTTTTTGTGAAATTCTGATGACAACCCTATAGAAATATGATATGAAACTTCTTGCATGACAATCTTGTTGGTGGCATACCTTGGAAAAACATGTGGCGACTTTCGAGAAAAAAACGTTCTAAGGAAGGTACCATCTGGTGAGGAAAACCAATTTTTGATCTCTGATATTGCCTCCATTGATCCTTGTGACATGCAAGGTGTTTTTTCCTCAAATATCACCTTGTATAAAGGAATGATGAAGTTGTTAGTTAGTTGCTCCATTACTACCTGATGGCTGCAATATGAAAGCAAGTTGCAGTAGATATGCATGACAAGGTCTTGTGGTGTCCAAGTGTAGTCCATATCAATAAATGCATTATGTGCACAAATCACATCCAATAAATATGCATACATATAAAAAAATTCTTTCTCGCCCTTGGGAGGTTCTTTGCATGTGCTACATGGCTCTTAACTGCCAAACCAAAAAATATGACCAGTTTAATGACTTCCCCTCATTGAAAACCTAGTTCAATAAGATGGCCCACCCTTCAGGAAAGGTATTCGTACTTTACTGACCATAGATTCTGCAAACTAAGATAACTAAGAGATGGTAGGCCATCCTGAGAGAATTTTTCTTGTATGGATGGGTAGGTTTCTATCAAAATTTTGATGGTTCTTCCAACCAACCTTTACCTATGTATATTATGCTCACATAGCTATTGGTGGCATAGAAGTATGAGTTGATGAGTGTTTCTGGCTCGAGAAAGTGATACATAACCTGATAATATTCCTCCAGAAAGGTAGCAAGATTTTTTTCGATGTCACTATTCAATGTCACGGACTTCAAATAAATACATGAAAAAATCCAACTGATGACATCTGCACATGTGAAGGTTTAATATCTTCATGAAACCCTTATAATCCTAACTGTTAACCATTGAGGTATACTTTCTAGTCCTCTAGATTTTCCTTGAATTTCTTTGCTGAAAAAGAATCCTTAACTTTCTCCATGTTAGATTTGACTCCTTTTCCACAAACAGTTGATTGTTTTCATACACTGGAAACTTAACTGGTGCTTGATCAACTGCTTCCCCAATACTACTTATAGTTGTATCTTTTAAAGAAACTATGTTATGTTCATGATAAAAATGAATACTGGAGAGGAGTCGTCAACAATTATGGCACTTGTGGGACAAAAAAGGCACTCATAGCAAGCAAACATTAGCTTTTGCAAATATACCTTCAAAGCAAGATGAGGCAGCAAGCCAAAAAAATAGTGAAAGATATTGCACAATTTTCATGAGCAAGTGAGGGAGAATGGACATGGGAACTACGCATTTCAGATTCCCATTATCCAAGGGTTCAACCTAATAATTCAAACTGTGCAATGTGCAGTTCAACCTAGCCAGTGACTGGGGGAGACTATGCATTACGCAGTCTCAATGGCCAAGGTGGCATACTGAGCCTTGGAACTGTGAAAATCGTAGTTGGGAAAACTTGTAGTGTGAATTGTGTAGTCTCAAAGGCCAAGCTCTTGGATTGAGCCTCCATATTATGTAATGCCCATCTAGGAAGGGTGAAAATTGTCCAAGGGAAAGTGTATATCTACCCGATGAATGTGTGAAATGAATAATATATGAGTGATTATGAGAGTTTGAGTGAAAAACTGACTAAGTATGGATGAATCAATATGAATGAAGTACATAAACTCAACAAATGAAAGGAAATCAAATATGTGAGGAGAGTCACTGAAACGGAGACCATCGGTGTAAAAATAAGAGAAACGATGCAACAATTGTGAAAGGAAAATGAAAAACTAAAAAAAACACTTATACAAGCTATATAAGTTAAAATGCCAACAACCATGAAGAGAAACAAAAATAAAGCACTCACAAAAGAAAAATGACAAAATGTGACAGAAAAGCAGCAAAACATGACAAAAGCAAAACTCACCCAAAAAAGTGAGAACAACTACACCAAAGGTTCCTTGATCTCCCCAAGAATTGTAGAGCTCCAATATGGAATGTAAAAATGAACTCTAGAGGAATCATTTAAATAGATTTGAATGAATTAGGGTTTATGACATGCATGCCTAAAATCAAGGAAAAGTGACACTTGGCAGAAATTACTAAAAATAGCAAATGTGCCTCCTTCAGGAAACTAATAATGGATCCCTATTTTTAAGGGATGTATTTCTCTTTTTAAATTTTTTTCTTCTTTTATTTTTTGGGAAAATTTCCATGCACACTGTTGGGAATGATTATGTATTCTAGGTACTGGGAAACTTTCCTGCTTAGTGCATTGCGTAATTTTTGAATTCAAGGGATGGACTGCATAATTTTTGGTCTCAATTCTATGCTTCCAATCATGAATGCGTAGGGGAATGATTGTGCATTCTGGGAATTGGGAAATTTTCCAACTCAGTGCATTGCCTTGAGGTCCTTTGCGTAAGGAAGATGCTTTTAGCCCTTTCTTCCTTCTTGTCCTCTTCTAGACTTAGCTAACAGTAGCTCTCCCTTCACCTCTAGAAAACTCAAGCAACAATGAGTTTTCAAACAGTCAAATTATTTAAATGTTAAAACACCTTTCAAGTCAACAAGAAAAATTGTGCTCTATCAAGTAAGCAAAACATGCTCTGATACCACCTGATCTGAAGTGGGGTTTCTTAACTTGTTATGATTTTCAAGAACCTCCCACTCAGTTAAACAAATAAAAGATCTAGCTTATACTTGACTTTTACGATATTTTATACTTGGAACAGGTGTATGTTTTTTAGTTATTTAATTTCCTTAAGTCCATTTTTTTTTCCTGAAATTAAACATGTGCAACAACAATATAATGCAAAAAATAAAAATCATCACATAACAGTAAATTTAATCTAGGAGTACAGTTGAATATCGTGGTCTACGTCTCCTTAAGCTCTAGTCATCTTGACTTAGCTCTTTGGGATTATGGAAAACTTTCTTTTACAAGTTACAAAATCAACTCCAATGGTTATTTAAATTGAACCAATGGGTTTAGAATACCATTATTTCCCTGTCATGGCTATCTTCACTCTAAAAATTGATCTAGGCTCCCTTAGACTTGATTCCTTCTCTCGGTGCACTTGAGCTACCCTAAGCTTCTCTATGGCACTAACTCCTTCAGAATTATTTTTTGGTCCCTGAAACCTCACCTCCTGTCTCCAGCACATATCAGACCTCAAAAATGGACTGATAATTTGTTGAAAATGAGCACTGGCTCCCCAATGTAGGCATCCATCCACTAATGGTCCTAGGATGCCCAAAACTTCCTTGTGGCTCTTCGACCTTCATAAGTCTTCAAATGACTCTTAAAATACCTTCAATGGATTCATAATTTCAAAAATATTTAGAATAGACTATTGGTTTGCTGAAATTGGCCTCTGACTGCTCCAGTTTTGCCTCCAACGCCTAGCAGCACCCCCTAGCTCTGGGGTCAAAGAAAACTTATCTGTGGGTTCTAGACCTATAAAAGTCCTCAAAAGCTTCTCAAAAATCCTCCATTTGATTCAGAAGTATAAAAAAAATTTAGGAATGACTATTGGTTTGCTGAATAAGGCCTCTAGCTGCCCTGGTTAGGTCTCAAACTGCTACTGGCACTTATTGGCCCTCGTGGCCCCTGGAACTTCACTGAAGCATATCAGCCTTAAAAAGTCCTCTATAGGGTCTTAAAACCACACCACTAGTTCCATAACATCTAAAAAATCCAAAATTGACTATTGGATTATTGAGAAAGGCCTCGAGTTGCACTGGCTAAGCCTCTTTCTATTGTTTCCCCCTGGTGACCCTAGTGGCCCCTTGAACTTCTCTGAATAAAAAACCTTCTCAAAAGTCCTCTAATGGATCTAAAACCCTCACCAATGAGTCTAGAATGTTTGATATAGTCTAAATTTAATATTCACACTCTCAGAATGGACGAATCTAGCTCAATATAGAGCCTAAACTCAATTTTCCCAATGACCCCTAAAAACCCTCCACTAAATTTGGAGGAACTTGACTTAACTCCAGTTAAAAGTGGAATCTCCCCAAATTTTAGAACTCTGACTAAAAACCCACCAACGAAAGCCGTTAGCAGTTAATGGACTATCGAGGTTAATTTTTGGCACATGTCATAAGAATGTGGTTAACAAATCGTGACTTTCAGCGGAAACCACGGATTAACTGTGGTGGAGTCAAAGTTGAAGTCGGAGTTACTCCTCTCAGCGCAGAAGAAGATAAATGTGACTATTTTCATGTGATAGTTTTTAAACATGAAACGGTTGGTGGAGAAGACGGTTATAAACACGCCGGCCTTAGCCCTTGGATGTGGGCGTAGGTCCTATTGTGGCTCATTTGCAATGTCCTTTATTTTAATTTTCAAAAATACAAAAAAAAATAGAAAACTACAAAAAGATATGTTAGAGTATCAAAGTTCATATACTTTAGCATAAAAATATATCTACTCGTTATATTAAAGTTTAAATTTTAAATACTTTAAGGATTTATGGAAGCGGGTCCCAGTTCAAAGACTAAATATCGAGCACTTTATAGAGCGGGATTCGATGATTTATCAAACAGTGAGCAAAAGGCTCAACCCGCGGGCACTTTCAGCACGTTGATTAACACAGAGGGTGCCTCCGCAATTGACCCTATTGACTGTGGGAGTAATCCAGATGAATGGTCGAGATTTACTGCAGGGACATAATCCAAATGAGTTCTCCGTACCTCGAGGCCTCCCGCAGTGATTTATGTTGCCAAGTTGGTGATAGTTGTATTCCACGCCAAAATTTCTTAACGGTCTTTTGGCGCATTTTATCAGCATTTAATTTCAAATTCCATACCACCTATTTAAGGAGGATTCTTATTCTTTCTGAAGTTATTATTGATTAGTTTGTGTTTGAAGTTTGTTTATGCTGCGTCTTTTTCAGTTTTCTGTCACCTTGTCAATTATTGGTCACCCTCTCAATTGTCTACTATCCTAAAGTTGAATTATGGCTAAACGCTCATCCCTATTAGGTTCTTCCAGTCACATCCCTCTCATGGACACCGAGAGGGATATCCAGGACATAGATTTTTCCCTTGATCACCTTTCTTTTTATTAGCAAATCCTCCTAAACGATAAGACTTCTCCAATTTACACCGCCATGGAAAAAACTGGTGTGTTGTCTGGCTAGTGTCTTTTATGTACCCTGGGAAATGTTTCATAATTAATTGTTAAGGGGAAAACGTTCTGCAAGTGTCATCCCAATTAATTCACCAAGCTCTATGTTACCCTGAGTCGGATTTGTATGTCCAATTCACTGATGATTCTTTGATAGAACATTATGACAGTCTTGCAGGTCAAGAATTCAACCAGTTCATTCATTTTCTGAAGCCAAATACACAACAATTTTCACCTGACAATAAATAATTTCCCATGGAGGTTTTTGATTTAGAAGTTAGACCAGTGCTGACGTGCATTGCAAAGATTTTGGGAAAGGATGATGACAGTACAGTGGAAAATTCAGTTCTGGGGATGTTCACCATGATGATGAAGCTAGGAGTGGTGCTGGATATACCATATTATTGGCAAGAAGCTGTTAACTCTCAGCTCATGAGCTAATCATTAACGGGTTCATTCAGGTTTCCCTCTCTTGTTGTTTACCTATTTTTATATCAAAATGTAGAAGAATTCATGCATCTGGGGTTAAACATTATGGATGTGAATAATAAGAGACAATCAGTAGTATTTTGGACAGATATAGTGAGAAAAGAATAGAATGAGGGTGGTTTGTTTGATTTTGCTGGTTATTTTATGTCTACTGCATATAAAGTTTTGAATGGAAGTTCTCCCCCCTATTTTTTGCCCAAAGCTCAAGAGTTCTTACATCTGGGGAAAAATTGTAAGTTTGGTGATTGGTTTGTCTTTGAAGATTATTCTGAAATTAGACTTTATGGAGCTAGTGTAGAACCTTATAGGCTTCCTGTATTTCTGCCTATGAGATTATGCGCTCTGGAGTTCATTAGGAAAAGTTTAAAGGTTGACCAAATACACTTTGTGCCTATGAAGAAAGGTCATATGTTCAAATTTCCAATGACTCTGGGTTGCTTTATAGTTAATATGAGACAAGAAATTGATGAAGCCACTAAGATGTTAGATGAAATGCACCTACTATTAGGAGAGAAGTGGGCTTATGACCCTCACAGTGTCATTTCTAGTAGAAGAATTGAAAATGGATATTCAGCCTTCATTCGTGAGAGCAGACCAGATCTAGAAAAAATGGCAAATAAATGTGTTGTGGGTTCAGTAAGCTCAAATGTTCAGACTCTTATCATATCACAGAAATAAAATAAAAGAGGTAAAGAGGCAGTGGTTGATTCAGAGGATGAAGAACAGAGGGCTGAGAAGAGAGAAAAGTTCAATGAAGATTTTGTATATGCTCAACCTATTTTTTCATTACAATTGGGAGATGAACAAAATGTCCCTGCTTCACCCAGGAGGCATGAAAGCACTCAGGAACAAGTGCCCCTAATTAAACAAATGTTTGCCCAGATTGCAGAGAGAAATCAGAAGATGAAGGCAAGCATGGAGGCTCAAGCTGAGTACCAGATAGCTCCAGATCAAACAAGACTTCTAACTGCAATGGAATGCAAAAGGAAGAAGAAATCACTAAATTAAAGCAAATTGCACTGTCATTGCTGAACCATATCGAATCTCATACTTGCACTTTTGTTTTTCCATTAGGTAGTGAAGATCCATCAGCACAAATATCTCAATTAACCACTGAATTGCAGATGTAAAAGAGAGATTGAAAAAAGGCACAAGCTAATTTAGAAACAACAACAAAGATTATAAAAGCCACTGAAGGAGAAGTTAGTAAATATAAAATGGACTGCCAAACTGATGATGCTTGTTAGGTAAACATGACTCGGGATAGAGTCAAATGTTGACTAGGGTAAATAGTAGTGGTTTTGGGGCACATGGTATTGTGCACCCATGGTTTTAGCCCATGGTATTGCATGTAATGGAGCCTATAAAAGGCTGAGAAGACTTCATTGTAATGTAAGGCCTGGAGGTGAGCGGTGAAGGCTCACTTGGCTGGATTGGCCAAGGTTGTGGCCAATGTTTAATGAAATTTCATTGGTTGGGTTTTTCCCCGAAGTTTGGGGTTTTCCCGGATAAACATATGTGTTTATGTTTATGTTCTTTGTTGTTGGTTATGTTTATTTATTTCTCTCAGTAAATTCTTTATTTATTCCTGCGATAAATTCTAACAAATGGTATCAGAGCCATTGTCTGTCAAAATGAGAGAGGATATGTGCACGTGGATTAATTAATTGATGAATCTGAAGAGAACTCCTAGAGGACTGGCGGTTACAGAGGCTGGTGACCCATGTAATCTGGTAGATGGGTTCTTTTTATATGGACATTAATTTCATATGTACAAAGACAGTAACAATGAAAAAAAAAGAAATGTTATTATTATAATGGAGTTAATTTTTGCATGTAAATGGGCATACTATTGTAAGACCTGGTATGGCATGCGTACCCCTGGGTAATCACTGGTAAAGTCTGGGTTAGAGCTAGGTGATAGGGGGGATGTCAAGTTAACAATTACCCTAGGTAAAAATATTGAGGGGAAAGGGCTATAGTGAGCGGGGTTGTCTCACTTAGCAGTTTTGGCTGGATTTAGTCAATAATCCCCAAGTCAAGTTTAAGGGGGGAATTGTTAGGTAAACATGACTCGGGATAGATTCAAATTTTGACTAGGGTAAATAGTAGTGGTTTTGGGGCACATGGTATTGTGCACCCATGGTTTTAGCCCATGGTATTGCATGTAATGGAGCCTATAAAATGCTGAGAAGACTTCATTCTAATGTAAGGCCTGGAGGTGAGTGGTGAATGCTCACCTTGCTGGATTGGCCAAGGTTGTGGCCAATGTTTAATGAAATTTCATTGGTTGGGTTTTTCCCTGGAGTTTGGGGTTTTCCCGGATAAACATATGTGTTTATGTTTATGTGCTTTTTTGTTGGTTATGTTTATTTATTTCTCTCAGTAAATTCTTTATTTATTCCTGCGGTAAATTCTAACAATGCTGAGATTAAAAATCTCAAAGAAAAATTGAAGGGAAATATATCCTTAATATAGGCTAAGGATATCATCTGGAACGATATTATTGCAGAAATGAAAGCAATCTGGGATTTTCTGACTCTTGTTTCAGAAGAAAAAAGTATTATCAGGGAGTTTGAAGAGAAAGTCATGACAAACAAGCAGAAGATAATTAATAGGGCTATTTGGGCAATAAAGTTCATTAATTTCATTGATTCTAAAATAGATCAGGAGTTGGAAGAAAATGAAATTAAAGACAGGATTTTATATGCTATGGAAATTAATAAAATGATTGTCAAATTTGCAAGATGTCTATAGAAAAAAAGTTGATTGAGCTTAAGGAAGCAATGAACCAGTTTGATAAATTATTTGATAAAATAGCAAGAGAAGGTTTGCCATCATGTTGGGGTCTTGGAGGTGGTCTTATATCATGGAATTATTATGAACCCTTGATAGTGTTGGCAAAAAGTAAGGTAGACAGTACTCATGAAAAGACTCAGGTTCTTAAAGGAGCAGAAATGATCAATTTCCTTCAAAGACATTTTCAGCTACTGTGGTTAGTGAAAACTTTATTTGTGGAAAGACCATATTTCAACAGAATCACTACTTTCAGATTGGAATATCACAAGATGGTCCATTCACCCAAGACAAAAATCGAGATATGGAAGAAGAGCAAAGCCTGGATGATAGATTTACCAAAGGATCCCTCGACTTCAAAGAAGGATAAATAAGCCAGTCAAGGAAATGTAGCAGCATCGTCATCAATTCACATTCAGCATATAGATTAGGATTTTAATTTCATGTCATTTCCTCTTTTAAAAGAGAGAATGTAATTTTAATAAGACATTTTGAGGACATGTAATAGTTAGTGTACGAATTCCTAAGTAGTTGAAGTAGTTAGGCTCAGTTACAGCAGTTACAAAGTGCTTTCTATTGTATTTAATGATATGGAGAAGAAAGAGAGAGGTTATGAGTTTTGGACCTTCAGACTGCAGTTTTTGTACTCAGATTTCAAATGATTAATGAATGAAAAGAAAGTTTCTGGCATTTTTTGATGTTGATATGTCTTCAAGTTTACATTATATGTTTTCTATCTTTGAATAAAATGAAGTAATGAAGTTGCAGGTCTCTTTTTACTTGTGTGAATAAGAGTTAAAACCCTTAATAGGCGCTCCTTCATTTTAACTGTTCCTTTTCTTATAATTCTTCTGGAGTTTGAGGTGATATATTATGTACAACAACATATCAGTTTGGGCTTCTTTCTTTCATGTTCTTCTGATCATTCCATTCTATATCAACAGATAGTAGCATTGTGGAACATTCATTGTATTTGATCTGTGAGGGTTTAATGATAAATATTTGAGGGTGGTTAAACAAAGACAAATATTTTTGTGACATAATTATATAAATGTCTTAAGCACTGATTCCTTATCGCAGCTAAGGGATTGTCTCTTAAGGTATGATAGGTCTTATGGGGAGGGGTCGGCCCCTCCAGACCCCCAAACTTGAACGCATTAAACTTTATATATGACCAGCGCCCATAGATGTTAAGAACTACCTGCAGTGCAGATGGTCAAGACTTGGGTGTGTAGTTGAGAGGTCATGCAGTCGACTCCAATCTGCTCCAAAATATTTTTCAACACCATCCTGGGCCACGTGGTGGCCTCCGGGCCTGCCATGTGGCAGCCTCCCATGGGCCTGAAATCAAAATAGTCAACCCACTGACCAATACAATATGGACACTTGTCCATCTGCCATTCACCCAGAAGGAATATTTCAAGGAATATTCCAGGAATATTACTTTTTTTAATATTCAAAGAGTAGTCAAACTTGGTCAAAAGACAGAAATTGCAGTTTACTGGACTTTTCGAATTGTGATAACTTCTTCATACGGTGTTGGTTTTTCGAACCATTTGCGGTGTCGGAATCAGGAAAACGAGATCTATCCGGTCGCTTAGGTTTGGCACACTTCTAAAATCTTTGAATTTTGAGCTATCACTTAGGTCCTTGATCCAAATCTTATCAACAATAAGCCCATAAGGTTGGGTAGAGGCCTCTAGTAAATACTATAGTACTTGGAGAGAAATTTCCAATGAGGCATCATACACACAAAATAGAGATCATATGACCAAGTTACGACTCCGAGAAGTTAGCTGGCCAACTAACCCCAATGAGGCCCAAAAACACTTGGTGTTCCATCTCTTAGCGTTAGATTTTTGGTTGTTTAAGGTTTTTCCTTATTTTACAATAATTAAAAGGCCCTTAAGTATCATTGTAACACAATTCAGAGGAATGTATATTCCACATCTCTTCTTGGAAATAAGCTACCATCACTCGAGCTAGTTTATTTCCATTCTTCTTGTATGCGTTTTTTCAGTTATTTGATATTAATGAAATGAAGATTTATTTATGTTGAATCTATGTGTTTATGTTTATATATTTATTCTATTGTGTTCCTACATAAATTATGATCATTGGCATCATAGTGGTTTGATGTTTCTCTGTATGTTCCCAACGAGGTCAGGGTATAAGGAGTTAGAGATCAAACTGGTTGAACATTTGCAAGACCTACCTTTCAAACCCCAACATCCTCCAATGGGAGAAGTAAATAAATATGAGGGAGCATAATATCCTTTCAAAATATTTCTTGAGGGCACCCTCGAGCAATAGAGGAATGCGATGATGGATAATGATTCCCAGATCCTTCGACGGATACCCATAGGCGACACATGTTCATAAAGCAACAACTATGGAGGTGTCACTCACTTTAAGGTATTATTCAAAATTGAATTTCCAATATTTGAAGTCCTGATAGATGTAGATGTCGTAGAAAGGTGGTTAAATCTATTGGAAGTATATTTTCCGGTTCATGATTTTTCCAATCAGGAAAATATTACTTTTTCACTCCTCAAAACTACCCCCCATGTCAAGGACTGGTGGGAAACCTAATGTGAGCAGAGGGATGAGATATAATCCTCACTATTTTCAATGATTCCCACTTGGAATTATTTCCAAGATGCCATCAAGGAATTCTATTACCCCGTGGGAAGCTGAGGACAAGTAGTTACAATTGACAAAAAAGAGCTCAAGATGTGAATGAGATGAAAAATATTTTCCATACCCTACACATAAAGGTGGGTATAAAAGATTTGGAAAACATCTGGTGCTCAAGTACCATAGTTTCTTGCACAAGTACATTAGAGAGGAAATGGAGTTCCTGGACATCTCCTCACTTAGTGCAGCATACCTCTATACTACCAATATTGAGAATAAATTCAAGAATAAAAAGAGAGAATTTGGATCTTCGAACCCAAAACAGAGCAAAGGTGCCCCCAATCCATAGAGAAAAGAGAAGAGTCATGCTGCAAGCCCCTAGGAAAACTCCTCGAGCATGCAAGCCAAGAGTAACACGAAGGAAAAAAAGGACACCGACAAGTCATGTGAGTTCCATAAAACTCCCACTCACAACATTGTTATGGGCAATGTTTCCCTAAGGTCTTGGGTTGATAAACCTTCACAGACCAGGGGCATGTCATCATAAGAAGTACTGAATTAACAAACTTCTATACCTTAAACTAGGGGATAAGAATTGCAAATCTTACCTGTTTAACCTTTGGTTGTAGTAGATCCCGCGAGGTTCAAACCCCCTGTAACTCCTTGTGCTTCAGAACCTACAAACCGGAAAAGAACAAGCACAAAAACCTGGTTGTACAACATATATATGTTCTAGATGTTAGCAAAAAGCATGCATAATCTCACAAAAATAACAATCAATGAACTATTTAAGATAATTAAGCATGTATAAGAGATAAATGACACGTGAACATCAGGAACAAGATGGAACTTATTTTATTGACGACATGTACACTAAAAAAATATGGAGAGATCACCTAAAATCTACCATGGCCTCGAGCATACCTTCCTCTGGATCCGTCTAGCCCTAGCCTCACAAAACTTCTTCTAAGAAGAGTGCACAATGGATGTCACATAGGATGAGTGAACATCTCAAGGAAACAAGGGTTCCCTAAAAATCTAGGAAATGAAGGAGGCACAGGAGAAATATCATACTTATATAGGGCTATAACAGGGTATAATATCTATAATTCTCTCTCTTCCTCCCTTAGGTCATTCCTTTTTAGGGGTTTTTATACTCCCTCAAATTAGTTTTTTCAGTTGGGGAACAGTTAGGCCATGGGTTGCAGTAGTTAATTTACAGGAACAACCGTAAAACCTGCCTCAAAAGTAGGGAAATTATATATTTTTTAATATTTTAAATATAATACGCAGTTTCTCTATGTATGGACTCGTGTGTATACGTAGAAGTCTGGGCAGAGTCGCATATGGGTTTTGAAATACTGTTTTTTGATAAACATGACCAAGTCTGAATGGAAGGGCTACCCAAGGCCAATGCATAAGTCATCATGTATATAATGGTGAAAAATGATGCTATAAAAGATTCCCCCTAATATATGAGGTCAGAAGGGGTATATGATGGCCGAAATGTATCATGTGCATTGAAAGAACCCTGCGAAGACTAGAGAGGACTTCACCAGATTTCAACCTGCCAAAAAACCAGTGATAGAGATCAGAAAGATAGCTCATGTATGAGGTGGGCATACCCATGCTGAGTGAAAGAAAAACATTTCCACATATGAAGTATGGAGCGGATCCAATATGTATACAAGTATAGATGAAATGTGTAGTATTCCCAAATAGGGAAACTCAAGAATACATGCAGTAAAAATGCATTTTTCAAAAATGTATGCAATAATAATTAAATTTGGCCCATGGATCCATTCATTCATACATTATAACAACCATGTATAAAAGGATATCTTAAACAAATCATGGTAGCTTAGCTAAACAAGCCTCCCAAGCCATAAGAGTGCAAAAATCATGCAAAAAGAGGGGCTACAACCATGAATAAAAGCTAGAAATACCCTGACAACGTTATTTTATTACTCCTGCAACAAAAATAAGTTGTACATCATATCTATAGTTGTTATGTGCATAAAAATTCAGATCTATATCAGATCCATGCACTATACAGGCTCCTCTAATGAACCCCCTTGGGGTTTTCAGCAAAACACCATGTAGAAAGTGTAGATCTGAGATCTAAGACTACAGATCCACAAAAATTATAGATCTAGAAAGTGTGGCTGATCTGATATATGCAAAATAATACCCTCCTCCAACAGATCTCTAAAGTGTAGGGCAGATCCCCAACACTCAGAAAATCATCTCTCCAAATGGCGCACTGAATCACCCTGCAATTGCTCCTTTAGAAATTACGTAGATCTAGATCAAGACTTCATTATAGGGGAAAAATGTGATTTTCCCGTAGCCAATATATGAAAATGAAGCTCAATTCCTTCAATACTTTCCTTCCAATGGATTAGAACCCTCCTTCACTTAAAAGAAGCACTGAAATAGCCTAGATCTGAAGATCTAGTCTCCACTTGCTACAGCTTACTAAAACAGACAAAACCTCAATAGGATCTACACTTTCAAAGGAAGATGAAGCTTGGCCTTCAGCTAGATAGTGGACAATATGGTGCAAGACTCCTCCAAGAGCTACTCAATGGAAAAGGTGGGATTCCCGATCAGGAACACCCTATGTTATGATCTATAAATGGTGTGGGGTAATTACCTTTAGGACATGCCTTATTTAGGTCCCTGAAATCGACACAAAATTGAAGCGTTCCTTGTTTCTTGTCCATGGGAACTAGATTTGAAACCCACTTAGTTAATAGAATGAGGTAAATGAAACCCACCTTAAGAAGCTTCTCCACCTTAGCTTTGATAGTTGTTTCCTCCTAGGGTTGAACGGATGAAGCTTCTACCTGATAGGCTTAGCGTTTTCGTTTGTCTTGATCTCATGCTGGACAATAGATGGATCTATACCAATAATTTCCTCATAAGACCAAGCAAACACATCTTGAAATTCTCAAAAGAGATCAGTGTAAGTCTAAATTTCTTCAACGGAACACTCGGCTCCAATGAAGACATTCTCTATAATGTTGGGATCTCTGGAGATGTTCACTCGGGTAGTAGCAGAAATAACAACTGTGTTCCCTTCAGAGAATACCTATTTTGGTGCTAAAGGGTTCAGGACTGGGTGAACAGGACCAGAAGACTGAAGGCTAGGGAACTTGATTCAACTTCTCCCAAGTCTAGTAGAAAGTGAGACCAATGATGTAAATCATCCCACGGTATCTCTACACGATTCATTTCTTCGAGGATGGCCTCTTCAGATGGAAGAGTGGTATCAAGGAAATCTTGAGAAGAAGATGAATTTAGAGTCCAAGCCGGAGCCACATCTCCATCCAATTCTTCCAGTGAAAGAGAAACTGGAATGGAATCTGCAGAGTCAATAATAGATCTATAAGCAATCTCAACTGCAGACATAGGAAATTCCATTCCACCCACTTGACCTTATTTTAATGTGGAGGTAGGAGAAGGTAAGGTCCAAGGGTCCAAAAAATAATGATTTCTGAAGAACTCTCTCCGAGTAAGAACCCTGGAGGATGAAATAGCATTGATATAAACCAAAGGAGGTAGAAGTTCAAAATTACCCATCAGGGATGTATACATTCCAACCCCCAGATTCTCAACAGGTTGCTTGGTATCCTTCACCAAAGGAATGGTTGAGTCAAAAGATGCATTCGGATCTACAGGAGAACAATCTAGTTGATCAACTCTGACAATTCTCCCTTCGTGAGGGAAACATACAATACGAAATAATGAGGATGCAATAGCATCCATCTCATAGATCTAGTTTCGCCCCAACAGAAGGTTATAGTCTAAGCTTGCATCAACTATCTCAACTTCCATATTGATAGTTTTACCCCCAACATATATGGGTAAAGCTGGAATAATACCATGCGGTCTGTGATAATGACCATCAAATGTAGTTAGAAGAGTAGCTAAAGGGACAGCTGAGGGAGATCCAATACCCTTCCAGCATGCAAGAGACATTACACACGTGGAAGCACCCTCATCAAAAATTGTTCGAAAAATATTAAATTTATGATATGTTGACCTGATATGGAAATCCATATGATGAGGAAGTATATGTTGAGATTCAACAAGATGATGAGCTTAGTGAAAAGAGTCGCCTTCACTAAGTGGGCCCGCAGGCTATTTTTGGCACAAAGTCTATTTTTAGACATGTAAATCATATTCTATGAGTTGCAGGATGCTATTTGTGGATGGTTGGTCAAGTTGGAAAAATAGATGGACTTCTATTTTTAGACATTTTGGGCGGAGTCTATTTTTAGACTGCCAGTCTAAAAATAGATATGTCGGATATTATTAGCTCTTAATAATATTTGAACTCTAAACAGCAACTTATTCTCTTGGAGCACTTCAGTTCAGTGCACAGATGTGGCACAGTAACTGACAGAAGGAATTACGCTATTATGGAGGGTTTACTGGAGCTATTTCATGGAGGACTTAGTTAGAACTTAAGTGGCAGAGTTATGACACAATTGGAAGAAGTAGTTATGGAGTTGTATTCAGTTTAACTCAGTTAGACTCAGTTGAGCTAGTTGTATCTAGTCTAACTGATTGATACACTAGTGAGAGTGGAGCGAATTAATTATTTAATTAATTCAAAAATAATAACTCATTAATCAACTGAAGAATACATCAGTTAACTACAGTGCATGGCAGTTTCAGTGGAGACCAGTGGAGAGATAGGTGAAAGGGCAAGATAGACTATCAGTTGTGACTATAGTGATGCATTGATTGCATCCAAAACTTAGTGGAGATGCCAATGAGGATTGTGAGAGCAAGGCTGGAGAAATTTGAACTCATTCAGAGCCATTCTTCAGCAAGGATTGTGCAGTATAGGCAGGCTAGCAGGTGGCAAAGATCGGTGCATGGATTTGCAAGATTAGGCCAAAGATCGGTGCATGGATTTGCAAGATTAGGCCTGATTAGTGTGTAGCGATTGTATTGTATTGAGAGCTTGATATGATCAAATTTGTATGAGGATTGTTACATGATCTCTATGACATATATTATATACAGATAGTTGGGGTTTTCAGCTTCAGGCTTTCCCATTAAACAACTATGTTAATATGTGTGAATTTTTATTGTTTCATGTGTGCATTGCAATCTTGATTTAATTTCTGCAAATGATCAATGGTGGAATAGATTCTGTATTTTGCATGAAGTTAAAATAGTGTGAGATCAGGAGAATCTTGGGCATATAACACATAAGTTATATAATTTCTATAGTATCTTTTTAAAAGTCAACATATCAAATTCTTCGGATCAACAACCCCAACGGCAGTGACAAATGCTCTCCTTTGTGCAGGACACGACTGGAGTACCTCTAACGTAAAAATGGCACAAGTAATTTGAGCCATATATTCTACAATCGAGTAGTTTGGGCATCCTTAGCATTAGTATTTATCGCCATACGCTTGGTATACCCTTTCGGCATCCGAGGTATAGGCTCAACTGTAGGTATCTCTGTATGGAGTGGCTCAGTGCTCTTAGGAGCACCCTTAGCTTTCAAAGACTCAGCTTCACCATAATCACGAGATCTTGTAGTGATATCTGCATGAGCACTCATCATATATATGTTTGATGTATTTTCCCCTTCCTGGTTTCCCCCAGAGGGAGCCCCAGTGTTTGAATTCGCCCCAACAAGTAATTGCTGCCCTTGGGGAAAAGGGTTTGTCAGCACAACCTGGGAACTAGAAGAACCATGTTCAGCTAACAAGCACTGCGCATCTTGAATTTTAGGGTAGAGGTGCGTAAGATGGTCTCCAGTGCACAAATTTCATGGAAACTTAACTTTATTTTTATTATCCTTCTTACCCTTTCCAACATGATCGTTGGATTTGTTTGCATTCCCCTTCCCATCTTTGTCATTTTTATTGTTATTTCGTCCCTTCTTCTTCCCATTGGATTTTTTATTTCCTTTGGGGTTAGAAGTTTGAACACATTAATTTCCAAGGGTTGAGAAGGAGTTGACACTGAAGGCACATCCTGACCAGAAGGAGCAGGTTGTATAGACAATTGCTCCAATTCATTTAGCAGGTTAGTCATACCGCTATCAATCAAACTGATAAGCCCGTCACCATGAGGACTAGGTTTAGTTTTGGCTATATCTAACTTGGAGTGAGGAGCATTTGGAAAAGTTTTATAAAGGACTCCAAATTGAGAATAATTCAGTTCTAGTTGTTGAGCCCTAAAAATAGCTTGCTCTTTAGAAAATACCCCTGAAAGGGATACGTTCTTTGAAATTTCTGGTTGTAAGGATTTCAAAAACCATTCAAGAAGGAATTCATTTGGGATTTGGGCTTTAATGAGCCTCTTCCTTCTTCAGAATTCTTGAATATGAACAGAAATGTGAGTTTCCTTGTCCTGTTGAAAATTGGCCAGGAGGTCAGTCCCGACGTCATAACGGACAGGTAACTGAAAATGGTTTAAGAAACTTGTAGCCAACTCTCCAAAAGTAGCAAAACTGCCCCCAGTCAGCTTGATGTACCATTTGGCCGCATTTCCAGTTAATGTTCGTTGAAATAATATTAACCTAATCGAATTGTTGATAAGGGAGTTTGACGAACACCATAAATGGAAAATGGTGACATGATCCGCCGGATCCTCACTAGTCTTCCCTTCAAACTTTGGAATGTATGAGGGTAGTTTCGTGGGGACCGGAGGCCAACCCAGACTATATCGAATTGAATCATTAGTCAATTTCAATAGATCTGGCAAGTTTAACGTTGCCAGAAATGGTAAGCATGGAGGATCCTGGGAATTCCATCCCCCATAGGAAGGATTTCCCACATTTTGAAAAGAATAACCTGGATTTGTTGAGGAACTAGGTTGCTAGATGTTGTTCGTAGAAAATGCTGAACCCTAGGAAAAACCTTGTGATCCAGAATTTGGAGAAGGACCCCCCCCCCCCCAACATAGGGTTAATATACACAGGAACATTCCCTCCAACTGAGGTATTTAATGAAGAGGAAACCCCTTGGTAAGGGTTCCAAGCATTTGAAAATGGAGAAAAATCCTAAGAAGCACCCGATGAAGGGAAAGGAACATTCCCTTGCTGACCAGCAAAAATCTGACTCCCTACTCCCAATGTTGTAAAAGAAGGGTTCCATCTTGAAAAAATATTAGAACCTTTACCTCCAGAAAAAGGATTGAAACCTTGATTCTGAAAGGTGAAGGGCATGGATCCTAAGGAAGGGTTTGAATGCGGGATATGCCCACTTCCAAAGGGGAACCCTTGAAATGAAGCTAATCCACTAGCCATAGAAGGTATGCGTGCGAAGACAACTGAAACAATAGAAAAGGAGAAAGAAGAAATTCCAGTAGAGGGCATTCCATAATAAAAGGGATCAAATTGAGAAGCATGTGCTTGGGTGTTTCCACTCGAAGATGGAATAGAAGCAGAGCCAAGAACAACAGCACCAGAACTGATTGTTGATATGGAAATATTTTGTCCTCCTTCAGCTGGAAGAGGAATATGAACACTTGCAATGCTCATAGAAAACTTGTGTTCCTAGTTGTGGCCATCGAAAGAAAGAGATATGACGAAGAAGGACTAGCTGGTCTCTGAGACTTAGGGCCGATGTACAAAAGGACGTCAGGAAAACTAGCAGGAAGAGGACATGGAAGAGACCCAGCAGGCTGAGAAACTTCCTCTACTTCAACTTCTTCTGCTAGAAATAAGACTCTAGAGATGAGTGGAGAACTCCTATCTAAACTGACACTAGCACCAAGACCACCTACAGAAACAACAAGCCCAGATGGAGGATCACTCTCGACTACGTTCGAAACCACCAGGTAAAAGTCACCTACTGAATTACTCTTGCATCTTCTTGAACAAGGCTCAACACTCACGAGAGAAAGCCCATGAAGCCTCCTTGATCGACGAGGTGATCGGTCAGCCACTTTAAGAGATTAATTTTAGACTCAAAAAATAAAAGAAGCTAAGCAATATAGGAGCAAAGAGCACACTCTAAAAAGTTCCTAAGGTATAGCCAAACAAGAAACTCTCAGGTATTTCCACTCTGAATGATCAGGACTGACCACCAAAATACAAGAAAGTGAAATAAGATGACCTTCCAAAATTAGTCAAGGGTAATTATGCCCCAGGCATACTAGAGAAGGAAACAGAAAGAGCTACGCTGACCTCCTGACAATAGCCTTTGCCGGTAGAAGTCCCCAAGCTTCGCAAGGGCACCCTCTAGAAGTACTGATGAAAGCAATGCAACATCTGCCTCAGGTACCATGGGTATTCCCCCCCGCAATCACCTATGTGGTCCCTAGGAGAGGCAACTAAGGGCACCAATCCGTATCGGCAGCCTGGCAGAACGGCCTTAGGTCAAGATTCAGAAAATAGGAGAGGGGGTATCTCTCTTCTTTGCCTGCACTCTCCCTCGCGCTTGACTCTCTGGAGGAGAGCTTTCTTGGTCCACTTAATGGAGTTTGATTTCACTCTTTAATAAACTTTCTATGTTTAACAGTTTGAGCGGCCTTGGAGAGTTAAATCTCCACTCACCTATTCCAAGGCCCTGCAACCTAGCTAGTTGGTGTATGATTAATGACAATGATACAAAAGCTTCTAGTTTCTTTTAATTATAGTGCTTGATTTTAAATTGGCTGTTACTTAAGTCAAAAGTATACGGAAGTGAAACTGATGGTGTTTTTCGACACAAAAGAAACCAATGAAAACCTACTACATGCAAATGCAATAATTTTCTTTCGATGAAAAGAGATCTCTATATGGGTTCTATGAAACTAAGTAAACAAAAAATTTGTTTTTCTTTTTAGTTACTCACACTTCACACAATCTAGAAAACTATGAAAAAGACTAAAATTCTTTAATGAACTTAATGAAAAACTACCAATGACATGCAAATTCTAAGATGCTAAATTTTAAGAAACAAAAAGAATCTCTAGAAATAAAATGGTTCAATCACTTTTGACAGAAAAACAAGGGTAGTTCCAAACAGAACTCCTATGCATAAAAATGCCAAAATGTACTTGATGCAAAAGAGAGAAATCAAGAAAAGACTTCCTTCAAAACCAAGCCAAGAACGAAATACTAGAAACCAACAAAAAAGCTTCAAAATATATGAAGAAACCGTAAAAATGAACTCAAAGCAAAATCAACAAAAAACAAGAAATGTTTTTTGGGCTTTTCACTTATAATGGAAGGAAAAATATTTCAAGAAAACAAGCATAAAACTACCCAAGAACCAGAATCAAGAAAAATGAGTCTCAACAAGGCTTCAAAGTGCTCAAGCCAACTATGCTACTTTTTTAGGAGGGCCCAAATGAGCGAGAAGAAGAAAAAAACTCAAACAATTGATTCAATACAGTAGCACAATCTTTCAGTGAACAAAAACTCAAAAAACCAAGAAAGGTTTCTTCAAGATCTGCAACAAGGCTAGTCCAAGAAATCAAGAAAGCCAAGATAGTCAAAAATGGAAAAAACCAAAAGTGAACCAATGCATAAGGCTAAGAAGAGCAAACAAGCTGAGGTTCACTGTTCTGAATGGTCAGAACAACCAAGAACTCTAGGAATAGATCTTGGTGCTACAGCCCCAATTGCAATCACACAAAATAGGAAATTTACCAAATGACTAGGTTTTCACAAGAACAAGATAGAAATGGATATGCTATCACAATAAACACAATCCAGACAACTTAAAGACACCATAGGAGTGGTCCACCATAGACAGAAAAGACAACATAGGCTTAAAGCTCAAATTTTCAAATTTTCCCAGGCATATGCGGTTTTGCAATATGCAACAAGCGTGTATACGTGACTGTAACCAAATAAACTCACGTATACGCGGGTTCTTTTGGAGGATACAGGAGGTATACATGGCTGTGTAAAGAATAAGTAGCGTATGTAAATAGAAATAAGGAAAAAAGAAAAATTCAAGCCTGATCAAGGGACCAAGTCTTCTGTCTGATTGAAAAAAGACTTACTAGACTGTAAAAAGTGATAAACCTATCAGGGAACCTACAAGATAGATAAAACAATCCAAAATAAGAATTACACAGATGTAATCCCCAGTGGAGTCGCCAGTTCTGTTATGGGCAATGTTACCCTAAGTTCTTGAGTTGATAAACCTTAACAAATTAGGGGCATGTCATCCAAAGAAGGACTCAATTAACCAACTTCTATACTTTAAACTAGGGGATAAGGATTGCAGATCTTACCCGTTTATCCTTAGGTTGTAGTAGATCTCGCGGGGTTCAAACCCCCTACAACTCCTTGTGATCCAGAACCTGCAAACCATCAAAGAACAAGCACAAAATCCTAGTTGTACAACATATATATGTTCTAGATGTTAGCAAAAATAATGCATAATCTCACAAAAAGAACAATAAATGAACTATTTAAGATCATTAAGCATGTATAATAGATAAATGACACGTGAAAATCAGGAACAAGATGGCACTTATTTTATTGATGACTTGTACAGTAAAAAAATATGGAGATATCACCTGAAATCTACCATGGCCTTGAGCATTCCGTCCTCTAGATCTGTCTAGCCCTAGCCTCGCAAAACTTCTTCCAAGAAGAGTGCACAATGGATGTCACATAGGATGAGTGAGCATCTCAAGGAAACAAGGGTTTCCTGAAAATATGGGAAGTGCAGGAGGCACAGGGGAAATATTAGACATGGATAGGGCTATAATAGTGTATAATATCTATAATTCTCTCTCTTCTTCCCTTAGGCCATTCCCTTGAGGGTTTTTTATACTTCCACAAATTAGTTTTTTCAGATGGGGAATAGTTAGGCCATGGGTTGGGGTAGTTAAGTTACAGGAACAACAGTAAACCCCGCCTCAAAAGTAGGGAAATTATATATTTTTAATATTTTAAATAGCATACGCAAGTTCTCTATGTATGGACTCGCGTGTATACACGGAAAATTCTGGGCAGAGTCGCGTATGGGTTTTGAAATATTGTTTTTGAGAAACATGACCAAGTCTGAATGGAAGGGTTGTCCAAGGCCAATGCATAAGTCATAAATTATATAATGGTGATAAATGATGCTATAACAAACAAAAACGAGTGTCTCATAAAGCAGGAGTTAGTGGTCGAGTTGAAATAATCAAAGATAGATGCATGCTCTGATTCTGAGCCATAACTCGACAAAGGAACTGACAAGGGAAAGCAGATAATTGACATAAAACCCACTACAATGGTAGCCACCTTTAAGCTCCAAAAGGTGGAACCTAAGGATATAGAGAAGGGGGAGTTCCTCTTACACTCGCAGATGTGGGTAAAGGAATTTTCGATGTAGTTCATCATTGACAGTGGGAGCCAGAAGAACCCGATCTTAGCCTAGGTCATTAAGAGACTGAAAATGTCGACAATGTCACACCCACAATCATACACCATTCGGTGGCTCCACCAAGGGCGAGATATCTCTGTCAACCAGCATTTTTTCTTACCATATAAATTCAAGCCCTTTGCAAATGAGTTATTGTGTGACGTTTCCACTCTTTAATTTTTTGATGTTTTATTAGGTCATCCACACCTATAGAAACTTCATGTTGTGTATGAATCCAAATGTTGTTCTGTTACTATTACTTTGGGTTAGAAGTTATACAGGATACCAGAGGTAGCATTGCCTACCACCTTTTCTTTGATCTCTACTAAATAATGTAATAAGATATTTTCCCAGGCCAAGAAATTTGTCTACCTTAATATTCTCTCTTAGAATAAGAAGAATATTGTGGCAACATCCATAACCTTGAGAGAGGGCTCCTTTGCACGACAACAACATATCAACAAGGTAGTGGAGGTGTACAAGGACATATTTACCCAGCCCACAGGGGTGCCTATACACTCTCAAGTCAGGCACTCCATCGATTTGACCCTGGGTGCACTGCTACCCAATGGACCAATCTACCGATGCTATTTTTTAGAGAATGGTGAAATAAAGAGGCATATTCAAGATATGTTGTTGAAAGAGCACATCGAGATAAGCTCCTCACCCTGTGGTAGCCCGATTGTGTTGGTACAAAAGAAGGAAAAAACTTGGAGGCTCTATATTGAATATCGAGAACTGAATAATATCACTATCCAGAATAGGTACATAATCCCACAGATCGATGAACTTCTAGACCAATGAGGGGGCCAAATATTTCAGCAACGTTGACTTGAATTTCGGTTACTACTAGGTACTAATATAACCCTATGATGTCTAGAATACTTCCTTCAAATCCAAGGAGGGCCTTTTTGAATGGTTGGTCATGCCTTTTAGGTTGATAAATGGCCCCGCAACCTTCATGATGTTGATGGATGACAGCTTCCATCCCTTCAACAACTCGTTCATGGTGGTATATTTGGATGACATACTGATCTTAAGTGAGAGTTGGGATGATGTTGGCTCAGTTGGGCTTGACCCAGGTTCAGAGTTTGCTACGTACTAACAAAACCCTCTATTATCAGACCTTTCAGAAATAATCTGCAATGCATAACGTAGTCTGACCCGAGGTAATATTGGGGGATGTCAGAACTAGGTTTATGCATCCAGCGAGATAATGGAGTGTGGATACACTACTAAACTTCTTCCTTACTCCTATTCTAAATAGTGATTATCGATCTATATAACTTAATAGCTGATGCATTTATGTATCTTAACAGTATATACTTAATTCACCAGTCAATACTTTTTTTCATTTCATATTTATTATCAAAACAAAACATAAAGAATATAAACAACTTCACAATGCAGATAATAAGAAAATTCAGACATAAACACAAAGATTCCTTCAAAACTTCTTATTATTTATTATGATAAGTCTCTTCAATACATTCAATTCTCCAGTCTGCGCACACAGCTGCAAGTGGTCTACGCACAAAGTTGCAGACTCTTCAAGGCCTCCACACACACAGTTGTGGAGCCTTCCCTTAAACCCAAAAACAACCTAAAACAGATATCTCAAGTGCTTGTTCTCATCAACTATTACATGTTATATCTCTTCGACGAAGCCTTACATTTCTTTATATAGGATTTACATTGTACAGAACCATAGGCCACATACCATGGGTGGAAAAATAATAGACTAAAGCCCAAAACATGTCACAAAATGAGGGGCTTTGACCCGTCCCGAAGTCCCTAAACACTGCGTGGTATATTTATCTTCGCAGTATCGCACACTCCGCTACTCAAGTTGCGGAGTCTCTTGAAAAAAATTGGAACAGGTTGGGTTGTGCCAAACAATCCCCCAAAACTCATATGTGACTTGTCTCAAGTCACTCAGCTGGTGTGCTCCGAACCTTATCTACCATGTTTGTGTAGGTGACATTATACTGCTAAAGTGGCTCTGCCATATGCTTTTCCTCATTGTGCACTTGCTCCAATAGAGCCTTTGTAGCTGGTCTGACTGCCTTCTGCAACACATATTTCTACCTCTGCCACAACTCCTTAAGCTTTCCATCCACTATATGTGAAAGTTGTACAACCTCTTCCTGTCATGGCTGAGTCCTGGCGGTTATCAACTACTCTTTTCTTCGAAGATCTTCAATCTGACTCTGAAGATTATTTCCCTTTGTTGTCCTTGGGAGACTCTGCGAGAATGATAGGGTCCTTGTAATTGACTAGATCTCATATAACTTCTTCTAATTTGTCTGTATTTCTTCCTCGATCCTCAAAATTTTTGGATGCTCCTATAGTGAGGTCCAAATCTCCAGTGTGTCGTCCAACAATTTTCCACACTCTGCCACTGAGTCATCGATGCCTTTTAGTGTTTTTTTGAGGTTTGCTTCCCTCTTCTCTATGACTTCTGGTGGCGTGGCTGGATGCATACTCATTTGCAGCTCAACACTCTAGACCTAATATTCAAATTTCTACTTCTGAGTGTTTTCATTTGATTCCTTAATTGTGAGAGCGAGATACGCAACCTTCACTGGTGGTGGTTCCTCTACATGGACTTGAAAGTCTAGAAATTCACTCTAAGTCTTATTGATGGATTCTTCCAACTTCTACTATTGATCATGCACCTTGTCTCTTTCCTTGAGCACCCGAACAATCTGCATCATCATCATAGTTCTTTCCTATTTCACTTGTATGTTGGACTGCAACATACATTGTTCTCGCCCTTTCAATTCTTCTATGATACCTTGGTGAAATTTGTGCAATGTTGGAGTGGGGAGCATGGTGAGTTTCATGATGATGTTCTCCCATCATTTGGCGTGATACTTGTCTTCAAATTATTCTAACTATAGTGCTCCTCTAGGTACCTACAAATTTATCAAACCAAATTGGGTCTCGGCTAGTCAACGCTCTAGATGCGCTGATTGACTTATCTGCGCTATTTGGTTGGTTGGTTGCTCCCGTTGTCACATTTTTTTATCACTTCATGCCTTCCATCACTTCTGTCAATACTGCTTTATATTGATCCTTTCTTCTATTTCATTTTTCTTCGGTTATTTGTTGTACCTTATCCTCAATTTCGTTAATATCCCCTTCAGTGAGGACCATTGACTCTGCATGCTTGGATCGATCTGCCTTATGATTCTTCTGCATAACTGGAGTAGATGATGTAGTTACCCTCTTATTTATGATAAATGGGGAATTGAATGGCTCTGTATCACTAGGAGGGTATTGGCTACCCTAATCTTGCTCTCTTCCTTTGATTTCTTCCCCGTCCTTCTCTATTTAATTCTCTACATATTTCCCTCTCTCTATGTCCTTTCCACTAGTTCTTGCATGTTGCGTGTTATCTTTCCCTATATCAGTCCCACCAATAGGTGGATCCATCTATTCTATCGACCATGTCTTTATGACGTCCAAAATTTCATCCTCTGTGACCAAATATGGAAAAGATGACATTCCTTCATTGGATCCATTTTGGCTCTAACATATACTCTGTGAAAATTGGCCTTAAAATTTGTGATGCTCCAATACTACTCATACAAGCTAGGTGATTGCGTGGGTCACTAATTTACCACGGTTTGCATATCCATCTCCATCAAGGCCCAAAAAGTCTTGTTTTCCATTGCACGCATCAGCTCCTTGGAAAACTAGAGCAAGGTGTACCTTCACCTTCGCACCCATCTCGGTCAACTCGAGAAAAATATGACTACTCTACTTCCTTCCATGCCAATAATGCTATGATCAACAAAAACCATGCGTAATGAAAAGTATTCCCTTACTCCCGCGCTTCATGAAAATCATCTAAGAACTCCTTGCATAGATAGCTAGCCCAGTTAAACTAGACCCCCTTGTTGCACTGTGATGCTAAAGAGACCATAGTTGCTGGGACCTCATTGGCTTGACACTTGCGCATGATTTTACCTGCAAGAATGTTTGCGGTGAAGCACACCCCTTGGTCATTTATAGAATTCATGTTGTAGCCCCTTGAGTTTTTTATCAGCTCATACTTCATGGCTTCGATGACTACCTTATCCTTACTTTTTCCCATGAACACCTCAGCGGTGTTCTTTCCCTAGTATGGAAGCATGGTGATTCTTCTGATCAGCATGTCGTCTATTGGGATCCTCTCTCCCATCCAAAGGTATCTATCATGCACTAAAGCCAAAAAAATTTGAACACATATTGTGTTGATGTCACTTCGACCAAAGTGTGGCACATTCAACATATTTAACAACCCTGCATGCTGAAATCCTTCAGCCCACTGGTGTTGCTCCAACCTGGCAACTGTAGCCTATGGGTAATACACTTGGTGTAGGTACCTACTTGGTTCAAATTGGGGATTCTTTCTTCAATCATTGAAGTCCAAATCCTCCATCTTCAGCTATGGAAATTTCCCTAATGGTTTTCCTTCAAATGGTACTTTTTCAGGTAGCAACGGTGTGAAGACACCGAAATTTGCATTATTAGGGTCCTTGACTAACTTAGCACCCAAAGTTATTGGTGGTACATATGGTGGTAGTACAAAGAGTTCTTCTGCACCTTCTACCTCAATTTATACTATCTCTACTTCTGGGATTTCAGTTTCTTCCTCATTGTCTTGAATCTCCATTGGTTTTTTCTACTTCTTATCCCGTCATTGTTTTATGCGCTGCTCCTTGGATATTTTATTTCTTGAATTTTTCTTAAAAACTTCAGGGGTCGCAGTTGGTTTCTTGACCTTCTTTTTCTTCGGTTGTTCTTCTTCTGTGGTTATTGGATCTCGCAGGGACCCCAGGCCTGTTACGCCTGGTGTTGTAGCTTCAATGATTCTTGTGAGTCCTTTCCTTACAAACACCCTGGAAATCTCTTCAAATATCTTATCAGACATACACAAATTTTCTTTGTTCTCACTTACGCGTAAATTCTCAATTTTAATTTTGAGGAAGAAAAGTGTGAAAATATGGAGCAGTACCTTGATTTTATAACGAATTTGAATTTTTGACCCCATGATTATCTCCCGATTTTGCAGATTTAATGAATATATGGCACTATATTTGAGCATCTTTGCCTAATAAATGTGTTTCTGCTGCTCCTTTTAACAAAAAAATTCCTTTCATGTCAACTTTTTCCTTCCAACAGTAATATTTCTGGTGAACCTCGACATGGCTTCCCTTGTGTCACAGCAATGCATCCCTCGTAACAGTTCTTCTCATACTTTGACACATTCCTGAATATCATGCAATGATCTTCCTTCAATGTGGTTCTTTCAAGCTTCGCCATACTCCTGATTATCGCACAGTAATCTCTCTTCAGCAAAGCCCCATTCCGCAGAGTAGTTTGCCACTTTCAACTGTAGGTGACACTAAAACTTTCCCCTTTCATTTTTTAGTGTGATGTTCCAGGGATAGAATCATCCCTACATATCTTCAATCTATTGCCATTTACTCATCCTAGCATTAACTAACCATCTAACTCCGCATGACGAACTCTGCCTCCATTAGAGATGTGCCTGATGATATATTGTCCCAATGAATGAGTTTAAAATTTCCTAGGAACTTTGCAAATTTTCTATCCTACAATAGGAAAATATCCTTCCTCGAATGTCTTCTGCTTGATGTTCCTCTCATGCCAATATTTGTCCCTTGATTTTTTTCACTTGCTGATGAAAACCTTCTATAAACCTTTCTTCTTCAAGATCAAGTAATTGCTCCATCCTTTCTTCCATTGTATCATTGTATGTCATGTCTGTCAATGTTGCAATTCTTAAACTTGGCACTATATATTCCATAGGCATGACTGCTTCTTGTCCATAAACCAACTTAAAAGGTGTATGTCCTGTCAATTTCTTACGTGTTGTCTTGTATTCCCATAACACTGCTTGAATTATCAGATCCCAGTCATTTCTTTTCACGTTGCATACCTTTGTGAGTGCATTCTCTAGAATCTTATTGAAAGCTTCAACTTTCCCATTCACCTGAGGTTGATATAGTGTACTTTTTGGATGGTACACTTGAAATTATTCAGTCAGTGCCTCAATAGTATTATGCAAGAAATTTGAACCTATGTCACTCATTAATATCTTTGGACACCCAAATATGGATAGAATATACTCAAATATGAACTTCGCATCGGTATCTGGGCTACAATCCTTCACTGGCTTTTCTTCAACCCACCTCGTGAAATAATTTGTGGCAACAATTATATATCTTGTGTGAGTCTTCTTTCCTGGTGGGTTAATAGGTCCAACAAAGTAAATATCCCACTTATCAAATGCTTGCAGTGTCACCTGTGGATTTAATTGCATTTCATCCCTTCTAAATGGATTTCCTATTCCTTGGCATGCATTATAAGCTCGGAAAAATTCCTTTGTATACCTATGTATTGTGGGCCACCATAACCCAACTCCAAATATTTTCTGCGCAGTGGCCTTTCCTGCATAATGTCCTCCTACAAATCCTCCATGAGCTTCTTATAAATTGTTGCACCTTTCATTCTCAAGGACATATCTGTGCAGTATTTCATTTGGTCCCATATTATACAAATGTCTTGCAATCAATTAAAAATAAGTTGTGTTGACTGCCATCTCCTTCTTTTACTGCATAGTGTACTCTGCGAGCGCCATCCCTATAGCCAAAAACTGAATAATATCCACGAAGTGATCATCTATAACCCCGATTGAAAATAGTTGTGCATCGGGAAAGATATCCTCAATGCTTGTGGGTTCTTCTCTTGTTTCTATCCTTGACAGATGATCAGGCCCAACAGTCAATCTTCCTAGCCTGACTACAACTTCAAAATTGCACTCCTGAAACAACAACACCCATCGATAGATATTTCCTCCTAAAACATGCTTATTCACCAAATACTTCAGCTTAGAGTCATTAGTGAACATGTTGAAAAGCACTCCCAATAAATATTTCCTGAACTTCTATAATGCATAAACCATAGCCAACCTCACTCTTTCTGTCATAGAATATTTCTTCTCCATCTTGGAATGTTTTTTGCTTACAAAAGCTATGGGGTGATCAATTTCACCTTCTCTTGGTTGTGCCAGTATTGTACCCAAAAGTATGCAAGATGCATTGACATGTACATGAAACTACTTATTTCAGTCTGGGAAAACTAGAATAGGCACGGTCACCATATTCTCCTTCAGTATGTCGAAGGAATTCTTCGTTCGAGTGAAAAGTGACGCCTTTCTTCAATAACTTCTCCATCGATGCATTTATCTGTGCATATTCCTTTATAAACTTTCTGTAGCAGCCATTATTTCCAAGTGTCTTGCATAGTTTCTTCACTGTCTTGAGCGGTTCCAATTTTACAATAGCGACAATCTTCGCAGGGTCTACCATCAATCCCTGCTTACAAAGAACATGCCCCATTAGTATACCAAAATGTACATAAAAGTTCCACTTCTTTAAATTAAATGATATTTGATACTACCTACATGTATCCAACATCAATCTTAAGATGGAAACATGCTTCTTCAGCAACATAAAGATTGTCCAGTCATCAAAGTAAACCTCCAAAAATTTGTGCATATACTCCTTGAAAGTTATGACTACAACTCTAGAAAATATGGCAGGAGCATTCTTCAAGCCAGAAGGCATCACCATGTACTGATAACATCCCCACTCTATAGAAAAATTTGTCTTGTGTCTATCCTTTGGTGCAATTTTGATATGATGGTAGCCTGAAAATACATCCATGAAAGAATAGGCTTCTTGTCCTCTGACATTGTCCAATACTTCGTCTGTAAATGGTGTGGGAAATGGGTCATGTAAGCATGAGTCATTCAACATCCTCAGGTCCACACATATTATGATCCTATATTTTTCCTTATTTTCTTGGACTACCATATGGCTTACCCATTCAGACTCTTTGACTGGTTCAATGATCCTAGCTTTGATCATTTTATCTAAATCCAACTTCACTTTTTCTTTGTATTTCAGATTCAACCTATAGGTTGTTCTTTACCGACTTCACATCAGGGATCAAAGGAATCCTCAATCTCCTAGATCCCCTAATATGCCCTTCAACTCTGAAAATTTTGTGCGGAATATCTCTTGATACTCGTGTAGTAGTTTTTCAATTTTTCTAACTGTGTCTTCATCCCAATAACCTCCAATCTTTGTAAATTTGTGTTCTTCTTCTGACCCTATATTCACCTTCTTCATCTTTGCAGGCTGCGTTATTTCAAGGATTTTGGGTTCTGGTCTAGAAACTTTGCAATGTCCTTCTGATTTTGGGATATCAATATTGTGCGGATCATCATCATCCTCTTTTGTTGTTACATTAGAACATTATAGTGCATGTTGCAACTGCACGGTCCAATCTAGTTGCATCCAAGTTAGCACAATTGTGTTCTTAAAAATCCCTACTCTTACTTCCTAAAGGGCTTCATCTATGCATGGACATTCATATTCAAAATAAATGTTTGTAGGAACCATTCAACCAAATCTGTCCATTTCGTCATTCCATGTCCTAGTTTTGTCACAAGATACCAATTCATAGGTATCATGTTCAATGTGTGAAAAAACACATGTACCCATTCTGGTTCTGGATCTTCTCCCCAGACTAAAGTCTAACGAAATTTATGCTCCCAGGGGTCAGACTTGCCATCATATTTTACTTCGATTTTGGTATTTACTGGGCCAAATATGACCTTAATCATCCCGCGATACTCTTTCCAAATCTCTATATTTTCTTTATGAGTACCCCACCATCTAACAGGTGTATATCTCAGAGCTACATCCAAAGCTTGGAACCTTTGTTCTTATAGTACTTCTCTTTCAAATTCATCAACAAAAAGGCTCACATCTCCTATCTCATCATAATAAGGCAAACTGCATACATCTAAAGTTATGCATTGAAGTGATCTTGTGATTCTGGAACATTGTATGGTAAATATTTCATGTAGGATATTGTGTCAATTTTCCATCTCCTCCTCAGAATTTGAAGTACAAGATGTTGAAATTTGGTTACTAGAGGAAAGTTGGTTCCCTAAGGCTTTGATCTTTGGCCTAGGAAAAAGTGTCCAAAAGAATTTAATTTTTCTCCTAAAGTGACTTTATAAAGTTATAAAGTCAAATCTAATTTAAAAGTGATTTTAAGTGATAAAGTTACTAAAGTCTAATTTTAAAGTGACTTTAATAAAGTCAATGTGAAAATAGAAAGTGAAAAGTGACTTTGGAAATAAATGACTAAGTGGGTCTTTATTAAAGTGGGGTGATTTAAAAAATTGAAAGTGAGATTTAAATGAGAATTTAATCTGAGCCCTAGATCTAAAGCTATCTCAACCATTGGATTTAGGGATTCCCCAAAAGTCACTTAGGGTTAGGTTAAAGGAGGACAAGGAGGGAAAAGGTCATTCATTCTTTCATGAGCAGATTGAGTGTAATGAATAAATAATGTAGATAAATGATAATTAGTAATTAACTAATTATCATTTATCTACATTATTTATTCATTACATTGAGAGAAGGAGAAGAAGAGAACAAAGGATATTTCTGAGCTGTGAGAATAAGGAGAACAGAACCTTGGCACGCATACTGAGGCAACACTTCAGCAAATACGTACAGCAGGTTTGGCACACATTTCAAGGTATTTTTGGCACATTTTTCAAGGAAAATTTCGTACATCAACTTTGGGTACGCATTCTTAGGCAACCGTACACTATTTGGCACAGATTTTGAGGGAGGAAAGTTGTTGTTTTTGTGGCACAAATTTCGAGGCAAGTCGTACAGCTTGCTGTTGTTGTTGTGCACAGAAATTGAGGGAATTTTGTACAACAACATTTATTATAGTCTACATGCTTTCCAAGGGGGTCGTACAACATCATTTATTGTTGTTTTGCACGCAAAAAGAGGAGGTTGTACAACATCATTTATTGATGTATTTCTAGGCACAAAAAATGAGGGAGAAAGTACAACATTTATTGTTGTTTCTGTTTTGTTGTGTACACATTTTCCAAGGTGGTGGTTAAGCACGGAAAATGAGATAAGTTGTATTTATTACTTGCTGAAATTTTTCTGAGTATTTATCTCTCACTGTAAAAGCATTTATCAGAAATAAGAAGAAGCTTTCAAACTAGTTTTTGTAATATTCCAAAAATTTAGCCTTCAGCTAAATGGAATATTATAGTTTGTTTTGTCACTAGGTAGGTGAATAAGTGAGTGGGGAGGCCCATAAGTCTCCTTAGCAGCAATAAAAACACTTCAAGTGTGAAAGGAGACCTTTTTCAGCAGCTAAATAAAGCACCTCAAAGTGTGAACAAGGTTGGATCATGTTGATTCAGTCAACTTTGACCAAGTCAACAGCGTTGGTATGGAGGAGTGGAGATTGATTGAGGAATAATGAAATTTTGGAGGGAGATGGATCTCATTAAGGAAATGACCTAATTGAGTGGGGCTAAGGGCAAGCAAGCTCATATTCTATTTAAGGAAGAGGATGGCAGCCATTTCGATCTCATGTTTTGGATTATTATTTTTACATTGGTCTGCTTAGACTATTGCTTCGTCTTACTGTTTAGCAAGGTTGTTGTGTTGTTTAGCACCGGGTGTTCCCAAGGGGGAATCCCACCTCTTTCCTTGAGAGGCATCTTGGAAGAGTATTGTATTCATTTCCACACTCAGGTTTTTAGGCCAAGCTACAACTTTCTTCATCAGTGCAGTTTCTGCAAGTTATTGTGTTGTGTTGCATAGTGCAGCAGTGGAGGGGTTAGAATCCCACTTTCTGAGCTAGTTTCTCATAGGAGGAAGGTTTCCTTCTCTTCGGAGATATTTTTGGAGAGTTCTTGAGCATATTTCAGATCTTTGGCACCAGGCCATATATTTCCTATCATTTCCAGCACTGTTCTAGCTGGGAATTGCGTTATTTTGGAGGGCAGCTTCAGTGGAAGATCTTGTGGTTCCTTTGCAGTGTTTTCTTGTGATTGAGGGGTTCATCCTTTCATGGGAGGATACCTTTGAGGGGATCTACATCAAATCTATTATATTTCAGCCTTCTACGCACTTGTTCTTAAGTTTGCAGTGAATCTTCAGCCATTGGGCTTTAGATCCCATCTTGTATAGGGTGTATTTCTGAAAACCATTTCCAGGTTCTTTGTAGGAGTTTGTATTGAGCCTAGATCTGTATTGGGCATATATTTTGAGGAATATAATAGCCCTACATCTTTTGTACATTATTTTTCTATAGCATTGTGTTTTTAACTATGCTGTAGCAGTCTCCGGTACTCTTGTATTGTGACAGTAGTTCATTTGTGGAGTGATTTCTTATGGGAGGCTTGTTCCTTCATTGTATATGATTCATACCTTACTATTATGTACTTATTTGCTGATATAATACATGATGCTATGTCTCCATATTGGTCTCCAATGTTTATGAGTTGATTTACACTGCTATTTCCAGTTTTGTGTTCATGTATTGCTGCATTCCCCTTTTGGGATACTACAGTTTTCCCCAAAAGTTGTAGGGGGTTTTTCCAGAGTCATGTTGACCAAAAATCAGCGTGTCTATTTTCTTTGTGTGGCTGATTTATTTTTCTAAGTTTTATTTCTACATTTCAGCACTATGAAATTTCCAAAATTTGTGTTTTCAGAAAATATCTATTTTTCCAGCTTGTTGAATGTATGGCTATGGGAATGGGCATTTAACTTTATGGGAGAAATAAGGAGAAACTGAAAACCAGGGTTGGGTTATCAAATTTCTACATGGTATCAGAGGTTGTTTGCTGAAAAGTGCAGTTTGGGACAGCAAGAAGAAAAATTACAGCAAGCTGATTTTTCACTCAGAAAACAATACCTTTACTACAACAGTGTCATTTTCAGTTTATTAGGACAACAAGCATGTCTTTGGGCTTCAGGTTGGAGGATAGGTTGGATGGGCATAGTAACTACAGTGTTTGGAAGGAGAGACTGTAGAGCATATTTGAGGAGGCAGAAGTTTGGGATATCATGGTGCATACCGCACAACACCCTGTTAATGTGCCTACTAATGTTGTTCAGTTGGTAACATTTAATAAGAATAATAACAAGGGTAAGAGATTGATTCTGGATGGAATCAAAGACCATTGCATTCCTCATGTGAGAGGAAAGAGATATGCTCATGAGATGTGGATAACATTGACCAATCTCTACCAGAGTACCAATGAGAACAAAAAAATGGTCCTAAGGGAGAAGCTAAAGACCATTAATATGGGAAAGACTGATAGTGCAGCTGGATATCTCACAAATATTACTAATGTGAGAGATGGATTGGCAGTAGTTGGAGAGGTAATTCCACCCACTAAGTTGGTGTGGATTGCAGTGAATGGCCTTCTGAGTTCATGGATGAACTTTGCTGATGGGGTTTTTGCACGTGAAACCCTTCCCTCTTGGGAGAGGTTCTGGGATGATTGCATACAGACAGAAATCAGAAAGATCCAGCTTGGGGAAACCAAACTAGTTGAGCAGGATGAGGATGTAGCACTATTGGTAGGAGGCAAGAAAGGCAAGGGAAAGAAGCAAGCTTCCATAAGTGTTGGTGGGGTAAAAGGCAAAGGGAAAGGTAAACAGGGGACCACGTAGAAGGACTATTACAAGGTGAAGTGTTGGAATTTTCAGAAGATGGGACACTATGCAGTTGTGTGTCTGGAGAAGAAGAAGAAGGGGAAGAACCAGAGCATGGCAGCATCAGCAAACATAGAGGACTTTACAGATAGCTTTGACCGGGAGTTTGGGTTCATTTCTTGTGAGTCCACTAGTGCAGGTCACCTGCCACAGAGTTTGAGAGGGAGTGTGCATTTCCCTCCAATAGCGGAGCATCTTTAGGTATTTGGTATGTTGGCAGTGGGGCTTAACGTCATATGATAAGAGTCTGTGAGCGCTTCTCAGAGATTTCAGAGAGTGGCACTGATATATAGGTAGTACTCGGAGATGACACCATTGTTAGAGTAGTTAGTGTGGGACATTGACATTTGCTAGGGAACCCAAACCTCCCTTGAAGGTGTCAGATGTTCTATATGTGCCAGGGATGAGGAAGAACCTCATATCCATCTCAACATTGGAGGAAAGAGGATATGAGATATTGCTCAAGAGAGGACAGGTGCTGATATATCCTAGGGGCGCTCTAGTTGATTCAGCTAGAGTAATAGGTGTACACCATGCAAAGGTGTAAAAGTTTTCATTTCAGCCCCTTTTGGCATTGAGCGGTAGTACCGGCAGCAGAGCTAGTAGTTCAGAGTTGTGTGAGATTTGGCACTGCAGGATGGGGCACATGTATCATGGAGTCTTGAGGACATTGCAGGAGATCACTACAGGTGTGCCAGATTTCAAATACTGATCACTTTGATACATGCAAAGGATGTGCTATGGGCAAGTTTTCCAAATCTCCTTTTCCTAGTGGTGACAATAGATCGACTGGGATACTTGATTTGATTCATTCCGATGTGAGCGGTCGGATTTCTCATGTTTCCTTGAGTGGATATGAGTATTATGTTTTATTCATTGATGATCACTCTAGGAGGACGTGGATTTATTTCTTGAAGACCAAGAGTGAGGACTTCAAGCGGTTTTAGGAGTTCAGAGCTCTTGTGGAGACTCAGACAGGTCGGAAGATCAAGTCCCTAAGTTTTCACAATGGAGGAGAGTACACCGTTGGTGAGTTTTTTGAGTATTGTGCGGAGGAAGGCATTAGGAGGGAGTTCACAATTCCTTACAACCCCCAGCAAAATGGGGTTGCGGAGAGGAAGAACAAATCCATCGTTGGGGTTGCCAAAGCCATGTTACATGATCAGGGGTTACCATTGTTTTTGTGGGTAGAGGCCTGCAACAATGCTATATATTTGCAGAACAAGAGTCTGCATCATGCCTTGGGGAATGTGACACTGGAGGAGGCTTTTTCTGGGAAAAATCCTGATGTTGGTCACTTCCGTATCTTTGGGTGTATTGCATACTCCTACGTACCCAAGGAGAAGAGGACCAAGCTAGAGCCCACCGCAAAGAAGGGTATATTTGTGGGCTACAATGAGACCTCGAAGGCCTTTCAGATTTATATACCTGCATAGAGGAGAGTTTTTGTTAGGCGGGATGTGAAGTTCGAGGAGGACAGGGCTTTCAGGAGGTCACAGGAGTTAGAGTATCTAGATCGGCCAAACCCTCAGGAACAGTTGAGTCAAGCACATGGATCCAGTGGGCAGGGATTAGGAGGATCTATAGGTACATCGATTATGGTGTCAAGTCCATTAGTGAGCAGTGGCTCACAGAGTCAGAGGGGTGGTGCTTCGAGCATCATGCAGAGCAGTCCGTAGAGCAGTTCACTTGGGATTCCACTGATGGACAGTTCACACGGTACTTCAACATCTACAGGTTCAAGTTTAGGTAGGAGGACAACAGACAGACAGTCAGTAGTTTAGGCTCTTGATGATGAGGAGGAGGAGTTTCATTCTCTGGTGGGAGAAGTGTGGTCAGGGAAGAGGAAGCCCAAGTGGCTTCAGGATACCTGGAGAGAGGCCATATCTATTGCTGGGCCAAAGAGGACAATCAGAGAGAGCAAACCACCTGATAGGTCTTGTAGGTATATGGAAATGGTTGCCAACATCATTGACTCTGAGCCTTCTAGCTATGAGGAGGCAGCTAGCCAACAGGTCTGGAGATAGGCCATGCAGGAGGAGTATTCTTCTATCATGAAGAATGATGTTTGGGAGGTGGTGCCGAGGCCTGAGGGAAAATTCATGGTTACTTCCAGATGGCTTTATAAGGTAAAGCATTCTGCAGAAGGAAGTATTGAGAAATTCAAAGCAAGGTTTGTGGCTAGAGGGTTCTCCTAGGTAGAGGGAGTAGATTATGAGGAGACCTTCACTCCCGTGGCTCTATATACTTCGATTCGCTCCATCATATCGATAGCAGTAGAGATGGTTTGGAAGATCCACCAGATGGATGTGAAGAATGCATTTCTTAATGGCTTCATATAGGAGGAGGTGTACATTGAGCAGCCACAGGGCTTTGAGGTGCATGAAAAGGAGTCCCATGTGTGCAGACTGAAGAAGGCCCTTTATGGCCTGAAGTAAGCTCCCAGAGCTTGGTACTCCATGATAGACACATACTTGTAGGAGATGGGTTTCACAAAGAGTGACGCAAATCTGAACCTTTAATTTATTGTGATAGGTGAGGAGCCTCTCATTCTGGTGTTGTATGTGGATGACTTGGTCATTACGGGTGCAAAGAGACTCATAGAGCACTGCAAGAGAGATCTTGCATCAAAGTTTGAGATGAAGGACATTGGCTTGATGCATTACTTTTTTGGTTTGGAGGTGTGGCAAGAGGAGGGGAATTTATTCCTGGGACAGGGGAATTATATTGTGTACATCCTTGGTAGATTCCACATGGAGGATTGTAGACCCATGTCGACACCAATGATCACCAACTGGAAGAAGCTTCATGCTTCAGATTCCAAGTTGGTGGATCCCACATTGTATAGACAACTCATTGGTTACTTGATGTATTTGGTCAACACCAGACCAGATATATGTTTTGCAGTCAACACGATGAACCAGTTCATGTGTGAGCCCATGAGGGTGCACTGGGTTGCTGCAAAACACATTTTGTGGTACTTGCAAGGTACAGTGGATTATGGTCTCGATTATAGGTAGGGGGATGGAGTGAGATTGGCAGGTTACATTGATTCTAATTGGGCAGGTTGTGCTTCTGATAGGAAGAGCACTTCAGGGTGTTGTTCTGGGTTGGGTTCGGTAGTGGTGTCGTGGTTCAATCAAAAACATCAGTCAGTAGCATTGAGTTCAACGGAAGTAGAGTACATGGCAACCAGTCCAGCTAGTTGTGAGACCATTTAGCTTCGCAAGATGTTTTTTGGATTATTTGGTCAGCCGTTGAGACCTTCATTGATATACTGTGATAATCAGAGTTGCATTAAACTCAAGGAGAATCCAGTATTTCATAACAGGTCAAAGCATATCGGCATCAGATATCACTTCATCAGAGACTTTGTTCAGAGGGAGTTGTGAAGCTTGAGTATATTTCCACTGATGAGCAAGATGTTGATATTCTTACCAAAGCCTTACCACGGGGCAAGCATGTCTACTTTAGAGACAAGATGGGTGTGGTGAGGAACACCTTCCTCGATAAGAGGGAGTGTTGAAATTTGGTTACCGGAGGACAGGTGGTTCCCTAAGGCTTTGATCTTTGGCCTAGGGAAAAGTGTCCAAAAGAATTTAATTTTTCTTCTAAAGTGACTTTATAAAGTTATAAAGTCAAATCTAATTTAAAAGTGACTTTAAGTGATAAAGTTACTAAGTCTAATTTTAAAGTGACTTTAATAAAGTCAATGTGAAATTAGAAAGTGAAAAGTGACTTTGGAAATAAATGACTAAGTGGGTCTTTATTAAAGTGGGGTGAATTAAAAAATAGAAAGTGAGATTAAATGAGCATTTAATATGAGCCCTAGATCTAAAGCTATCTCAGCCATTAGATTTAGGGAATCCCCAAAAGTCACTTAGGGTTAGGTTAAAGGAGGAAAAGGGGGGAAAAGGCCATTCATTCTTTCATGAGTAGATTGAGAGAAGGCAAAGAAGAGAGCAAAGGAGATTTTTGAGCAATGAGAAGAAGGAGAACAGAACCTTGGCATGCATATCGAGGCAGCACTTCATCAAATTCGTACAGCAGGGTTGGCACATAGTTCAAGGCAGTTTTGGCACGTTTTTCAAGGAAAATTCCATACAGCAGCTTTGGGTATGCATTCCTAGGCAACTGTACACTTTTTGGCATAGATTTCGAGGGAGGAAAGTTGTTGTTTTTGTGGCACAAATTTTGAGGCAGGCCATACAGCCTGCTACTATTGTTGTGCATAGAAATCAAGGTGTTTTTCATACAACATCATTTATTACAGTCTGCACGCTTTCCAAGGAGGTTGTACATCGTCATTTATTGCTATTCTGCATGCAAAAAGAGAAGGTCGTACAGTAGCATTTATTGTTGTATTTATGGGCATGAAAAACGAGGGAGAAATTACAACATTTATTGTTGTTTCTGATTTGCTATGTACACTTTTTCTGAGGTGGTGGTTAAGCACGGAAAACAAGATAAGTTGTATTTATTACTTGCTGAAATTTTTCTAAGTATTTCTCTCTCACTGTAAAACCATTTATCAGAAATAAGAAGAAGCTTTCGAACTGGTTTTCCCCAAGAGTTGTAGGGGGTTTTTCTAGGGCCATGTTGACCAAAAATCAGCATGTCTATTTTCTATGTGTGGATGATTTATTTTCTGAGTTTTATTTCTGCATTTCAGCACTGTGAAATTTCTAGAATTTTTGTTTTCAGAAAATATTTATTTTTCTAGCTTGTTGAATGTATGACTATGGGAATGGGCATTTAAATTTATGGGAGAAATAAGGAGAAACTGAAAACGGGGTTGGGTTATAAAAGTTCTACACAAGAACTATATTGTTCCCAATTTAGTCTTCCATCTGTAGTGGGATTAATCCAATCTTCCTCCTTAGCTATTATCTTGTAGATGTTTTCAATAGATGTGTCACAATACTCATCACAGACAAGCTCTATATACTGTACTCCTTATGATAGGTCGAAAGGAATAATGACCCTTGGATCTCCTTTTTCAAACACCATCTTCCTCTTCTTCAAATTGATTATCACATCACTATCAAAATCCAAATACAATCCAGGAAGTGATATATAGGGATTGATATCATCTGCATTTTCAATTACGTCAAAATTTGCAACAACATGCACTTCTTCAATGTATACTATCATCCATGGTAACCTTCCCATATGAATGATATTCTGTTGGTTGGCCATCATCAACTGAACGAGATACCATTGCAGCTTCGACCTTCTCATTCAGTCCCAAGTTTTCTTAGGTAATATGTTGGCATCAGATACCATGTCTAGGATTACCTAAGCCATCTCATATTCCTCGATTAGTGCAGTTAGTGTTGGAGCGGGGTCCCTTGGGGTATAATTTTGGGTTAAGATTTTTCTATATTTTATTGTGCACGCAACGCGAAAGAGTCAAAGGGGATTCAGGGTGGGTCAAAGTCCCTCAATCGATGTAATGGGCTTAAAGGGAAAACCATGAGTCTCAAACCATGGTTTGAGACCATGGTATCTGCATTCTTAAGTTAGTATAAATATATAAGGATTCAGTCGAGTAAATATATGATCTGTTATCTTGTTATGGTTATTTCTTAAGGTTTTGAGCTAAAGTATGGGTTTTGGGGTAGAAGGGATCCTGCTGGCTATGTGCGTGGAGACCTAAGTCATCGCTGTGTGCAAACTCCGCTTCCTATGTGCACAGAAGGATAGATTGTATTCAAGGACTGAATGTATTGGAACTGCTAGATATCTTAATAAAGAAGAATGTTTTGGCAAACCTGGATTGTTATGTGATTGATGTGTTGTTTATATGTTAATTACGTTAATATCTGAATTTGTCTATTATTGCATATTTACTTATGTTTATGCTTAATTGAAGCTACATGAATGAATGAAGTACATGGTGCATGAATATCACTTGATGAATAGATCTGATTCAAGTATTTACTGTGAGCGAATATATATATATATATATATATTGAAGCACGTGTGGTAATATGAGAAGGGTTGTATCTGTTCATGCATGCATCTATCATAGAATATGTATATTATCTATTATAGTTCTGTTACAAGTATGTTTAGGACCACTACATTAAATTCTTTCTCAGGGTGCAAAAACCTGGTTCCAGCACCCCCATACTTCTTTGGGGGAGACTTTGATTTGCGGAAGTAGGTCATTGCCGAAAGGGCTAGTAGTTGGAGGGTTTTTTGGTTGTGTGATAACTCTAAACCTGGGTCAGGACCCCTGAAGCCAACAAATTGTTTCATTGCACATAATTTATAGAAAATGTGCATGAGGCACAAGAGGAGGGGAAACACTTCTATTATGCCTGGCTGATACTCCTCATCACGCTCATCGGCTGGAAGACACCTGAAGAAACGTAGTTCCCTGAGATTGAGCCAGAAATGTGACAAGCTGCGTGATATGTAACTCCATGGAATTCTAAGATTCCAGCCAGGGTCACAGAAAACAAGATTTTCTAGGTACTTTTTGACTTTACGCTATGTCAAGAAATTCAGTCGAAGCCAAGGTTGTCCCCAACCTTTTATGAACAATATAATTTGATTTCAGATTTCAAAGCAACATTCCACAATGTACATATCCACGTAAAGGGTGTTGCAGAGGGTAGTTGGTATCATTTTCCATATTTGGTCACTAAATATGACTTGGTGCGCGTCACGACAGAGTGGCCTCTTTCTTGGTCAAATTTGTGCACCACTGGGGGTGCCTCATTGTCCATTTTGAAGATTCCAACCAAGCTCATAACCACGAAAGATACACATCAGAAGGGAGAAGATGCTAAAGTCGAGCCTGAGATGACGACAAAAAGAAAAACAGTTGACTTTGAGAAAGAGACAGAACCTGAAAATAATAGTGCAGGTGCTTAGGAAACTTAAACAAAACCCACCAAGGGGACTAAGCACGGTTCTCAGGCTACAAGAGGAATGCGCAAAAAGAGAAAAGGGTCTTAACTAGCTGGAATAGAGGACCTCATCTTCACAGAGGATCACTTTACAAAAATTGAAAACATAGTAAAGTCTGATACAAAAGATATGTGCTCAGATATGGAGGCATAGTACAAAGCTACACTTGAAGGCCCGCAATCGAGAATTAAAGAATTGAAAGTACAACTGAGCATAGTGAAAGTGTGCCAGCTTCAAGTGAGCATGCCTACTTCTAGCGCACATCCAATCAACACGGTGCTACCTTCTACAGGGTATAGCCTCTTGATCTAGATCCCTACGCCTGCCATCAAAGTAGAGTCGACGAATTTGCGTGCAACCTTATGAGCCTGTGGAGAAATCAATGTCAACTTGGACGTGATACCAGCCGGGAAGCTTCATATGG